>QJPP01000181.1:0-503814 GCA_003996215.1 Jaltomata sinuosa | reverse complement strand
TGGCCCAACCGAGTGCAGAAGGATTCAGGGATTTGGCAGATGTCCAGTGGGTCAGATGGGTTAGGGAAGAGGTGCTTCCCCGAATGGAGATCACAACGCCAATGTACAACCAGATTGTCCCAGACTCCGCCAACTACTTGATAACAAAGATAGAGGAAGATCCCAAGGATCCAGAAGAAGATCCGGAGGAGAAGTCAGAAGAAGACCCCGAGGATCTAGAAGAAGATCCAGAGGAAGAAATGGGGGAAGACTTGGAAGAGGATCCGGAAGAAGACCCTGAGGAAGAGGATCAAGAAGAAGATCCCGAGGAGGCTTCTGAGACCGGTTCCAACTTTTATGATCCTAACGTTGGGGGGATGATAGACACAGACTCAGAGCCTAGGTATCACCATTCCGTTGGATCTCCAGAGTATCATCCGGCACCGCAAGACGATAGTGATGACGGTCCTACGTGGCCCTAGGTTATCCTTTCCCATTGTACCCTTTCATATTCCCTAAAGGTGCCTCATGGCCCATCCCTTTGTACGCCCTGGTGGCCATCCCATGTCTTTCATTTTCAGGCTCCCATCAGCCTATCTATTGTAAGCTTTCAAAGCCACATTTTGCTTAATGAAAAGTCATGTTTATCTCAAATCCTAAATGTGTTCAAAATGGATCATTTATTATCAAATTGTATGCAGCGTAGGCCTACCTCTGGCAAAACGAGGCTCCATATTAGGACGCATTTTGTGTGAATATCGCCAACTTGGCGTATATATTTGTTATATATTCCAACATTTCCCAAACTAACATAGTTTCCTTTTTCTTTCTTTTCTTTTCTTTATGTTTATTATCAAACCCCCAAGAAGGTTGATTTGTGTCGATTTGCAAACTGGCGGAATCACAATACAATCTCCGATCTAAAGGAAAAATGAGCGAAGAATCTAACAACGCCTCGATGGTACCAGTAGATGGCGCCGAAAGTTCTCGAAAACTGATGGACACTCAAAACGACGAACAAATGGCCAACATGGCACAAGAGATTGAGATCTTGAAAGAAGAACTACGCCAAGTGCGGGATTTGACTAAGCTTACAGCTGCTACCTTCCCCGCTCAATTCCAATTTCCAAGTGCCGAGTTGCGGCCGGTCACTCCCGCCGACTTAACAAACGCGCCTAAGCAAACACCACCTGTTCCCATTTATGCTCAAGATCTACTTGCTCGTCCGCCCGCTGCTAGGGCTGCACCTAATCTTTCCTCGCCTACGCAGAACTTCACTGTTCCAATTCACCCAACAATGCAGCACATACCGGAGGCACATGTCACTTGTGAAATGCCTGTTCCACTGGTATATGCTACTGAAGCTCCTACTTTCGCAACCTCCACGGCTGTCAAAGTACCATACGAAGTCGGTCAGTACGTAGGATTGGAGAGGGATGTCCGGTCAAATGAAGAGAGGTCGATAGCAGCTCAACTTGAAAGCTTGAAAAGGGCTTTTAAAAGCATGCAAGTCACCAGGGGAACCGAAAGTCTGGACTATGAAGACCTGTGCATCCACCCAGACATCGATATGCCGGTTGGGTACAAACCACCAAAATTTGATGTATTTGATGGGAAGGGCGATCCCCACGCACACCTAAGAGCCTATTGCGACAAGCTGGTCGGCGTAGGAAGGAACGAGAAATTGAGGATGAAACTATTCATTCGAAGTCTGTCAGGAGAAGCTCTAACTTGGTACACTCGCCAAGACCCTCGCAAATGGCGTGATTGGCAAGAAATGGCCGAAGATTTCATGAGTCGCTTCAGGTTTAATACCGAACTCACTCCGGATAGATTCTCACTTGCTAACATACAAAAGAAGCCATCTGAATCATTTCAAGAATATTCATGGAGATGGAGGACCGAGGCTGCTCGGATCCAGCCCCCACTTGACGAAAATGAACTCTCTAAGTACTTTATCCGAGCTCAGGAAGGCGTCTACTTCGACAAGATGATGTCAATGATGGGCCAGAAGTTCGCTGACTTGGTCAAGATGGGAGACTTTATTGACGAAGGTATTAAGTCCGGGAAAATTTAGTCTATGTTCGCACTGCAAGCCGCGAGCAAGGCCATACAGTCGGGTTCCATTGGTAGTATCAAGAAGAAGAAGGAAGACGTCTCAGTCGTCACACCTTACTACCAGCACGGAGGACCATCCCACCGATACCCTAACAACTCCCAAATTCTCGCACATGTTCCAGTATATAGTACCCAGCCACAGTATAACCCACCTCGAGCGCCAGCATACCAAAATCCACCAAAGCCATATGCCCCTGTCCAAGCTCCGGTTCACCAAAATAGACCAACATATGCACCAAGACCACGTCCTAATCTTGAAGCCAGAAATACCCGCACCTACACTCCTATTGCCGAGCCTTTGGCTCAATTGTTTGAAAGGTTGAGGGTAGCAGGTTTGTTGCAGCCGATTGAGGGAAGAATCCCTGATCCGATACCACGAGGCTTCAATGGAAATAAGCGATGTGCATACCACTCGGGAATCCAAGGACATGACACAGAGGAGTGTTTTGGGTTGAAGAACCAGATCGAGTCTCTTATCAGGAAGGGAATAATCAAATGCACCGATACTCCTCCAAATGTGAACAACAATCCTCTACCAGATCATGAGAATCAAGGAGTCAACATGATTACCCTAGAAGAAGAGTATGACCTGGAAGGGAATATCGTACCTATCTGGGGCACAGAAGAAGTTGCCGCCACATCTCCAGCGCAACCTTTTATCACAGTGCAGTTGAGAGAACCGTTGACTATTCAAACCTACCTGCCGAGGGTTGTGGTAACCACTATAGCTACTGGAAAACCCGACTATGACACTGAAGCAGTCCCGTGGGACTATTGGACGGGAGCCAAAGGCAAAATGATAGACGCTGCTGTGGCTCACGGAATGACCAGGTCGGGAAGGTGTTATATCCCGGAGGATCTGAATCGAGGGGTTCCCGGGAAAGAACAAAAGCCAAAGAAGAATGTTACTGATGCAGAAGCCACAGAATTTTGGAAGAAGATGCAGCCTAAAGATTACTCAATCGAGGAACAACTAATGAAGACACCAGCCCATATTTCCATTATGTCCTTGCTAATGAGTTCTGAGGCCCATAGGAACGCTTTGGTACAAGTTTTGAGCGGAGTTAGCATACCAAAAGAAACTACAAGTGATACATTGGCTGCAACAATTGGAAAAATGGTGGAAGTGAACAAAATCTCTTTCCATGATGATGAACTACCAGCAGAAGGGGTTGGCCACAACAAAGCACTTCACATCGCGGTCAAGTGCTGTGATAAGATCGTAACTAGAGTTTTGATCGACGGCGGTTCTGGATGCAACATCTGTCCTTTTACCACATTGAGAGATTTAGGTGTGAATATGGGAGAGATAAGGGAAAGTCGTGTGAAGGTGAGAGCTTTTGACGGCGCGCAGAGAAGCGTCATTGGAGAAATCTATCTCACTTTGCAAGTAGGTCCGGCTGAATTCCCCATCTTATTTCAAGTAATGGATGTGTCGTCCAACTATAACTTGTTACTAGGAAGGCCATGGGTCCATATGGCAAGAGCAGTTCCCTCCACGCTCCATCAGTGTGTGAAGTTCGAGTGGGGTCGCACCGAAGTTACCATTCACGGAGAGCTCAGTCACCCCATCTATTCCGTGAATTCTGTTCCAGTCACCGAAGAACTGGATGGAGCCGTTTTTCATGCTCTGGAGATCATGCAAGCTATAAGAATTGATGAGAAAATAGAGCCTGTAAAGATGGAGATGTCGAGAGCAGCGAAGATGGTTGCGTCAGAAATGTTGAAATATGGGTATCAACCGAAGACAGGGCTCGGACCTAAGGCTGACGGCATAATTGAACCAATCCAGCTAAAACAGCAGAAGGGTACCGCCGGGCTGGGATATAAGCCTGCTGCAGGAGGAGTCCACAGTACAAAGTTTGGGGCAGTAGCGTTCGTGCCAGGACAAGTCCTGATCCCAGATGAAGCAGTTGATGAAGACGTCATTGAGGGAATAGGAAATCTATTCGTGGCCATGACCGACGATGGACTGGAAGAAGATATCAAGAAACTGACCATCCGTGATGCCGAGCCTGGAGAAGTCTTGCAGAACTGGACCATCAGCCCATCCCTGTTTCGACAGGAGTCCTGGTAGTGTGGAAATGTAGTTTTATTTCAAAATGTTTTGCATGATCAATTGAGGCTTGAATCATGCCTAAGCACTTTTTGCTACTTGCCTTTTCTGAAAAGCTAGATTGCTTTTAATAAAAAGTCTTTATTTTTCTTAGAATTTATCTTTCGATTGTTTAAAAATAACTATTTATTTTTTACTCACCTTTCATACTTTTCAGCGCTAATATTAGTAAAAATCATCGTACAACGGTTATGACATGTAACGAATCCATTGAGCAAAGTACGAGTCATGAGCAGGACTATGAAGAATACGATGAAAGCATGATGCCTGAAAATCTACCTCGGGAGATCGAACAACTTGAAAGCCAGAAAAGGCCCAACATGGATGAAACCGAGGTTGTCAACTTGGGAAATGAAGAAATAGTGAGAGAAGTACGAGTCAGCATACATTTGGAAGATGAAAGAAAGCGGGAATTGATTGAATTGATCAAGCAATATGTTCGATGTGTTTGCTTGGTCCTACGATGACATGCCAGGATTAAGCACCGATATCGTCTCACACAAGCTGCCGACTGATCCTTCTTGCCCGCCTGTGAAGCAAAAGACTAGGAAGTTCAAGCCTGATTTGAGTTTAAGAATCAAGGAGGAGGTAACTAAGCAAATCCAGGCAAACATTGTGAGGGTTACTAATTACCCCACATGGTTGGCTAATATCGTGCCAGTGCCAAAAAAGGACGGGAAAATCAGGATATGTGTAGACTATCGGGATCTTAATAAAGCTAGCCCCAAGGATAACTTTCCTCTCCCAAACATTCATATACTCATCGACAATTGTGCAAAGCATGAGTTGCAATCGTTTGTCGATTGCTTTGCAGGATATCACCAAGTCCTGATGAATGAAGATGATGCAGAGAAAACGGCATTTATCACCCCATGGGGAGTATACTGCTATAGAGTGATGCCGTTTGGACTCAAAAATGCTGGCGCAACCTATATGAGGGCCATGACTACCCTCTTTCATGATATGATTCACAAGGAGATTGAAGTGTACGTAGATGATGTCGTTATCAAGTCCAGGAGGAGTTCAGACCACCTAGGGGATTTACAGAAGTTCTTTGAGAGGTTGCGAAGATACAATTTGAAATTGAATCCAGCAAAGTGCGCATTCGGAGTTCCCGCCGGAAAGCTACTGGGATTCATCGTCAGCAGGAAGGGCATAGAATTGGATCCATCAAAAATCAAGGCGATTCAAGAATTACCCTCCCCCCAGAACCAAGAAGGATGTGATGAGCTTCTTGGGGAGACTCAATTACATCAGTCGTTTCATAGCTCAGTCTACAGTGATCTGTGAACCCATATTCAAGTTGCTAAAGAAGGATGCCGCCACAGATTGGACGGAGGAATGCCAAAGAGCTTTTGACAGAATCAAGGAGTATTTGTCCAACCCACCAGTATTGGTTCCACCAGAGCCCGGAAAGCCATTGCTACTGTATCTATCTGTCATGGATGGAGCATTTGGATGTGTGTTAGGACAACACGATGACACGGGAAAGAAAGAGCAAGCTATTTACTACTTGAGCAAGAAGTTTACACTATACGAGGCAAGATATACCTTGTTAGAACGAACGTGTTGCGCTTTGACCTGGATTGCGCAAAAGTTGAGGCATTACCTATCGGCCTACACCACGTACTTGATCTCTAGAATGGATCCACTCAAGTACATCTTTCATAAACCGATGCCTATAGGGAAACTAGCAAAGTGGCAGATTTTGCTGAGTGAGTTCGACATTGTATACGTGACACAAAAGGCCGTCAAAGGACAAGCTTTGGCCGATCACCTCGCAGAAAATCCGGTGGACAAAGATTATGAACCGCTCATGACCTACTTCCCCGATGAAGAAGTATTTTTTGCAGGAGAGGACATCTCAGAGTCATATGATGGATGGAGATTGTTTTTCGATGGAGCATCAAATTTCAAAGGAGTCGGAATTGGAGCAGTCTTGGTTTCAAGAACGGGACAGCACTACCCAATCTCAGCCAAGATTAGATTTCCTTGCACAAACAACATGGCAGAATATGAAGCATGTATTCTCGGACTTAGGATGGCTGTGGACATGAACATCAAAGAGCTTTTGGTAATAGGTGATTCTGACCTATTGGTTCATCAGGTACAAGGAGGATGGGCCACCAAGAATGTCAAGATCCTTCCTTATCTGGAGTGTGTGAAGGAGCTGAGCAAAAGGTTTACAAAGATTGAGTTTAAACATGTCCCCCGGGTTCAGAACGAGTTCGCTGATGCTTTGGCTAGTCTTTCCTCAATGATCCAACACCCGGATAAGAATTACATCGATCCTATTAAAGTGGAGATACGTGACCAGCATGCATACTATTTTCACGTAGATGAAGAGTTTGATAGAAAGCCATGGTACCATGATATCAGAAGGTTGCTCGAAGCAGGAGAATATCCGGAAAGTGCCAGTAGCAAGCAGAAGCGGACTTTAAGGAGAATGGCCAATCATTTCTTCCTTAATGGCGAAATCCTGTATAAGAGGACCCCGGATTTGGGATTACTAAGGTGCGTTGATGCAACAGAAGCGACAAAACTGTTAGAGGAAGTTCACGCAGGGACATGTGGACCCCACATGAACGGTTTCACTTTGGCAAAGAAGATTTTAAGAGCTGGATACTTTTGGATGACTATGGAAAGGGATAGCATCCGGTATGTACAAAAATATTATCAGTGTCAAGTTCATGGCGACTTCATACGAGTTCCGCCAAACGAGCTCAACGTGATGGGGTCCCCATGGCCATTTGCTGCTTGGGGCATGGATGTAATTGGACCCATAGAGCCTCCCGCATCAAATGGACACCGTTTCATCCTGGTAGCTATCGACTATTTCACAAAATGGGTTGAGGCTTCAACGCACAGGGCAGTAACTAAGAAGGTGGTAGCAGATTTCGTCCGAAATAACATAGTTTGTCGTTTTGGAATTCCAGAATCAATCATAACAGACAACGGAACAAATCTGAATAGTGATCTCATGAGAGAGACTTGTGAAAGGTTTAAGATCTCCCACCGGAACTCCACAGCATATCGACCACAAATGAATGGAGCAGTTGAAGCCGCGAACAAGAATATCAAGAGGATCCTGAGGAAAATAATAGATAGTAGCAGAGAATGGCATGAGAAGCTACCATATGCTTTGCTCGGCTATCGCACCACAATCAAAACATCCACTGGTGCAACCCCCTACATGTTGGTCTACGGTTCGGAAGCAGTAATACCCGCTGAAGTGGAAATACCTTCTCTAAGAATCATCCAAGAGGTTGGTCTGGAAGACGCGGAATGGGTTCGTAGCAGGATTGAACAGTTGATGCTCATTGATGAGAAGAGACTGGATGCAGTATGTCACGGCCAACTCTATCAAAACAGAATGATCAGAGCGTTCAACAAGAAAGTCAAGCCTCGACGATTCACACCAGGGCAATTAGTATTGAAGAAAGTATTCCCTCACCAAATTGAAGCTAAGGGGAAATTTGCGCCAAACTGGCAAGGCCCTTACATGGTTCACCGAGTGCTCTCAGGAGGAGCAATAATCCTCGCAGAAATGGATGGCGTCGTAAGCACAAAGCCGATCAATTCAGACGCTATCAAGAAGTACTACATTTGAAGACAGAGGGACTAGTTGTTGTTTCCTTGTACTTTTTGCATTTTTCTCTAATGTAAACAGAACTACGTATTAGCCTGACTTCCCACGGCGGGATACGTAGGCAACCCATATCGGGTCCGGTTTCCCTTAGAAAAACCAAAAACATCATCTTTTATGTATTTGGAACTACGATTGACCTGACTTCCCTCGGTGGGATACGTAGGCAATCCTCGTCGGATTCGGTCCCTTCATATTTTCCATTTCCTAATGTATTTGAACTCCGTTCTGACCTGATTCCATTTTGGATACGTAGGCAGCCTGAGTCAGGCTCGGTCATTGCATCACATGTCTTTATTTTTCCCAATGTATTTGAACTACGTTCTGACCTGATTCCATTTTGGATACGTAGGCAGCCTGAGTCAGGCTCGGTCATTGCATCACATGTCTTTATTTTTCCCAATGTATTTGAACTACGTTCTGACCTGATTCCGTTTGGATACGTAGGCAGCCTGAGTCAGGCTCGGTCAATGCATTACATATTTTTCATCTTTCTTTGATACCCCCGAACTACGTACAGACCTGATTCCCATTCGGGGATACGTAGGCAACCTAAAAGGTTCGGTCATACCCTTAGGATAAACCTCCCCCCCTCTTATTTATACCTTCAAGAGTGATCACAACATCTACAGAGAAATAGAAAAGCGTCACCAGAAGCCGGAGCCATGAGAAGAGTACATTTGGACGTCCTCAACAAATGGGAAAACTCGATTGGATTTCGGAACATGTCATAATCTAAGGAACGATGAATAATCACTATATATATATGCGCCTAGTATACACAAAATATACTTATTTTCTAAAAATATATATACATATTTTTCAAAATATTTTACTGCCTTTCCACCTACCGAGCCTTCGAAATAGGAAGTCGCGAGCAACCAAGGAGGTTTTGAAGGGATCCACCATACCGAGTCTCTGGGATGGGAAATCACGAGGGGCTGATGAGATTTTGTAGAAGTCTAGTGGCAAGGCCAGGGTCCGCAAGTCGATACAAATCAACACCCCTCCCAAAACTAAGAATTTTTCTTTGAGCGCAGGGAAACAGGAATCGCCAGGATTATGTCAAGTCAAGTTCAGGGACATGATTGGAGAAATCTTTTGGCTATCACGACACCATAAGCCGAATATTCTTCCCCTACTCTACTTTAAAATATTTTGTCCCAATTCTTCCAATTCTTAAAGGGTTTCATTTATGTTTTGCAGGTACGTCCGAGATCCGGATCGAGTATCGAAGATAGAGAGCTCTCATAGGAAAATAGGATAGTTTATCTCTTTCCAAATAACTCCGCCAATCAGAGATTGCCATCTAATTGCGTCAAATAACTCCGCCGATCGGAGAACGCGGACTGACTTCATCAAACTCTGCCGATTGGAGTTTGTACATAGGCAAACAAAATGACGCTCCGCCGATTGGAGTTTGTACATAGGCAAACAAAACGATGCTCTGACGATTGGAGCTTGCATATAAGCAAACAAAACGACGCTCCGCCGATTGGAGTTTGTACATAAGCAAACAAAACGATGCTCTGACGATTGGAGCCTGTACGTAAACAAGCAAGCGACGCTCTGCCAAATCAGAGAAATGTATATTAGCAAGCAAAACATACTCCGCCAATCGGAGGCCTGCATCATAGCAAGCATCATCATAACTCCATCAATCATAAGCATGCATGCCATTAACATCCTCATTTTGCATTAAAGATCGCTCCACTAAGTGGAGATGTCACGGCTGATTCACCCAATGAAGACTTTATTTTTACAAGTGTTGCCCCGCCAGTCGAGAGGCTTTACTTCACAGTGTTGCCCCGCCAGTCGAGAGGCTTTATTTTACAGTATTGCCCCGCCAGTCGAGAGGCTTTACTTTACAAGTGTTGCCCCGCCAGTCGAGAGGCTTTACTTTACAAGTGTTGCCCCGCCAGTCGAGAGGCTTTACTTTACAGTGTTGCCCCGCCAGTCGAGAGGCTTTACTTTACAAGTGTTGCCCCGCCAGGCGAGAGGCTTTGCTTTTTAAGTGTTGCCCCGCCAGCCGGAGGCTTTACTTCCCAAGGTTATTTCACCTACAGTACATCCACTCCGCAAAATGGAGACGTCAACAATCGTTTGGATATCTACACTCTGCTCTTTACATTACAATTTTAATTTACAGTTTTGAGCCTCAACAGGTACTTTGTAACCCCTTTTACCTGTTTTGCAGGATGACACACTACAACGTGGAACTACCTCTAAGCAGCGATTGAGGCAATGCTTGATGAGGAATACCAAACTCACAAGCCAGAGTTTCAAGACTAGCACTCCGACTCCAATTCCTACAATCAGTTGTCCATATTTCTAAATCGGAGTACACCTGCTCTCACAAGCATCGATACCCCTTTCTCTATCTCCTAGAGTTCCCACTAGAGGATATCAAAGGGACTACCTCCATCCAGCAATTCGATGTGATTTTATGAAGATGCGAGATGCACCTAGTAGAGTCTCGTTTATGGGTGTGTTGTGCACCACATTTATAATCGGGAGGCTGTGAAAGTGCACCTATCTTGAAAAGATTATTGTCATGTAGGAAATAACCTACCGTCAATTCCATAAAAACTCTTTCCAAGCTCAACTAAGAGACCAGTGTCAACCATAAATCGTACACTGGGGCAAATTTTGAGGACTGCCTCAAAATTTACCATAATCCTCTATTCAGGACTGCAACCGCCCTAATTCCCATTTCCTTAGGGATACGTAGGCAGCTCAATTTCGATCATGGCCATACCCACTCCATTCGTGCCAAAGTCATCTTCCCCTTTACCGCAAAAAATACCAGTGTCGACATAAAACCAACACTGGGGCAAAATTTTGAGGACCTCTCAAAATTTTTGAACTACATTGGCCTGATTCTCGTGAAACCCGAGATATGTAGGCAACTCAGAGACCAGAGTTCGGTCGAATTCATAATGACAATAACCTTTCTCTTTCTGGATACAACCTTTCCAAAAATTTGATTTTTCCCAGGCAAGACAAAATTGGCTTTACGTCAACATCTTCGCCCAAAGACTCTTTCATCATCTTTGTTCGAAGAGGGGCAAGTTGTTGACACCCAATTTTGGCCCTCCTTTTCCCATAATTAATTCTTATATGCTTCTTAATCCCGAGGACTTTTTCAAAATAATTTTCTTATTTATATATTAATTTTGGCACCAATAACCGTTTTTTTTTTTTTGATTTCCTTTACTTTTATATAATAATAATTACTAATAATATTGTATCTTATAAAATCACCCCAAAAATATTTTATAATTTCTTTCTTTAACAAGATATTGGTATAGTAACTTTTATTTCAAAATGAAATTTTGTCGTATCGCTATAGTATTTCCTAAATACAGTTCTATCAATTGAAGATGGCGATTACGCGTATCAAAATTATTTCTTAGTCGACTATATACGTATTGGAAATTAATTGGGATGAAGGAAGCATCGTTAAATTAATTAAGTGGGAAAACGATTAGGGAAAATTGAATTTTCCTACCAAATTAATTCATTTTACCAAGTTTTGGGCCAAATCCTTATTTGTTTCAGCCCAAACCATCCTAAACCACTACCCAACCACCCGACCCGGCCCAAACTCCCAACTAAACACACCCTAATTCTTTTCTCTTCCCCACTTTCATCCAAACCAAACAACAAACCCCCCCACCTTCAGCCAAGCCGACACCCCACCCCCAAACCCCCACTTCGTCCACTCTCAACCCCAACTGCCGACAGACCACCCCCACCCCCAAAACCTCACCTCAACGTCGCCCTCACCCCCAAGACCCGCCGGATTTTGCGGGCAAACGGCGTCAACACCCTCTCCATCACCTCACATTGTCCCTTCCCCCTTTTCAGAGGCTTTTTGTAGCCTCGAAAAGGTCGCCACCGCCGGTTGCAGACCTCGGAAAAGAGGAAACCCAGCTGTTCACCGACCGTCCGAGCCCCACACCGCCGACCCGTCACCATCATCCTTCAAATCCGCCTGAAAAGGTAGGCATCTCATCTCATCTTTTCTTCAGATTTCATCATTTTTCTTTTGCAACTTGGCTTTCCAAGAATTCAAATTTTGAATTCTTGGAAAGAGCCGTTTGAGCCCCAAAATTTCGGCTATAAAAGGACGAAAAAAAAGAACAGATTGAGGATCCCCATTTTTTTTATCACAAACACACACAAAGAGAAAAAAACACAGACACACACAAACACACAGAGAAACGGACACACAAACACACACAGACAGACGGGCGGAAAATCAGAAACAAAAATCAACAGCTCACAAAAAAAATTGTTCTCCGGTTGTTCATTGTTGATTTCCATATACTCCCTACTAGTTTTGCTTCCTGATTGTTTTCGTTTGCTTTACTCGGGTAACCGGAATCGGAGTCGGAATAGCTAGTTTGGAACTCGACACTCAACGGCCTCAATCGCTGCCCAACACAAGGTAAAAATCTTTCTTATAACTCAGTTTCTGTTCTCCTCTTATTTGGTTATGATATGTTTTCGTAAAGAAGAATATGTGAGCATCTTGTTTGGTTTCGTGGTTTGGCTGTGTATGGTTGGTTTGTGCGATATATGTGAAAAGAAATAGAGTTTCGTTTTACTGCTTAGAGGAGCGAAATTTTAACAGTGAAATGGTTGAATTAAAATCGGTAGTGTTGGTTTCAATTTCTTGTATTATGCTTGTTATCATTTCTCTTTGGATGTTGGCTGACTTCGTTTGAGTTCCAAGAGCGTGTAAATTCTACCCCGCTTAATTACTTTATATTTAGTTTTATGATCTGTTAATTGTGTGAGTTTGTTTTGTGGTTGTTTGGCTGATTTTTGGTTAGAAAATAGGGTCTGAAGATAGTCTCTGGTTGATGTTGTTCATGTTAGATTATGTGTGGAAAATTGTTGTAACTTGAAATTAGCTCGAACAAATTTTGTAAAGTCTGATGTTGTGAATGGGTTTGGCTGTTGGTTCATCTGTTTGTGAGTGTAAATTTAAAGTAACTTAGTTCTCGAATCATTTGGTTGTATCTATAGTCCATGGTATGTTTTGTAGACTATTTGCAATCTTGATTCAACTTGAAATAAATTGCAAGAGGCTCCAAGTCTTCAAATGTACATGGCTACCTTTGTTGCATAACTAGAGATTAGGATCAACGTTTACTCTTCATAAAAGTTGAGTTTTCTTGTTGCTTTCCCTTACGGATCGAGTTGTAAGAGTATGTAATCGTCCCATCTTGTTTTAATCAATTAGGGGGCTGATTTTGTTTAAATCGGAAAAGGGCGTATGTATGCTATGTTTAAGTTTCTTGAAGTTTAAATTCTTAAGGTAAAAGCTTCAATAGGTTTGTCATTTTTTTATCCCGAAAATGTTTGTTTAGGATAGGAATGTATATATCATGATTATATTTCCGGCGTTTGTTAAATATTGTGGTCTCTAACCTTTCTTCAAAACACCTTAATCCTAGTAAAAAATGGTTGGTTTAGTGTGCATTGTTAGGAAAAGAGGGCTGCCCATATTTTCATTATTTGGGTTTTTAACTCGGGATCAATTTCGGGAATACTAGCTTAAGGAATTTATCATGAGCTAATGTAGTAGTTTGGTTCCTTTTGATCCTCCCGTCACTAAGTATTGCCTTACTTTTGAGTTAATTTGTTCGTAACGCCTTACTTTTTGAGGTGATTTGTTCATAGCTACTTATTTAATTAAGGTGAATGGAAAAATAATAATAAGGTTTTACATTGCTACTTGTTGTGTACTTTGTTTTCCAATAATCGACTAGTGTTGAAGATGTTCGTTTTGCCTAAGTTCTTTTCGGATATCGTCTCATGTTAGTTCGTTTGTGCTCTAGTCAAATAAATTCGATCATTTGCTCAAAAATGAAGCAAAATATGGTTACATGTCGTCTTTCATATATGCTTGTGTATTTACCGAATAACATGTTTGTTTTCCTTATCACTTTATTATTAAGTTTGGCATATTTCTATATTTTTGTAAACTTTGTTATGCAAGTTACTAATCCTTATCATTTTTTGTGTTACATGAAACAACCGGAGAGCTGGAGTTCTCACTTGAAACTCAACCTCGGCCCAATATGTTTTGGGTCGAACAACTATTAGGAAGCATCGCAATGCTCGGAGTCACCCATTAGGAGACTAGTTCCTCCAAAGGAACTTAACATAATTAGTTCCTTTATTTATTGCTTTCTTTTATGCTTACTTTAAATGTTTTAACTAACCTTGTATATTTGGATATGTGTTTTTCTTTGTGTTTTTGATTAACGTTTATTCTTTGGCTTATAATTTCGTGGGTTATCTTTATTTAGTTTAAAATTGTGAAAGAGAATTTCCTCCACCCTTTTAGTTAGGCAAATGTTTTGGGTTTCCCCATAAAATACTTTAAAATTAGTGTTTAAACACTTTCAAAAATAGTAGTGATAAATGGTGAATAGTGCAGATTTTTTATAAACTAACTTAAGCTTTGTTTCAAGAAAACTTGTTCCAAATAACTCGCGGTAGATTTTCAAAAAAATATTAATTAGCGATTCAATTTATTTTCAAACAAATATTAGTCATTCTTAGGCCTTAAATTATAGAATGTTTTATCTAATTTAGGCAAGCCTCCTTTATATTTATGTATTCTCTTATTCTAACACCAATATTTTACAAGTATTTTGCTATACTCTATCTATATATATTTTGAGATTTTCAGATTTTTTAAAGCCTCAAAATGCAAGGTATACATGTCATATCCACTACAAGGTATATATATTTATATTTTACTTACTTAAATCACACATATATTATTTCTATCACAATTACATTTACGTACATAATACTTTCTTTCGTATTCAATGCATGTTCATTTTTTACCTTACGAATAAAAGTCTCCCTTACATGAAAACAAATAATTCTCGTTCTCTACTCAATTTTCAAATTGTTCTTTTACATGAAATATATTTACAAAACAAATATGATTTCCTCTTATATCTTTTTCTCTATTACCAATATATTTCTTACATACTTTTACTTATCCAAATCTTTTAAAATAATAAACTTTTCACATGATTTCCTATATTCTAAATATACATACGTCATCTTTACTTTCTTTTTAATAAACATGTCATAAACTTTCTCAAACTTTAAGAACTACATATATTTTACTTTACAAAGGTATATGTATTACAAATAATATCCTCATCTTTTTACATAGCTTTTAAGTATATATTTCTTATAAATCATAAAGTTTTACATACTTTAATTATTGCTATTAAACTTTCATATATTTTGACATGTACGTACATGTGTCTCATCTTTTTTACCATAAGCATATTTTATATTTTGCCTATTGTAGTGGCATGTGTCATATACTTGGAGTTTTCTTAAATTAATAAAAATATGTTTTTATCACCCTTTTAGCAAATAATGGACAAATAATTTTCCCAAATATGTTTCTAAAAACTGAGTTTAAGGACTATCTTCGGATAGGCTCTGAAGGGTGCCTAACACCTTCCCTTCGAGTAACCAAAACACTTACTCAGAATCTCAAACGTTTTCGCAGACTAAAAACAGAGTTTTACATACAAAATGGTTTCCTAAGTTTCCTAAAATTTAGGTGGCGACTCTAAACCCTTTTCCAAAACAAAGGCAGAAGAGCCGAATGTTGCAAGCATATTTTGGCCAGTTCAAAATAGGGCGCGACAGACGGCAAATATCAGATTTTACCTGCTTTAGGGCAGCGAACTGGAACGTTCTTGACCACGGATCTGCACTCCAAAACTCGACGAAATCAAACTTAAAAAAACGCACAAAGAAAACAGAACAAAAGAGAGATGAAGAGATTAGATATTTGGAAAAGAGAAGCTTTAACTTGTGTATTCTTGGCTGTCAACTGATGGCTTTCACTGATGCCCAACCCTTGGTATTTATAGGAGCGAAGCTAGGGTTCATGGGGAGATTTTGGGCGGGATTTTGAGGGGCAAGTTTGAATTTTGAACGTTTGAGAGATAGGAGTGAGTGGTCTTACACGATTTTGCTTCTGATTTTTCTTAACTTCGCTGAAAGCTTTCTTGTTTTGCAGAGATTGGAATCGAGGTTTTCTCAAAATGGTGCCCCTCATCCTGATACCAAGCGATTCGAAAAGATTCGGGTACAAAATGGGAAGTCCTCTCTATATCCACGCCAAGAAAGGACGGAGAGAGACAACGATTTGGCTCGAAATGGAGCACACAAGCTTCTGATGGTGAGTATTTGGTGGTCAAGTTTTGTCAAAAATGGGGGAAGATGCCAAAAAAAAGACTCCTCTGCCATGGTGCAGAGGAAGAGAAACGATGGGGGAGAGAGAGAGTGTACTGCGGCTGCTGGTAAGGATGGAAATTGATAGAGCATTTAGGGCTTGGAGGGGTATTATGGGTATTTTAGGTAGCTAAAGTGGGGGTAGTTTAGGTAATGCAAGCAAATAGGTATGAGTGGGCTTTGACCGGCCAATCCGAGGGTGCCACGCGGGTGAGGGAGGTACCAAGCATGTGGAAAGTGTGGGAAGAGTGTGGGAGGCATGTGAAAATAATGGTAAAAAATGATGTATTTAATTTATTAATAATTTATAAGCTCAACGAGATAAACTGGAAGAAAGGAGGGTCAAAATTGGGTGTCAACAGCTTGTCCCTCTTTGACCGGAGACAATGTAAGAGTTTTTGGGCAAAGAAGTTGACGTAGTAGACAATTTTTTCCCGACCAACAAATACGATCCTGAAAGGGTTTAAGAAGATATATGCGCCGGATAGGTAACGAGGTAGAGGGTTTTGAAAAGATCAAGAGATCGATATGAAATATTTTGAAGATTATGGCCGAACTTTGGTTTTTAAGTGGCCTACATATCTCGGGTTGCACGAGAATCAGGCCAAATGTAGTTCAAAAGTTATGATGAGATAAGGTGGAGTGAGATTAGAACACTATAACTTATAAAGTGCCCCTGAATCGATGAATGATGAAAATGATGGTGGAGGCAGCTGAGCAAAAGATTAAACCTGAATAAGTAAAGATGTATTTTTGAAAATGAAGTGAAGTAAGGAATAAAGCAAAGTATAGCCAAAGATTGATATATATTTTTTCTAAAAATTATCCCAATATCGAATTACAATGAGACTGAGTTTCAAGATTTGTACGGAGACCGAAGAAAAAGGCTCAATATTGTGATAGAAGGGATGAGGGGTTTACGAATATAGGAGAGCTTGATGCATAATTTCCTACATATCCCGAGCTATGAGACGTAGGTTGAATAGAGTTTGAGTGTAGATCCTTGACCTTTGTTGGGAGTCCGATCGACATTCCCAACAAATTGCCCCAGTTCACTGCTTAGATGAAGTTCCACGTTGTGCTGCATTTCTTGTTGCTGCATGTGGACGTACCTTCTGCAAAGTCTTAATAAAATTGTTAGCAAGTAAAGCGTGAAATATAATAAATATCTTACGACAAAGATCAGAAGAAAGATGTATCCATTCTGAACTGGTGCTAAGTCAAATGTGCATTATTTCTTTTAACATTAAATAATTGCTTTAGATTATGCGCCTGCAAAATCTAAGTAATAACGTCAGCAAAGCAAACACATACACAAAGCGTGATTTTCAAGAAATTTAAAAGATAGCATGCGGTGCTTAATAAGTAAATAAATAAAAATAATGCATTGCGAGATGTGCAATAATAAGCGGGCGAGCATAAATATTTAATTGAAAGGGGATAAACCTAAAATGTCCTATTTGAGGGTGAACAAACCCAGCATATCCTATTTTGGGGTGGATGAACCCGTTGCTTCCTATTTTAGGGTGGATGACTCTAGTGTATCCTATTAGAGGATGGACAACCCAATATATTCTATTTTAGGGTGAACAAACCCAATGTATTGAACCCAATGTGTCCTATTTGAGGGTGGACGAACCCAATATATTCTATTTTAGGGTGAACAAACCCAATGTGTTCTATTTTAGGGTGAACGAACCCAATGTGTCCTATTTGAGGGTGGACGAACCCAATGTTCTATTTTAGGGTGAACAAACCCAATGTGTTCTATTTTAGGGTGAACGAACTCAATGTGTCCTATTTTAGGGTGAACGAACCCAACATGTCCTATTTGCAGGTGGACGAACCCAATCTGTCCTATTTGAGGGTGGACGAACCGAAGGAATCCTATTTGAGGGTGGATGAACCCAATGTGTTCTATTTTAGGGTGAACGAACCCAATGTGTCCTATTTGAGGGTGGACGAACCCAATGTTCTATTTTAGGGTGAACAAACCCAATGTGTTCTATTTTAGGGTGAACGAACCCAATGTATGATGCAAACTTACAAAGATAAATATTGATGCGGTGCAGAAAGCTTGATGCGATGCTTGATTTGTAGCAGCTAATATTCATGTTGCAATGCAGAAAGCTTGGTGCGGTGCCTTTACAATAATGGACATCATGATGCGGTGCAGTGAGCTTGGTGCGGCGCTCTTAAAATAATAAATATGCAAGGTGCGGTGCAGCAAATTTGATGCAGTGCCTTCATAGTTGCGAACATTCATAATACAATATGGAGAGATTGGTATGATGCCTTTGCAGTAGCAACATCCAATGAGTGTGCAAATCAAAATTCTGCACTCAAAGAATTTTTTTTGAAATACAACATTCAATTTGCGTCATCATTTGCGTGTGTTATCATTCCAAAATTAGCCTCTGCTTTACTCAAAGAAAACTTGTTAGTATAAGATGAAATGGTTGCCTTGCATTGAACTTTGAAGCTTTGACTTTGAATCTGCGTTTCTCGTTGCTATGGCACTGCAGCAATTTGATGAGCGAATATGATTTCTGATCTTGACTTCTGCTTTGTTGAATAAACATAGGACATTTGCAAGGCTGTCCCAGTTTTGGCTAATGGAAAAATGGATTTTTATTATAATGAGACCGAACTCAGAATGAGCGCCTACGTATCCCGCTACTAACAGGAATCAGGTCAAACGTAGTTCATACAAAAGTTTAGGAAAGGATTGCAAGATAGTAGCTACTCATAAAGGAGGAAAAATGGAGAATGATATTCTCAAATTTGCAAAATGATGCCTTTGTCAATTCTCTTGACTGGTTGCACGCTTTCTCTTTAAATGCCTTGGTGCCAATTTTGATGGATCACCCTTAACAAAGATTGTGCTGCCACTTGCGATATTGTCATTGTTGGTTGGAGGCTCTTGGTGCAGCTTTATCTTGCCACTTTCAATCATGCTTTCAATCTTGAATCTCAGTGCCGAACAATTCTCAATATCATGTCCCTGAATATTTGAATGATAAGCACAACTTTTGGATGAATCAAAATTTGGAGATGGATACTTAGGCATGAATCCTTTTTTTGATTGCAGAAGTCCATTAGCTTTCAATCTCTCAAATATATTTGTCAATGGCTCATCTATAGGAGTGAAGGAGAAAGATTTCATCTTCCTTTGTTGTTGTGAGCTAGATTGTGCTTGGTGAAATTTTAGTTGACGACCATTTTGAAAGTTTTGTTGGCAAGAAGGCTTTGGTTGAAAGGTTTGGTGAACAACTGGTGTTGCTGGGTTGTCTACAATTCGCCCTTCTTGAATTCCACTTTCCAACTCTTTGCCAACACGAATCAAATCAGAAAAGTTGCGTGCACAAGTCCCAAGCAGTTTATTATAATATAGACCATCTTGAATTTGAATGAAGGCTGAGATCAATTCCTCTTCAGGCAATGGAGGATGCATTTTTGAAGCTTCTAACCTCCATCGTAAGGCATATTCTTGAAAAGATTCATGCAGTTTTTTCTTTACTTTGAACAAATCGGCTATATGAAGATCATCCTCGCAGTTGAACTCGTATTGCTTGACAAAGTCACGAGCCATATCTTTCCATGTATACCACTTGCTAAAGTCTTGCTTAGTGTACCAGGAGAGTGCCAATATTGATAAACTTTGAATTAATAGCCTCATTCGTATGGCTTCGTCATTGCCAATTTCGATTAACCTGTTGCAGTAATCTTTCAAATGAGCGACAGGATCTCCTTTCCCGGTGAAAGTGTTAAACTTTGGTAGCTTGTAACCTGGCGGAAGCTCAACATTTGGGTGCACACACAAATCTTCATACTTTAAACTCTGGTAATTTCTTGAATGCAACTCTTCATCAAATGCTTTTCTCAAATTGTTAAGTTCTCTTTCCAAATTTTCATGGCAAGGCGACTGAATCTCCTTTTCACATCTAGCATATTGATAAAATGCTAGTGCTTATTTTCCTTGAAAGGAAGCACAATTGTGGAAGGATGAGTATTTGGCATCATGGTAAATTGAAAACTTTTGGCTTTAGCGTATACTGATGGCATTTGAGGAGAAATTGTATAGGAAGGAGTTGGGCAAGGGGATATAGTTAAACAAATATTTTTGGTTGGGCTAGAAGTTGGGGTAGGAAGAAGGCTGAAGGTATTTGGTAGATTAACCAACACATTTCTTCGAACCACATTCTTTTCATTATCATCATTTTGTGCCTGCACCAATTTCATACCATTGTTGAATGCTTCAAATCGGTCTGCCATTATAGTTTGCCCTTGATGCAGATTCACAGCCAAAACAATGTTCAATGCTAGGCAACCTCTAAAGAAAGATAAAGCTGCTTAAAAAATAAAAATATTAGCGCATGAAAATAGGAAGTAAATACATAAAGTATTTGATAAAATAGATAAATTTGTGACTTGCTTACGTAGAAGCTCTAAGATAAAAGGGATGACTTAAATCGCAGAATGAGTGAATGGAAATCACTTATTTGGCTCTAACGCTCGAATTTTTAACAAAATAAAAGCAAACTAATTTGGAATAGAATGCGCAATTCGAAAAAGGCTGACTTATGTTGAACAACAAAGCTTTTTTGACTTGATCTTCATCCCTTGCGAACTCTGGTAAATTCCAAAACTTGCCCCAGTCTAAAGATATTTTTGATGATGACGCCATGATTGTACGCTAAAAAATTTGGCGGAATATCAATCTTCTCTGAGGAAATTAAAATTTTATAATAAAGAGACCGAGCCTTATATAGGCTGCCTACGTATCCTGTGTCCGACAGGAAATCAGGTCAAACGTAGTTCCAATTACACGCAAAAGAAATATTAAAAAATTACCCCAATATGACCGAGTCCCTATATGGGCTGCCTACATATCCACCAAGGAAATCAGGTCATGTGTAGTTCTGCTTACATAAAAATATAAGATCGATCATTTGAGCTTACAAAAGTACATAATTAATCCCAAAATGTGCAACCCAAAAACTAACTATCCTATTACATGCTTCTTGAAGGCCACACATATTTTTTAATGAACAAAAGTCCCATCATATGCTAATAGTCCTCTTCGATGAAACCATTGTTGCTGTTCCATCCGGCTATATCATGAGTGCTTGCGAAAATTGTATGAGAAGGTAAATTTGATGTAATAAACCTTGGTCCAATGGTCGCTTGATTGTGGGGAGGAACTTGACTGTCAAATTGTGGATGAATTGCTTGATTGTGACTCAGTGCAATAAGCCTTGGTCCGACAATTTCTTTTCCTTTTGGACCCTTAAGAGATTCTGTAGATTTCCTTTTAGCTGACCAAACTCCCCTAGATACATTATTAGGAGACCAATATCGTTCAATAAAATCTTTAACCAGATCGCTCCAAGAGGACCATTTCCATGTATCTTGCTCTGCATACCATATCAAGGCTGACCCTGTAAGCGTTCTAACGAAAAGCCTCATCTTGAGTTCATTGTCTTGCCCAATACTTGTCAACCAATCAACATATGCTTTCAAGTGGTTTAAGGGATTGCCTACCCCCATCATACATTGGAATGAGATTATGGGGGTTCTCAAAATTTGTCTTAAACTGTGAAGCAAGCTCATTTGTGAAAGAAACTTGATTAATCTCAACATTAAAATGTCTTCCACTATTTTCTCTATTCTTGCTTGTCTCCGCCAAGTTGTTGAATGTCTCCTTTGACAAGGATGGGTGCATATTAGAGAAAAGTTGGGCATTAGAATCAAAGGTGGGAGGTGTGACAGTATGAATGAGCGGGTATCCCTCCGAGTCTTCAATGAATGAATTCTTAAGGTCGACTATCACTTCTTTCATGCTGTCAATTTCTTGTTCCATTTGTGACACTTTTGTCTCAAACTTAGCAATTTTATCTGGGTATGATTCTGTTTCTCCACATTCAAAATTCTCTTCAACTAGGTCAATCACAGTAATTTGGTTGGCCATGTCGTCCTTGAATCTTTGATGTTCAACTTAAGTCAACCTTTGGAAGGAAAATGAAACACTTGATAAGCGCAAAAATAGGTATGAAAGAGGCTAAGAGTAGATTATTTAAACATGTGATGCTTGAGAAGAAATCAAAGAATTGAGTCTTATAAAGAAAATATTAAAGACGAATTTGATGACAAGCACGAGATTAAGATATTTAAAAAGGAAACTAAACGCACGAGGATTGAACTTATTGAACGATTGCAAATGACTCTGAGTTGGCGGGTTGAAAAATTATCGAGGACGAGAATAATGTCGATCAATTGAAGACCTATGAGATGCCTCGACTTGCATGCCAAAACTTAGAAATAAAAGGTGCGAAAAGATTAATTTTAATAGCTCAAAAATAGGAACGACACAAGCATTTTGAATGAACGATAAACTCTAAAGAAGTATCAATTTTGGATAGTCGTTCTTGAACAAATTAGATGGAGAAGATCGAGCAAATGTCGACGAGTGTTATTTGATAGATTGCGCAAATAAATTTGGACATCTACCAATTTAAGAAGCCACAAATGGCAAAGAGATTAATGAAAGATTGGAAGAATTTGAGAGCATAAGTAGAAATTTCATGACGTAGATCGAGCGCTAAATAGATTCTACGAAGCATAAAACTAACGGGATAAATATTCTGTCATTTAGAAACATAAGATTAAACCCGTAAATAAGAGACTTGAAAAAGCTTGAGAAAGTAGAAATCTAGAAACTTTGAATTTTGACACGAGTCTTATAGACGAGCGGAATGAGGGAGTAGGAATTTTGAAATAACTAAGGCAAATTTGATTTAAAGAAGATTATACCCTAAACGGGAGGAGAATTTAATTGAGAACTCTAAAAGCTTGAGCGAGCCTAGGATAATGATTCTAAATGGTGCTCTAAAATCTTTAAAGTGCGCTAAGCGCGGAAAGATTATAATCAATAATAATACTAATAATAATAATGATAATAACAATAATAATAATAACAATAATAATAATAATAATAATAATAATAATAATAATAATAATAATAATAATAACAACAACAACAACAATAATAACAACAACAACAATAACAACAATAATTGTGAACATGTAAAAATATAATAGGCAATTAAATAAAGAGATAAACAGATGCAAGTCACTCTTCTATAAATAAATAAAAACAAAGATAATGTTAGTAAATATCAAGTGAAATCATATAGCAAATAAATTCATATACGGCACGTAGCAAGTAAGCGAGCAAACAATTCGTTTAATAATAACGCGTCCTAATATACAGGTGCCTCTTTATGCTAGAGGTAGGCGTAACGCGTATTTAAAGAATAAATGTGTCATAATATGTCATTCCTTTGCTCTTTTAATTAATTAAACAAATTTTATCCTCAAAAATAAAATAATATTAAAAAAAAGCTTTAATCTTTATAATATGTCAAAAATACAATAATTAATTTAGAGTAAATGGTCCATATTTAGGCACAATTATTTTTCAAATAATGCACATATAAATGATAAGCGTCACTCGGGGTTGTGAACCCACTCGAACATTTGGGCGAGGTTGACTAATGAACTTAATACACCAAGTATATTAAGCCTCCTAAGTTTTCATGATGCATGTACCTAAAATAGGTGTTGGCTTAGCTCTATCCTAGGTGAACTAAGAGTTGGGTAGACTCGGACTTGAGATTTTCCTATGTAAGAAGGTACGTGGTCACACGGTAGTAAAACTATCCGCTCCCCCCACGCATGCACCGACTCTCTAAATATAAGGTATTTGAAAGAATTTCGGAGAAGTGAAAGGACACAACTCGCGTGTACAATGTGTGTGAAAGTGTCAAATTTCCAAAATTGGAGAAAATATGAACGAAATAACAATTTAAGTAAAGTGGTAACACATAAGGCAGTTATATAATAGCAAATAAACATTTTATAACACATGTCATGATAAATTAAACATCAAGCAATTAAGGTAAAACAAATAAATAAACAAACCTCAATTATTAACCTAAGTCTGTTATGGTTTAGAACCTAAATTCCCCAGTGAAGTCGCCAAGCTGTTATACCCCATTTTAACCGAGGTCGAAACGGTGTACAACGTATTGAAAACTTCTAAATTAATTAAAGGAAGTCGCCACCTAATTAGTCTTACGGTGAATTAGGACACCTATAATTAACTATGTGATTAAAGCAAATAAAGACTTCATTGTAAAGGTCTACTAAACTTAAGATTCTAAGTAAGGATTCTAACTATTCTAAAGAGAAGGTATTAAGCATTCTTTAAAATCCGTAAAAGACGGTTAACCGGCCAAACTTAGGTTAATCTAATTAAAATTAACAAATTAAAATAATCAAATTTTAAACTCAAATAAAGCTTGAAAGATGTTGACACTTCAAAGTTTTTCAAAAATTATATATCTACTTAATTCTTATGAGAAAAGGCTTAGTCATTTTAAACAAATTTTGCCATAACTAATTAAATAACTTGACATGGTTAAAAAGAAATGAATAAATAACAAGTAAATTTTCTAAAGTACTTTCTAATCTTTTGGAGAAAAATCCCTTTTTATCCAAAACATACCTATAACACCTTAAATGTGATAAGAAGAAATAACTTGTGAAAATTCTTTGAAAAATAAAAATGCAAGAAAATTAAGTAAATGATTTAATAGTGGTGAAGGAAAAAATGTGTAGACAATAATTTTATTTATACTTAGAAAAGTGCGTCGAATCAAAATAACCAAAAGATTAAGTATCAATTAAGTTGACCAAAAATATTTAAAGGATATGCGATTTAACTAATATCATTGTAAAAAAATAAATAAATTACTAAGCAAAACTTTCTTTTTTAAAATATAGGCCTACACTTGATAAAATAAAGACTTGAAAGATATTTTTAAATCTTATTAAAAATGTTTCTTAAAGCAAATAAAAGAGAATTCCAATAACGAAAATATTAATGCCTTTTATGAAGATGCATTTTTTTGACGCTTTTGAGAGTTATTTTGTTCTTCAAAAATCTATGCTTTAAAGTACCAGGAAAAACTACATTTTTTCAACAAAATGTGCAATTTTGAGTTCTACAAAAGGGTATATTTCTACCTTAGAATTACATCTTTTTGAGACCAAAAATCTGCACTTTTTTAACTTGTTTAAAACTACATTTTTTGCTCTAAAAAATCTGCACTTGTACACCCAAGAAATCTTTGTTTTGAGCCTTTAAAACAACTATAATTTACCTATAAAAAATCTGCATTTTTAACCTTTGTAAAACTGTGTTTTTAGCCAAAAAATCTGCACATTTGAACTCGTTTAAAGCTGCATTTTTACCTTAAGAAAAACTGCATTTTTTACACTAAAATAATCTTCGTTTTAAGTCCTTAAAAGAGCTGCGTTTTGCCTAAGAAAATCTCTTGCAAAGCTGCATTTTTATGCTCAAAAATCTGCACTTTAAAACATCAAAAGAGCCGTTTTTTAAAACCTTAAAAAAAATCTGAAATGATGCTATTAAGAAAGCACTTAACTTTGACGAAAAGATCATTTTTAGTACTTAATCCTTAATAGTAAATTAATTTTGCAACCTAAGAAATGTAACAAGCCTAAATATAAGATGTTATTCTAGGCGTTCCCAAGTCAAGTAACTATGCTCAATCTACCACCTTAAAAGGACGAGGTGCGAACGATTATATCTCACTACTATCCTAATTGATTTATATGAATCCAAACATAAACGAGACAAGTATTAATACAAACATAAAAATAACAATGTGTCAAAACGTTAGCCAAAAAGTAACAACGTATATATGTCTATGCAAGAATATAAAACTCTAAAGTACAAGGGAGAGCAATGGACTCTTTTTTTCGGAATGGGTAGCCCGCTAGAGATGAACGTATGATGTAGCGACGAGCGCGGCTCTGATTTGGACAGAGATGGAGTGGTATTTCAACTCCAAATGCGCTCCCGAGTGTACATGTGCAAGAATAAAGGAAAAGGATTAGGATAAACTTTGATCTTATTTAAATAAATAAATTTAAACAAAGGACGCAACAGGCGTTTTTGAAAAGGCAAATAACAGGGACAAAAAATTAAGAATAACTTAAATAAATTAGTCGAACTCCAAATTTACAAGCACATTCATACTTTAAACACAAGAGGGTAAAACTGTGGTTAAAAACCTCTTCACAATGGAACAAACTCAAACCTCACGAGCATAGTTCTCAAATACGAGAGGTTAAATTATTTCGAGGAAAGTAATTTCTTACGGTTTGTAGTACGTTCGTAGGAATACAAGTAGACTCCTCTCAAGTTCTAATCCTCAACACGTGATTACCAAATGAAAAATCCCTTAAGACTTCATTGTTACTATAGTCTTTTTTTTTAAACATATCTATCTATGTGATTCTAACTTAAGGTTTAAACCTTGAAGAAAATTGACATAATATGTGAAATAACTCTCTTAAGCATGAATGGAAATAAGCCAGTAATCTTCGTATCAAAACAAAGACCATATTTAAATTGACATCACATGGAGATTTTGACAAAAGATCATAGCAAAGAGAACTCAAAGATGTCTAAACAAATTCTAAGAGGAATGACAAAGTTAATCCCATGTTTAATGGGTAAAGAACATGATTACTAATGTGGATACACACTCAGAAAAAGAAAATAAAGAAACTACATACAATCTGCCTAACTTCTTAACATCATGGGCAGAAAACTTCTTTGAACACGTTCTTAGATAACAAAGATATCTTACAGGAATTCTAAATCCTTTTTTTAAACAAAATATGATGCACTTTAATTAAACAAATATAGACGGCAAAGATCAGATTTTACCTGCTTTAGGGCAGCGAACTGGAATGTTCTTGACCACGGATCTGCACTCCAAAACTCGACGAAATCAAACTTAAAAAAACGCACAAAGAAAACAGAACAAAAGAGAGATGAAGAGATTAGATATTTGGAAAAGAGAAGCTTTAACTTGTGTATTCTTGGCTGTCAACTGATGGCTTTCACTGATGCCCAACCCTTGGTATTTATAGGAGCGAAGCTAGGGTTCATGGGGAGATTTTGGGCGGGATTTTGAGGGGCAAGTTTGAATTTTGAACGTTTGAGAGATAGGAGTGAGTGGTCTTACACGATTTTGCTTCTGATTTTTCTTAACTTCGCTGAAAGCTTTCTTGTTTTGCAGAGATTGGAATCGAGGTTTTCTCAAAATGGTGCCCCTCATCCTGATACCAAGCGATTCGAAAAGATTCGGGTACAAAATGGGAAGTCCTCTCTATATCCACGCCAAGAAAGGACGGAGAGAGACAACGATTTGGCTCGAAATGGAGCACACAAGCTTCTGATGGTGAGTATTTGGTGGTCAAGTTTTGTCAAAAATGGGGGAAGATGCCAAAAAAAAGACTCCTCTGCCATGGTGCAGAGGAAGAGAAACGATGGGGGAGAGAGAGAGTGTACTGCGGCTGCTGGTAAGGATGGAAATTGATAGAGCATTTAGGGCTTGGAGGGGTATTATGGGTATTTTAGGTAGCTAAAGTGGGGGTAGTTTAGGTAATGCAAGCAAATAGGTATGAGTGGGCTTTGACCGGCCAATCCGAGGGTGCCACGCGGGTGAGGGAGGTACCAAGCATGTGGAAAGTGTGGGAAGAGTGTGGGAGGCGTGTGTTTATGACTGTTGGGCGCTTACGTGGTACTTACGTGGCGTCCACGTGGAAGAGAAGGGTGAAAGAGATGGGCTGCGGTTTGGGCTTAATTGTTGGGCTAAAAAGATGAATTTATAGATCAAAGTTTATAAAAATAGGCTGAGTAAAAATACATTCTTCCTTGTATTTCGGTGGGCTTCCAAATTAAGATTAAAAACACTCTTAAAATATATTTATATTAATGTATACTTAAGTAAATAAATTATTTAATATCGAAAGATAATTAGTAATACTTAAATGAAAATTAACATCATAAGAATTACGCAATAATATTTATAAAAATAGAGTTCAAGAAATACTTCATTTAATCGAAGAAAATACGTAAAATGCCCCTTTTGTGAAAAATAGTAAATAATTAAAAAGAATGCCAATAATACTAATAATAATAATGATAAGTTGAAATAATAATGGAAAATAATGGTAAAAAATGATGTATTTAATTTATTAATAATTTATAAGCTCAACGAGATAAACTGGAAGAAAGGAGGGTCAAAATTGGGTGTCAACAGCTTGTCCCTCTTTGACCGGAGACGATGTAAGAGTTTTTGGGCAAAGAAGTTGACGTAGTAGACAATTTTGTCCCGACCAACAAATACGATCCTGAAAGGGTTTAAGAAGATATATGCGCCGGATAGGTAACGAGGTAGAGGGTTTTGAAAAGATCAAGAGATCGATATGAAATATTTTGAAGATTATGGCCGAACTTTGGTTTTTAAGTGGCCTACATATCTCGGGTTGCACGAGAATCAGGCCAAATGTAGTTCAAAAGTTATGATGAGATAAGGTGGAGTGAGATTAGAACACTATAACTTATAAAGTGCCCCTGAATCGATGAATGATGAAAATGATGGTGGAGGCAGCTGAGCAAATCAGCACTTGATGAATTTCGTGGGCATCTGCAACACCGCGGAACACTCCTCTCAAGTTCAACAGCTGGATCATCGTGCTAGTGATGTTGAACTTGGCTCCGGGCGGTAGCGGTGGAACAATAATGGCGCCCGTAGCGCCAGCTCCATCTAAATCGAGATCCTCATCATTCCGTACCACATCATCCTGCAGACCACCAGTATTCAAATTTTGTTGGGCCTGCAGTTCTGCAGCGATCCTTGATGCGTCTAATTGTGCGGCCATATTCCGCCTCAATGTTCTCGCAAGTTCGGGGTCGTAAGGTAAAATTTGTTCCCCCGAACTTCGGGTACTTGGCATGCACAAATTTGTACCCTGTCCAAAACAAAAACAACAAACAAAAATAAAAGCAGGAAATTATGACTAAGAGTCAAATAAAACACACTAGACTTAATCAAAAACCGTATTCCCCGGCAACGGCGCCATTTTTGATAACGCTCAAACTACACCTCAATTTAAGAAGCGTAAGCGATCGTTGTCAAATATATAACCCAACAAGGTTGGGGTCGAATCCCACAGAGAATATGGTGAGAATTAAGTCGTTAGTGAAGTATGTGACCAATAGTCAATAATTTCCGGTAAAAAGGGGGGGTTTGTGCGGACAAATTGTAAACAAACTAAACAATTAACGTATGGGAATAATCAGTAGGAGAGAATGAACTAGGGATGTGTTCACCATGGCGTTGTAACAATGTCGATTCTAGGCTTAACCGGGTTTTTTCTATATGCGTGTCACGATTTGATTGCGTCAATTGTATCGTCTAAACGTCTCTCGACCAAATAAACAAATTTCCTTTTCTATTCTCTCGACCTCGAAAAGATGTGCTTTTTAGATTTCAATCCTAACATCAAGTAGAGTAATCCAGTTACGGCATTAATCTTTAAGACGAGAGTTAGTAGTCTCGAATCCTTGTCGTTAATCAATTTTTCCCGGTTTTAATCTCTTTACTCAAGCAAATTAAACCTAGGCATGTTCTAATGTTTGCAACAACTAGAAAACGTGACATAAAGTATGATTAACAACGTGACAATACATATATCGAAACCAACGCTACCCGGAATCTATATTGCTACGTTTGCCATGGCTCCCACAACCCTAGTTGCGGGAGTTTTAGTTACTCATGCTCGATAAATAAGAGAAAATAGTTGTATTCATAATAAAAGGAAGAAAAGTCTTACAATATAATGAAAACAATCAATCTTCCAATATCCAAGAACAAGAACACCAAGAACTCACGAACGAATCAAGACACGAATTCAAGACAATGAACCGTGTTGTTTCGCTCAAAAACCAACCAAAAACGTGTTTAAACTAATGGGTGAATTCTTATTAACATAAACCTAACATAGGGTATTTATAGGAGCCAAAGAAACCAAATCCAAAACGGGCTAGGAATCCCCAAAACGCGGGTCGCCGCCTGAAGTCACTGCCTAAGCGTGACGGCCAGGCTTGACGGACCGTCAGGGCAGTGACGGACCGTCGCCTGGGTCGTCACTGCTTGGCAGCAACACTGCCTCAAGTTGACGGTCCCAGTGACGGACCGTCACACTTGTGACGGGCCGTCACTCAGGCCGTCACTCTTAGGCACAATGTTGTTTTTTGCGTATTTTCTTCCGTTTCCGTGTTTGTTTCCATTTCCTACAAATACAACATAAAAACATCAAAAACAACAATGGTTGCTTGAAAACGTACGATTGTTCTTAGTAAAAAGGAGTCGAAAGTGACGTAAATTAGCGTCACATCATCTATCACTTTCCTTGGTCATGTGGTATCCAGAGAAGGGATCCGTGTTGATTCCCAGAAAATTGATGCAGTAAAGCACTGGCCTAGACCCACCTCTCCGACCGATATTAGGAATTTCTTGGGTTTGGCTAGTTACTACCAGAGATTTGTGTTAGGATTTTCATTTATAGCTGCCCCATTGACCAAGTTGACTCAGTAAAAGGTCAAGTTTTAGTAGTCAGATGAGTGTGAGAAGAGCTCCTTAGAATTAAAGACCAGGTTAACTACAGCACCTGTCTTGACTCTACCAGAGGGTTCAGATGGATATGTGGTGTATTGTGATGCATCCAGGGTCGGCCTGGGTTGTGTCTTGATGCAACAGGGTAAAGTCATAGCTTATTCTTCCAGACAACTTAAAACCCATGAGAAGAACTACCCGACTCATGATATCGAGCTTGCAGCTATTGTGTTTGCCTTAAAGATCTAGAGGCACTACTTGTATTATGTTTATGGTGATGTGTTCACGGATCATAAGAGCCTCCAGTATGTATTCACCCAGAAAGAGTTGAATCTTCATTAGAGGAGATGGCTTGAGTTCCTCAAGGATTATGACATGAATGTGCTCTACTATCTGGGAAAGGCTAATGTAGTAGCTAACACTCTCAGTAGACTATCTATGGGTTGTGTATCTCATGTTGAGGAAGAGAAGAGAGAATTAGCCAGAGATGTTCACCGGCTCGCTCGCTTAGGAGCCTGCCTTATGGACACGTCAGATGGTGGTGTGATACTTTAGAATGGGTCAGAATCTTCAGTGGTAGCGGAGGTTAAGGAGAAACAGGATAGTGATCCCATATTACTTCAGCTGAAGGGTGCAGTTCATCAGCAGAGAGTTAAAGTTTTCTCCCAAAGGGGAGATGGTGTACTTCGTTATCAGGGTCGCTTATGTGTTCCTAAGGTGGGTGAGTTGAGACAGCAGATCCTTTCAGAAGCCTATAATTCCAAATATTCCATTCATCCAGGTGCCACTAAGATGTACCATGATCTATGGGAAGTCTATTGTGGAACGGCATAAAGAGGGACATCGCAAAATTTGTGGCTAAGTGTCCCAACTGTCAGCAAGTTAAGGTAGAACATCAGAAACTAGGAGGTGTGAATCAGGAGATTAACATTCCTACTCAGAAGTGGGAAGTGGTCAATGTGGATTTCATTACGGTTTTACGTCGTACTCGCAGAAAGCATGACTCCATTTGAGTGATAGTGGACAGGGTCACTAAGTCAGCTTACTTCTTGGCAGTCAAGACTACAGATTCAGCAAAGGATTATGCCAGACTCTACATCAGCAAGATAGTCAGGCTGCATGGGGTTCCCTTGTCTATTATCTCAGATAGAGGCACTCAATTTACATCTCATTTCTGGAGATCTTTTCAGAAAGGTCTTGGTACTCAGGTGAATCTTAGCACAACATTTCACCCACAGAGACCACACGATGAGGGGATAACCAGACCCGGTTCGCGGCCCGGTTCGCAACCCGTTTTCTGCCAGACAGTCCGTGGTAAAACAGTCATAACTCTTTACTCCGAGATCAGTTGGACGTGAGGTTTTGTGCGTTGGAAACTAGACTCGTAGACCTTCGATTTGGAATTTTGGGGGACTTCTAACTCTTTATATATTGGGAGAAAATCCCTGAGACATTTGACCCAAAGTTCAGAAAATTTGTTAAAGGTCTTACGATATCTTTTGTCGATTTGCTTGACTTCAAAACTTAAACGTGGAAATGACCGGAAGGCCTTGTACAGCAAAGTTAGGCAGCATGTGGTGGGCAATTGCTGCCTAACAGATGGTCAGGCTGAGCGTACCATTCAGACCCTAGAGGATATGTTGAGAGCTTCTGTGATCGATTTCAAGGGTATTTGGGATGATCACCTACCTCTCATAGAGTTTGCCTACAATAATAGCTTCCATTCCAGCATTCAGATGGCACCATATGAGGCCCTCTATGGGCGTAGATGTAGGTCACCTGTTGGTTAGTTCGAAGTAGGTAAAGCAGCTTTGATTGGACCAGATTCGGTACATGAGGCTATGGAGAAAGTTTTCTCATCATAGATAGGCTAAAGAAAGCTCAGAGTCATCAGAAGTCCTATGCAGAATTTAGGAGAAGAGACTTAGAGTTTGAAGTTGACGATTGGGTTTTCCTGAGAGTGTCACCCATAAAGGGTATAATGAGATTTGATAGGAAAGAGAAGCTCAGTCTAAGGTATGTAGGTCCTTACAAAATCCTGAAAAGAGTGGGTAATGTGGCTTATGAGTTAGAGTTGCCATCAAAACTAGCAGCAATTCATCCAGTCTTCTATATTTCTTTGTTGAAGAAGTGTGTGGGTGATCCGACTTTGATAGTACCTTTAGAGAGCGTGGCTGTGAAGGATAGCCTCACCTATGAGGAGGTTCCAATTGAGATCCTTAACTGTCAGGTTCGTAGGTTGAGAAATAAATAAGTCGCTTCAGTGAAAGTTGTGTGGAGGAATCAATCCATAGAGGGAGCTACTTGGGAAGCAGAAACATCCATGATGTCCAAGTACCCCCACCTCTTTCCCTTCGATTCTGTTTAAGCTTGCGGTAAATAGTTCATATCCAGTCTCTCAGTCTACTCTTGTGAAATTCAGTATCAGCACATTATTCCATCAGTTACCCTTGCATTTCAGCATACTTGCATATTTATGGAACTCAGTTCAGTTAGATATCAGTTTCTAGTACTCTGTTGATAGGGATTGCAGTTCTTTCCCTCCAAAGTCAGCCTATTCAGTCTTCATTCGAGGATGAATGATCCCAAGGGGGAGATATTGTAACACCCCAGAACTTCCAAGCCCAGACTAAGCTCAGAAAAACCAGTAGAAAATAAAAATTTCAGAAAATTCAAGTTTCCAGGAACCACGGTTCAAGAGTACGGACCGTAGTTTGGAACTACGGACCGTCATCTTGAACCGTAGTTCAAGTTCCAGTAGCTCTTCCGTACATGTCCCAGGGACTATGGTTAGGACCACAGACCCTAGTTTAGAACCATGACTTGACCTGTCACACATGGTTTCCCTAAATCAAAGGACCCCCAGTTCTAGTCCCAGAAACCACGAGTTGGTTTACTGACCGTACTTCAGAAGCACGGTCCGTCCTTTGACTTATGGAAATTCCTAGGTTAAGTCAAGTCCCAGGAACCATGAGTCATATTACAAATCGTCGTTCAGAAGAATGGTCCATCTTGTTGAGTCGTATTTCCTCAGACCAGAGACTCCTAAAACTCTTAGGCAGAACCACGACTCAGGTTAACGGTCCATCATCCAGGAGTGCGGTCCGTCATCTAGAGTTATGATCCCTGAGTCGCGTTTTCTGTAAAAATTCTTTTAACTTTCCCAAGGGTATACCAGACTTCTCATTTCCCTTTTAAGGCCTAAGCTACGTCATTTTAGGTCTTTTAAGCCTAATTAAGTAGCCTAAAACTACCTAAAACATTCATTCCCCTAAATTCTTTAAACTTAGAAAGAAAATAAGAGAAAGAGGCGTCAGTTTTCCTCCAAGAACAAGCAGAGTTCTTCATCAAGTTCAGCCCCAAAAATCCAAGGATTTCTCCATAGATTTCTTCACCATGTATGTGATATTTCACTAGTGGGTTTATTTCACCCATTAGGTCCCTAGATTCTAGTCAACCTTCAGTTTTCTCCATGAATGTTTCAGACCTAGGGTTCTTAAATCTTAGGGAATTATTGTAATTCAATTCTTACAGCTTTTATGGTATTGCTTATATGTTTCTTGGAGAATTAGTACAGTTTCATGAATAATGCTCAGAAACCCTAGCTTGTAGAAATTCCAGTATTTTTCATGAATTTAGCTTGCTAGGCAGATCAGTTATATGTTTATGCTTCAGAAATTGAATGCCATATCCTTCAGCCTATGTATGTTGCATTCTCAGTCATTTATTAGTGTTTTGAGCTATCCTTTATTTCAGTACATTATTACTTACATTCAGTGGGAGTAGACTTAGTACCGCGCGGACGAGCGGATGAAGGCTTAGCTGTCAACTTAGGCTAAGACCTTTAGAAGCAGTCCCCAAGTCCCAAAACTACGGCGCCACCATAGGTTTAAAGGAGTTAGCTGTCAGACTAGGTTGCACCTCATTGTCCCTTGTGGACATCAGTAGTGGATCCACGTCAGACTTGTTTGTACCCTTGGCAAGGTATAAACACTCTTCCATACAGGGTTACAGGTTGTCCCCATAGTTAGGTCAACTTGGGGTATGTCGGTTAGTAGTGTCTCCCACATTCAGATTCATGTGCATTGACCTTGTATCCAGTATTTATGTTCAGTATTCAGTTCAGCATGTTATTTTATGATTTATACTTGGTCATTGCATTCAGTTCAGCTTTCAGTTATGTTGCAGTATATCTATTCTCATGTTCAGTCCTATATTGTCTAGCTTTGTAAGTATCATATATGCTCAGTACATTCAAAGTACTGACGCATACTTTTTGCTACATTGTTTTATGATTTAGGTTCAGGTACTCAGCATCCGGACCACGCTTAATTTGACCTCCGGTCCGTATTCAGCATCTCAGTTGGTGAGTCCTCAGTAGTTTGAGGACGATAGACATGCTTATATCTTCTACATTTATTTACAGTTTTAGACTTATTATAGTTAGCTGGGGGGATGTCCCAGCAACTCCTATTCAGTTAGAAGGCTTTCAGACATAGACTAGATTCAGCAGTCGTTAGTGTGGTTTCCAGTCGACATTATGTTTTTATATACTTTTTTATATTTAGATTCTTGGGTTCTTCCTACTTTCATATATTAAAACTATTTTAGCTTCCGCACAGTGTATGTCTTAACCTGATTTTATATAGATGTGCCATGCCATGGGTTATCTTGGGGTCACTTGTGACACTAAGCACCGTGTTGCATCCAGGGAGTAGCTTCAGGGCGTGACACTTATGGAGGCAGTGACAAGAGGCATCACCTCCGAGGCAGTTTTAGTGGTTCTCAATCCCAAAGTAGGGGATTCTCTGGTAGGGGTTAGCATCACTACTTTCTGCTTAGCAAGATCATACCGGCCGCACTTTATCTCTCGATTGGTATCCAGCTTGGGTATAGTGGTCGGAGCTTCGATCAGTCTTTGTGGGTTTTTTTTCTTGGTCTTCAGGTCGTGGTGGTCATTTTGGGTCGACAGGTATTTTGCATTAGGGAAAAGTTTCTCAAGGTTTTTATGATTGTGGAATAGTTGGTCACGTTTTTAGAGAGTGTCCCTGGCGTGGGATGATCGAGACTTCAGCACCCACTGCTCAACCTCTTAGAGTAGTGGTGCCACCATCCAGAAGCAGTGCACAGGGTAGTAGGAGTGGTCCCCAGATTGTTAGAGATGGTTCTCAGCCAGGAAGGTCAGGTGGTCGTGGCAGACGCAGTCATTCATATGCTTCTTTGGGTAGGCCAGAGGTTGAGTCTCCAGATGCCACCATTACAGGTACGATCTCCATTATCGTCAGCTAGCCTTGGTGTTGTTTGATATGGGGTCTACATACTCTTATATATACCTACTTACTTGCTTTTCGTCCGAGTTTACTATGTGAGTCTTGTGGTTCTTATGCATGTAGCTACCCCATTTTTCTTCATTGCAAAAGAGTATTATCTCATTTTGATTTCTAGGAACATTAAGCTCCCTTATATTCTAGCTAAGTATGTTCTTCATTCCCAGAGTGAGGTGTGGACTATCCTCTCTCTTTCTCTACTATAACCTCAATCTATTATGATACACTATCTGGACTGTTTAGAGCCTAAAATTTATTTGTTAACACCAGATTAAGCTATTTTGGTGGTACTTGACTTGGCTTAATTGGTGTTACCCTAATTTTCTTAGTCAACTCGTTACTTCTTTGGCCCTATAGTACCACCTGCTGATATTTGTTCTCCTTCCCACCTTTATCACCAGCATGTTGCCCTTTCGAGAATTCACCTTAGACAGTACTTGATTCTTTCTGGTTGTATCCCTCATGTTTTCTGCAAGAGTACCCTGAACTTCTTTCCCAAAGGACTCTGTGTGAATATTTGTACTTCAAACACCTGCACTTCTTACTCCTTTGGCACATTTTTTTTGGAGCTTTCTTCTTTCTATATTGTTCTTCTAAGTGCCATAGTTCTTACAGTATTTTCATAAGGTTGGTCTCTAGTCATAGACAACCTTTTGCTCTATTATGTTCCCCTTTTCATTTCTAAACATGATCATTTCTGGAAGTGTAGAGTCCAACTCCACCTTAAATAGCAATCAACATAATTCAACCCAAACTTCTTCTCTTTATTCTGATCCCCCATGAGAGGCTACCAATCAGGCTCCCAATCTTACTCATACTTTTTTGGCTCCAATACTTGATAGCTAGTCTATGCCGTCGAATCTAAATTGGGACAATGTGTCATTCATATCTTTTGAACTCTATCTCAGGGCTCAATGCATTGACAATATCCCTCCTTGCACCACCTATTTTTTCCCTTTAGCAATGTCAAATCTCATTAGTACCACCCCCTTTTTCATCATAGATAACTTGTCTATGCCATGCCTCGATCATAAATATAAATAAACCCCTTCATCACCTCAAATGAGGGGTAAGCTCTCAACACAAAGAAGACAACTGTACACTTACAAAATTCTACCTCAATTTCAATATCCTCATACTCAATTTCTGCAATAGAAGACTCACCTTATTGTACTGGAGCCACATAATCTAGTTTAAATTCTACATTCATGATCTTTGAGATGTCAAAATTATCCCAAATTCATGAACTTCTCTTCTACATATATGAACCTTCCTCCTCCACTAGATTAGCCCATGGCTTTGGATTCCTGCTAGTAATGTCTTTGCTCTCACTAGCCAGTGTTTGTTGCACCATCTCTTTCCATTGTGTAACTTCTTTTTGTTGCTGAATTTTCTCTACCTTTTATTTTACTAAGATGAATTTTTGACTTACTTCCCCTTGCTTTTGTACAATTGCAGTTGGTACTGTTCCATTGGATTTTGTTTGACTAGAGCTAGATATTGGTTGTGTGTTCTTAGTCACCGTGATTTTGGATTCCTTCGTAGATGCTACTTGTGTGAGCTTCATTTCCATTTCCATTAGTGCCTTCGACGCCGGAATGCGAGTTCTCTTGCCCATGGCCGCACAAGTTAGCCTAACGTGCACCGAGAGAGTTTTGCCTTCTATTTCATATACTATTTTCTCTTACAATATTTTTCAAATACTCACTTTTTTATGTTTCTTTTATTATATGATGTGATGGAGTGAGAGAATTGAGCTTCTATTTATAGAGAACTTGTCAACCGTTTGAAAGAATCAGGTTGGTTTATTTCTTTGAAATTTGTTTTGCAAGTTGCCACCGTCTAAAACTACTGTAACTTGTTGCAACCCAACTTGTTGAGACATAAATTGTGTTTTTATTTCTTTTTTTTCATCACAAGATTAGTGTCCACATGCCCAGCCTGCCTCTAGAGAGAGGTATCACCATTTACACGATATCAAAGAACCGAAAAAATAGGCCAATGTGGGGCACTCCATAGTAGTTTTGACCCAAAGCGAATAAAACCAAATAACCAACAAAACAATTAGACATAGCTAAACATATGCAAATAGCATTAGCATAGGATCACGAGAGAGAAACAACTTTTTGAAGTGCATAGTATATGTGTAACTGTCGTTCGACAGATCAAAGAAATCTAAGCGACTATTATAAGGTATAGTCCATAAGGATAAAAGCTTACACTTTGAACACTGATTCATCACAAACAAAGTCTACACAATCGACAACTAATATAAGAAAAATGACATGCAAAGAAGAAAAGTTCTTTTTTCTTTTCTTTTTCAGGGAGATGGGGGGACTTGGAATGGGTTAGCCTTGCACATTCAACTTGAATAAGAAAAGTATATACAAGAAGTTCATTTTCGATCTGTATTGATTTAGAAGCAACTCCTGGGAATGACTGTGCCACCACGTCTCCCCCTTGCATTTCTACAGTACGATACTGTTGTCCTTCTTAAGCGATCATTGTGAGTAAGCTTTATGTCTTGCAGTCTGATTCCAGTGCATGGATTTAAGTAACTGCAATCAAATTTTATTGCTTGTTGTGTCGATGATGTCCCTTTCACATTCTTGTATGTTACTTGACTCACCTTTACTCCTGAATTCTACATTCATGTCACAATAATAGCAACTCTAATTAAGTTCAGAAAAAAATCACATGAGTTGTAATATCAATTAATTATTCTTTATTTGCTTTGTAATTGAATAATTTAGAAAGAAGTCACTATATACTTGTGGACTGATAATATTTTACATATGTTGTGCTCGCGTTTTTATATATTGATTTTTTTCATTGCTTAAAAGAATTTGTAGAGGAAACAAGTTATACAATATGTTGTGAGATGAATTAATAATATACCTGACGGGGGCAATTATTATCAGGACAATAATTTTGGTCAATGAGTATGGGGTACCCAACATTCCTCATTATAAGATTTGTGAACATGAGATTTCTAGCATAGCCACCACTTGGTCTTGCCCATGACTTTACTCTAACGCCATTCTGTGTCTTTGTGAAAACTGAATTTGTTACTGTAATATTTGCAACTCCTGCTTCATTATTACTACTTCCCAAACTTCCTATGCTGCAACAGTAAAACAAACAATCAAGATGATATATTTTCCAAGAAGAAATTTTAGAATTGGACTATCACAAACACGTCATATTTAATTCAGCAATTGTTATAGTTGGATTACAAAACAATTGTAATATTATAATTTTTAATAGATTTAATGATGGTAGATTAATGCATATCCTCTAGATATTACCGTTTAAACTTTTTAGATCATGTAATCGAATAAATTAACCTGAGGCGTATCTAGGACTTGAACTTTATAATTTCGAGTTCAAGATTATACCACAACACATTTGATTTGTTGTATTCTAGATCTATTATTTATACCTATTTCGTGGATTTTTTACGCATATACAAAGTGTAAGTCAAAATTACTTGGTTCAAAAGAATCCCATAACATTAGCACTATATCCTCCCCTACATTCATCATGATGACATAGTAGGATAGATGTCATGGGTTTAAGTCTCATCAATAAAAAGAGTCAGGACATAGGGGTATTACAACTTAGTTAAATAAATAATTGAATAGATAGATAAGTAAAAAAAATGATTTGTCTCCTATTTAACAATTTAATTTCTTAGATGAATTAATATATAATACCAAAAGATTTTAATAATTGACAAATCTAATAATTAAATCAAGTATATAGTGTTTGACTGACCACCTGACTTGGCCACATCTTTAATTTGTTACAACTAATTAACTAAAGGGTAAACGCTTAAAGATTTTACCTGATGCCATGTCCAGGTCCACATCCAATTTGTTCAATCCACATGTTCATGGAGCCAGGGCCAATAGAAATGCAGTCATCTCCAGTCCTGATAATGCTGCCATAAATGGTAATCCCCCTTGAGTTCTGCACATGAATGCCATCAGTGTTTGGGCTTCCACTTGGGGCTGTTATCTTCACATTCTCAATTCTCACATTGCTGCTGTAACCAATCCCTACGTGTACTCTTTGACTGTGGAGTGATGTCAAGCCCTTTAGCAGTACATTGTTACACCACATAAATTGTATTGACTGCAATATAGAGATTTGTACACATCAGAGTTAGTGATACATTTATGAGAAACAAAACTAAGAAGTGACGGATTTAAATTGGAACAAAGAGAAGGATACGTACCCTAGCTCCTTGTGGGCAAGACTTTCCACCCTTTCGGCAAGACCAATAACCATGTCCCTTAGCGTTAATAGTTCCTCCATACACTGAAAGCCCACTTACCTTATAAAACATTATCCAGAACTCAGAATTACCAATTGCATTATAATTCGCCGGAGCAACAAGCGTACCGTCAATTCGGAATTCCATTCGTCTACGGCAAGGACCATTTAAATTCAATGTCCTTATCAAATATGTTCCCCGTGGAACGTATACGTTGGACTGGCTAGTAGAGCGACAGGCAGCAGACCAAGCGCGAAGAAAAGAGGAGGTTGAGTCTGTCCTGCCATCTCCCCTAGCCCCAAAACTAACCACATTGTAGGCTAAACAAGAAGGTATTAAACAAAACAAGAATAACAAAGAAACACCAGTACATGTCATGGTTTTGAAATTCGCCATGTTGATTGGCTGTTTAGAGGTCGTTATAGTGAAAATAAAGATTGTGCATGTGTCTATTTATAATTATTCATAGGGTGGCCATATAGCAATTTATTTTTGTCCACATGACAATAGATAATTTGGTTTTTGCTTTGCTCGGATGCAGATTTCGAAAGTTACTTAAATGCTAAGCCCACGTCACGTACTACGAACATGGACGATGGATTCCAGGGATATACATGTGCATGTTATATTAAAAAGACAAAAAAGGGAAGGAAAAAAAAAAAGAGGAAGGATCATGGGATTAAATAAGAATTCGTCCAATTTTTAAGATCCATGAAGAACGCAAGAAATGCATCAGTTGAGTACAACATCAACATGTGAGTTGCCCGTTTATCAATTTAATTATATAGGCACTGTTAGCTAGCTAGATCTATTAATCACAGAAATGTAGAAAATTATATTATAAATGAATAGATGGTTTAGAAGTTTTAAGTTGAAGGATGGGAATATTGTCCTGATCCCAAAGCTAGTTTGAAGGCTAATTATTTAATGTTCGTTTATATTTTGTGAGGTTAGGGTGGTTTGGACTTTGGAGGGTATTTGACTTTAGAAACTTGTATTAAAATACGTAATAGGTTAGATGTAATTCCGCAATGATTTAAGGAAAGATGAAATGTGCAAATCCACCTGTCATGGCCCACATCATATATATCCATATTTGATATGTACGGTAACCATGTGATAAGTTGGTCCGCATTTTGTTTACCATCTTGTTTGCTTCTTGCATCTTATTATGAAAGTTGACTCGAGCTTGGTTTGAACTCGATTATACCATAACAAATTCGTCAATTTGGAGCTAACATGGTTTAACAGATTAAGGAGAATTTCTTTTTTTAATTTGGGATAGGGGAAGGGAAAATGGGGGAAGGGAAAGTGGTCTGGAGGAGTATTAAATAACTACACTAAATAGTAATAATCGAATTTAGAGTTTCAAAACATCATTAATAAAATTGATTTAGTAAAATACAGTTCTAATAAAAAAATTCTTAAAAGTCGTGCTAAATCAACGTGAGCTAATTAGTAAAATAAAACATAAAATAATAATATGAGATCAATTACAAGATTGAATTAAGTGGACCCTTATTTATTTCCTATTAATTGGATAATGAAAAGCCATCTGCATAATAATTCCATTAATAACTTTCCTTGCAAACGTAACTCTATAGTGTCCCCTTAATTAATTCTTTCATTTCTATCTAACCAAAATTCAAAAGCAAAAAACACTAATTTCCTCTACAGTAATTACATCAACAATTCTTGGCAGCCATGAAATGAAAGTCCCTCCAAAGAAACCTCACTTTTTCAAACCAATTCTCCCAGGATTCAAAAATGGACTTGTAAGTACTTCAAATTACTTCATCTTATTTTTTTTAAGGTAGGGATGCATCATATATTAGTAGGTAGGAGTGCCGTGTCTTGTTGCTTTTATTAGTAGTTGTAGGACTACTTTTGTAGTTCCTTGTTCTTCGACTTATGATGCTATCTAGTGTTCTGTATAATTCGATCGTAGTATTATGTTGTTTTAGTATTGTTTTGTGATTATTTGTTGTTTCCGTTTATCGTATAAATCTTGTGCACTTTCATTACATCTTTTTTTGGGTTTTTTTGTCTTGAGCGGGGGTTTATTCGAAAACAGTCTCCTTACTTCACCTCAGAGGTAAAAATACGGTCTGTGTATATTTTACCCTCTCCAGACCCCACTTTATGAAAATACACTCAGTATGTTGTTGTTGTTGTTGTTGTTGTACTTCATCTTTTTTTATAATACGAAATGCTTTATAACGATATAACATATAAAGAAAGATATAAGTTATTATGGGAAAATTTATTTTAAATTGTATTTATTGTTATGGTGCAGAAAATTCCTATAGGTTTCTTGAAGTATTTGAAGAGACATGATCAATATGAACATGCAATACTGAGAAGGGCTGGTAAAAAGTGGCTAGTGAAAGTGAACGGACGGCGATTAGAAGAGGGTAATTGGAAAGATTTTGTAGAAGAGCATGATTTGCAATTGGGAGATTATTTTTTTTCAAACATGAAGGAGACCTGGAATTTGAGGTTTCCATCTTCGATTCGAGTCATTGTAACAAAGAATATGAAGAGTATCTTCAAGAGGACGAGGACGAGGATGAGAAAGAGGACGAGGAAGTTGTTACTCATGACAAGCCTTTTGGTCAATTTGATCATTTTGAATGCATTGTTAGACAATATTTCCTTTCAAGAGGTTTCATGGTAAGTTTCAAAACTCATTTCACACAAAACTCTTCGAGAATCTGTTAGCATTGCAGATGACACTCTGCTATAATCTCTTTCACACTGTCTGTGATCTATGTCTTCGTTCTGAATTTTTCATGATAGAATTCTATTTTCCTTCTAAAAATAACTTGTTTTCTGTCAGTCACCTTGCAGCTAATCATCTTCATGTCATCTTTTCTTCTTCTTCTGAGTGTCTTATCTTTAGGATATAGCAATACCATATGCATTATTTTGGGTAAGTAGTATTACTCAATCATCCCCCAAAAGTGTTTTCCTTCTTGCACGAAAGAAAAAAGATGTTCAACTTTCATTTTGTCAGCTTACTTTACCTATCAAACGTTCTGTTAACATTGCAGATAATACTCTCTTATCTCTTTCAAATTGTGTGTTTGTCTTCATCCTGATTTTTTCATGATAGAATTCTATTTTCCTTCTAAAAATAACGTGTTTGCTGACAGTCATCTTGCAACTAACCATCTCCACGTCATCTTTTCTTCATCTGAGTGTCTTATCCTTTGTTAATTAGTCGAATTATAAATTCAGTAAAAATTTGAAGAAATGTGAACTTTTTATTTACACTTATACGTACACTATGTCAGTTCCTGCCTCAACAATTTGCAATTGCGAATGGTCTCATCAACAAGAAGCGCGGTTTGATACTAAGAGATGAAAGACAAAGGTCGTGGAATTTAAACCTAGTTCCAACAAAACTCGAGCTTATATTGGAGATGGATGGCGTAAATTCGCTACTGAAACTTTTTTAAAGATGGGAGATCGTATAATGTTTGAGATCGTTACTAATGGAGAAACAAAAACACCAATATGGAAATTTCGAGTTGTTAATGATGGAAAAACTCCAATGAGGAAGTCTCGAGGCAAGTTTCTCATCTTATAAATCGAATCTTTCATTGTGTCACGGAAATTCAACAGCTTATATATAATAAAAAATATTTATTTCTATCCTATTAATTTACACAATATAAAGGAATTTTGTATATTAAACCGCCTTGCTTGACCCTAACTAGATCAGCCCCTGCTAGAAATGATTTATTATACCCGATTTTGATACCACTATTTAAGTTATGTCCTAATAAGTTTATAAATATTTTACACGTTTACCAACTTTCGCACAATCCAAACATGCGGTATATGATGTTCAACGATTGAAATTCAACTTTTTTTGCCTCATCATCATCCATATATATGTGTCTGAAGTTCAATTGTTTTGGTCCGACTTCAGTCATTTTTGTCTGAATTTCATGCATGTATCATTGAAGTTTAATCATGTTTGCATAAATCTCAGTCATATGAAACTTTTGTCTGAAGTTAGGCTTGACAAATATGGCCCATACCATTTCAAAATTTGTTCAAATATGCTCTTATTTACTAACGATGGAAGATTTCCAATACGCATCCTTTTTATACGAGAGGAAATGCCCAAATATATATCTCCTGTTATTTATGGAAATTATTTTCTTGATTAATTATGCAACCTATAATGTGATACAATACATAAACCAAATGATGGATATTTCTGAATTCTATTCATCTTTTTAAGTATCATTTTGACATCTGTTATAGACATTTATTTTCTTGACCTTAATGTAACAGAAAAACCGATCCCCAGCATCAAGGTGTCAAATAAGACTTCTTCCTATGAAGAAGCTGCTATTGATCACGAGGACAAGGACGAGAACGCTGCTACTCATGACAAGCCTTTTGGTCAATCTCGTTTTGAATGCATAATTAGACAATATTGCCTTTCGAGAGGTTTCATGGTAAGTCTCAAAACTCATTTCACATCAAAACTCTTCAAGAATCTTAGGCTAAAGCAATACCATTCACATTATTTTGTGCAAGTATAGTATTACCCCGTCAACCCCCACTAGTGCTTTCCTTCTTGCACGAAAGAAAAAAGATGTTTAGCTCTAATTTTGTGACAACTCTCTTACCTCTTTCACATTGTATGCCTATGTCTTCATCCCGAATTTTTCATGATAGAATTCCATCTTCCTCCTGAAAGCAACTTATTTTCTGTCAGTCACCTTGCAGTTAAACATCTTCATGTCATCTTTTCTTCTTCTGAGTGTCTTATCCTTTGTCAATAGGTGTTATAAATTCGGGTGAAAATTTGAAGAATATGAACTATTTATTTATGATATGTTCAAATGTTTATACACTTATATGTACATGTACACCTTGTTAGTTTCTGCCTCAACAATTTGCAATTGCGAATGGTCTCACCAACAAGAAGTGCTGGTTGATTGTAAGAGATGAAAGACGAAGGTCGTGGAAAATAAAACTAAGTTCCAACAATACTCGAGCCTATATTGGAGATGGATGGCGTAAATTTTCTGCTGATAATTTTTTAAAGGAGGAAGATCGTATAATGTTTGAGATCGTTACTAATGGAGAAACACCAATATGGAAATTTCGAGTTGTTACCAAAGGAAAAACTCCAAAGAGAAAGAAGTTTCAAGGTAAGTTTCTCATCTTATATATTTGATTTATCTAATTTGCACAATATAATTTTTCAACGAAAGGAATTCGGTATAATAAACCTTCTTGCTTGAGTGATTGATTAATAAAATGAATTGCTCTGTATGCTTTTTTGGTACTTAACTTTCCTTTTTAGGGGAAGTGCACATATATTCGATTTTGGTACCACTATACTGTTTAAGCTATGTCCTAAGTTTATAAATTTCTTGCACGTTTACCAACTTCCGCACAATTCAAGCATGTGTATCTGGAGTTAGTCTTGACAAAGCCTGATATTAGACTAAATATCTGAAGTTTCATTTGATTGAAGGTCTACTATTTTTGTTACAACATCATCCATTTATTTGTGACTGAAATAAAATTATTTTTTTCGACTTTAGTCATTTGTACCTGAATTTCATGCATATATATGTATATATCACTGAACTTTTACCACGTTTGCCTAAATCTCTCCTCAGTCATATGAAACTTCAGATATTTTGTTTGAAGTAAGGCCTGACACCACATGTCTGATGTTGTACTGTTTCGAAGTAGATAGACTTGCAAAAATGGCCCAAGCATGCCATTTGTCATTAGTTGAGGTAAAATATGCTCCTACCACTACAAATTTGGTTCAAACATGCCCTTATTCACTAACGGTGAAAGTTTTCCAATATGAAAAGGCTCAAATCTCTTATGTTGTATTTATGGAAATTATTTTCTTGATAAATTATGCAACCTGCAATGTGATACAATATGTAAACCAAATGGAATTAGCCAAAAGGTAGGGGTTGATATTTAATTTACTGACATTAAATGTAATTTGTCTGTATTTTTTGCGAAATGCTATTATAGAAAACATATAATATAATATAACATAGAAAGTTCGGTTTCATAGAAAACTTTATCGTTATAGTGAAGTGTTGTTATAGAGGATCGGATGACTGTGGCCTAACTGTATTTAATTTCTTGACATAAATGTAACAGAAAAATCGAGCCCCAACATCAAGTTGTCAAACATGACTTCTTCTTCCTATGCAGAAGCTGCTACTAAAAGCCTTTTGTTCAATCTCATTTTGAGTGCACCATTACACAATATTGTCTTTCAAGTGGTCGTTTGGTAAGTCTCAAGACTCATTGAACTGAAGAAAATGTTACTTTGGTGAATATTTTCTATAAAATAAGTGAGTTTCTTAGTGATTTTTTGGTGTTTGATAATTAAGTAAATAAAATATTGTTTCAAAAACATGTTATATAACCTAGACAAACATTATGGAGGGTGGGGGAGGGGGCTATGGGGGCGGCCATGATGGGGATAGAGGCCTTAATGGCGGAGCCAGAAATTTGACAAAGGTGTACAAATTTTCTTTACAATTGTACGTGTTAAGGGTGTGCAAAATAAAATATATACTCATAATAGATAGCTAACATTTTTCGTCTGCACACCACATAATTTGAAGGGTGTGCTCCATATCACCCTTTGCCTAAGGTGGCTTTTCCCATGAGAGGCTTATGGTCTATGGAGTTGGAGATGTATTGGAGGTGAGGGTGTTGAAGGATTGATAAGGAGACAATTAACGTGGAATGCCGCTAGCATGAAAAATTTGAAAAACTTTTTTTGAAAAACATATTCTCCTTCGTACCAAACACACCCTTAGAATTTAATAAATTTTATACTTGGTTAGTGTAATTTTTTTTTAATAACCCAATCATATTACTTATTAGGCAATTGCAAGTACATCTCTATGGTACACATTAAAAAAATCTTTACATTATTCTTGGACTTAAAATCCTTTTTATATTATTCTTCTATATGCTAATTAATTGGAGTTATTTTTAGTGCAAAAATGAAGAATATGAACTGTTTAATATTGATTTGTGCAATGATATACACTATTTCAGTATGTCCCTAAACAATTTGCATTTGCAAACGGTGCGATTTGATTATACGAGATGAAAGACAAAGGTCGTGGAATTTAAAGCTTCGTTATTGGAGAACTGAAGTCTATGTTGGAGAAGGATGGCGTAAATTCGTCGTTGATAATTGCCTAAAGAAGGGAGGTAGAGTAATGTTTGAGGTTGTTACTAATGGAGAAACACCAATATGGAAATATCAAGTTGTTACTAATCAACAAACTCCATTGCAGAAGTCTCAAGGCAAGTTTTCTCATCTTGGAGAAAATGTTCTTTTTACATTTTTCACTTAATAGAAACACGAACTCACTACTAAAAAAATACCTAAAAATCGACCTCCAAAAAGAAAGATGGGAAAAACAATCTTTGGAGGTCGATTTTTAAGAAAAAATTCTTTTGGATTATATTTTTACAGTACCAACCTTTGGATCATGTCAATTTTTTAGCGCCAAAAGATTTGCAAAAAATGACTTTTGAAAGTGTTTTTGCAAAAATAATTTTCTTTAATAATAAGTAGACCTCCGGGGGTCATTTTCTTCGTGAAGAGTGAATTTGAAAAGTATAAACGAAAAATCAAAGTCTTAAAGCAACTAGCACCAATGATCTAGTGGTCAAAGTGTATCCTACCACAAGGTAGAAATAGAGGTTTGCTCCTCAGAATATGTATTTTATAATTGTGTAATTTAAAAATCGACCTTCCAAGGTCGGTTCTTTTCCAGGATCAAATTATTGGCTAATTTTTGAAATATATCCACTTGTTATATTTTCCTTTTTATCCTAATAGTTTCACTTTCTTATTATGTTTTCTCTTTTCTTTTGCTATGTTTTTTTTAAAAAAATAAATAAACAGACATTATGAAAAAGCCCTCAAATATGAGTCCTCTCAATGCTCAAGTATCATCTACTTCAACTTCTGGTGATGATGATCATCCTTATTTTGTTTCAACCATTAAACCTTATTGCATCAACAAGTTTGTTTTGGTAAGTTACGTTATTAGTGTAATTTAACCTTTTGTAGTAGGTTGTTTACTCGATTTCTTATATGTTATTGTAATTTGTAGGTAACTTAACTTGATAGTGTCAAAAGTTGTACACTCGCCCCGGTGTTCACACCAAGCGATGCATTTTAACCTTAGTACTTAAAAATTCAATCGAGAATAAATATTGATTAACCAAGGTTTATAACCAATAAATTTAAGTCTTGCATCAATTTGTTTGGTTTTAACATCGATTGTACGTGTGTACAAAACTTGATCTTTTTTTATGATGACTGAAATTTAGTTTGAGTCGAGGGTTCTATTGGAAATTAGTTTCTCTACCTTTACAAGGTCTGCATACACACCACCTTTCACAGATCTCACTGTGTAAATTACACTGAATATGTTATTGTTGTTGTTGATGATTGGAACTTGTTCTACATAATGGAATTTCCATTTTTTCTTTGGTAGTATCTTCCACTGGCTTTTGCAAAGTCAAATGGATTGATGAATAGAAAGTGTGAGATGATTCTTAAAGATGAAGCAAAGAGATGTTGGTCAGTGTGTCTTGGGAGAGATTCACATCATTTTGGAATTATAAGTGGATGGACAAAATTCAGAGTAGAAAATGGACTCCAAGTAGGAGATACTTACAAGTTTGAACTCATCAAGAATGAGGAAATACCTATAGCACAATTCCATTGCAAGTGTTCTTTCACTTCTGATGTAGTTTTGTCGAGTTTAAGTTCTATGCTCTGAATATATAAAAGTGTCACTATTAAAAGTATCACCTTACATTCTTTTAGTTTTAATGTATTTGTGTCTAGTTTAAGTTTTATGCTCTGACGATGTACAAACGTATCATCATACATTCTTTTAGTTCTAATATATTTGTCTAGTTTGAGTTCTATCTTTTGACTGTATACAAAAGTATCACTACTAAAATGTATAACCTTAAATTCATCTAGTTTTAATGTATTTGTGTCTAGTTTAAATGTTATGCTACGACAATATACAAAAGTATCACCATATATTTTTTTAGTTCTAATATTTTTTTTCTAGTTTAAATTCTATGCTCTGATGATATACAAAAGTATCATTACTAAAGAATATCACTTTACAGTCTTTTAGTTCTAATATATTTTTGTCCAGTTTGAGTTCTATCTTTTGACTGTATACAAAAGTATCACTACTAAAATGTATAACCTTACATTCATCTAGTTTTAATGTATTTGTGTCTAGTTTAAATGTTATGCTACGACAATATACAAAAGTATCACCATATATATTTTTAGTTCTAATATTTTTTTTCTAGTTTAAGTTTTATGCTCTGACGATATACAAAAGTATCATTACTAAAGAATATCGCTTTACAATCTTTTAGTTCTAATATATTTTTGTCAAGTTTAAGTTCTATCTCTGACAGTATACAAAAGTATAACTACTAAAAAAACTAAAAAGTATCACCGTAAATTCTTTTAGTTCTAATATATTTTTGTCCAGTTTAAATTGTATGCTCTGACGATATATAAAAGTATTGCTACTAATAAGTATCACCATACATTCTTTTAGTTCTAATGCATATTTATCTAGTTGACATTCTAAGCTTTGACGGTGAAAAAAAAGTCAATGTTTACACAATTAGATTACTTATACGGTAATTATAAATAAATCTCTACAGTTTATAGTTTCTATATACTAATATTTTTCTCATAATTGTGTATTATTCTTGCAAATAGTTCATTTCAATGGTCTTTACATGTTTTGTTACTACTAGTTTAATGTACGTGCTTTGCATGTGCTTATCGCGTTAATTAATAATAAATATATATTGTGAATCACGCTAACTAAATTGTTGTACAAATGACACTCAATTATAGTAACAAATAATGCACGAAAATTTTCTATTATTTTGTGTTACTTTTCTTTTACAGATTTATTATGTTACACAGTTTAAATAAGGAAGGATTTATTATATAAAATTTAATTAATTTTAAAGTCTTAAGTATTAAAATAATAGTAAATGATAATTTTATTTATTGTGGAGTCTTTTAATAAAGGGCAAAAAAGTTCAAATCACATTATAAGATACTTCACACTTTTAATATAGTGTAAATAGATTAGTTAGGAAAATTATATATATTAACATCCCAGCAGATTTTGTAACTACTTTTCATATAAAATAATGTATTATTTTGCAGGCAAATTTTCTGGAAAGATTGCAAAGAGAGAGGAACATTGAAGCAATGACTATGTAAAATTATGGTGTTCTTTTGTAAGAATTTAATCTCTCATTTTGCGCATTTGATACTTATCAACTATTTTTAATCAATAAACTTAAATGAGCTTGAAGAGGTTTCATGAACGTTAACAATACAAATAAGCAATTATGTATTTGGATACAAGTGTTAATACTGATAAGAAGTAGTAATTAATATATTGGTAAAATGACTTAAACATCCTTAAAGCTATTTTAAAAAATTATAAATATAAAAGTTTTTTATATACATAAAAATGGACGATTAATGATGAAAGTGAAATAGAGACGTTTAAAAAAGAGTTTGGAGATTAAAAGAGATATTATAGATAAATCACAAAAGATTTGATCAAATCAAAAGTGAGAAGTGATAATTAAGTTTATGGCTTTTGATTTGAATGGGGGGGTTGGGGGCGGGAAAAAAATGCACATAATACACTTATCGCGATAACTATTTTAAAAAGACTTCTGAAAAGATCAATACCGCGAAATTAAATACCTAGTAGGTAACAAAATATAAATACTATAGCTACATAACTTTGGAATGCTGAAATTTGTGGGAAGAGATATTCCAAAAATCAACTAAAAATATATACTATAGAAAACGTGACAAAAAAATAGTATAACTACAACTGATCATTGGATTGGCAGCAATTTGCTGTATTTTTTCCAGCATGCAAGTTTATCTTTGTTAGGTGATGAATGCCGCAGCTGGTACAAGCACTGTAGAGGGAGAAACATTTATTTCATAATTAGACAAAGAGTATAGAATATATAATATTTAAGAGAGACCACCTTTGAACTATACGCAAATTATTCAAATTTGACTAAACAAACTTAAAAACACTCTCAAACTATACACGAATTATTACTCTAGTTCCCAAATTACTTTTAGCAATTAAAACACCCCTATACTTGACTAAACGAACTTAAAAACACCCTGATTTGCAAGATCTAATGAACATGTTTACACTCCAGTATGGTTAATTCGTAAATCTGATTTAGGGTTACGTTAGATTTTACAGTTTGTGGATATGACTTAGGGTTCCATCGCCGACGTTTGCTACTAGAATTAATCATGTTTTCTGCTTCTTTTTGTTGTATTTTCAGTCATCTTCAAGAAAAGTGTTGAGTAAAAGCTTGGAGTTTGTAATGTTTTAATGAAGGAACTATAAATAGGTAAGAAGATGGAGTTTTAGCCGTTAGAGTGGGTTTAAAATTAATGGAAAAAATTAAATATGAGGTTTTTTACTGTTGGCTGCCTATGTGATTTTTTTTAAAAGTTCCTCATGCGCCTAAATGAGGTTGAGACCACTTGCTATGCGCAGATCGAGGGTGTTTTCAAGTTCGTTTAGTCAAGTTTGAGGGTATTAGGGGTAGTTTGAGGACTAAAGTAATAATTCACGTATAGTTCAGATGCGTTTTCACCACTTCTCTCTATAATTAAACACCAAGCCATTATTGAAATGACATCACTTGATTCCAATTTTCTTCAACGTATGTGGTAGAAAGAACTTACTCCAAAGGCGGATTCAAGAAGAAGAGTTGAGCCAATATCGGTTGGGGAAGGGCCAGCAACAGCTGCAAGTTCATAGGTTACAATCATAATATACAACAATAACGATATATCTAGTGTAAAAGAAAAAGAAAAAAAGAGAGGGATGCAACACGTGGATAGAGGTACCTGATCCGTTACAAAATTTCTTCATAATTTTAGTATACGCGCCACATTCCTTCCAGAAGGACCCTTTGCACTGAATGGAGTAAGGCCGCAATTATATAAGAATACTCTTAATAAACCGAAGAATTTACTGAAGAAAAAAAAAACTTGATACATACATCAGTGTACAAGTCTACTAGTTCCGCACATGACAAATTGTGATTCGTGGCTTTATTGGCCGCGGAATTTACAGATACATTGTGCTGGAGTTTCACTTGTTCGCTTAGATTATTGGGAGGGACATTAATAGTAATAGCAGGTACATTAATAACTTGAGTAACTTTTTCATCAGTTTTATTAGCAATTTTTTCAGGAAATAGAGCACCAATGGTCTTATAAGCTAGTACAGAAGCTGCTCCAAATGTCAAACCTAATAAAATAAAAATAAAAAAATAAATAAATTGTGTGAATGTAAGCTGAAGAAAGAAGAAATACCAAAAAATAAAAAAAAAAAAATGTGTGTGTACATATTGTAAGCTGAAGCAAGAAGAAATACACAATTAAAATAAATAAATCATTATATAAGATTATGCGACAATTAATGGTTGAAAAATAGCATATATATTAGGAGCTAATTTTCTTCATCCGCTCTTTGCCACCTAGTTTAGGGGATCTAAATAAAACGCACCAAGTTTTTTGATTAGGTTTGACAAATTTTTTTTCTTTTTTCTTTTTTTTTGGGGGGGGGGGGTGGGTGGGGTGGAGGGGGGTTAGGTATTCTACCATTTATGTGGAAGATTTTACTAGATAATTATTTATTTTTGGTCAAAAGGAACATATTATTTTTTTCAGTATTGTTTCAATTTTAATGAAAGAGGAAGTAATCGTATAACTGAAAAAACTAAAAGTACAAAAATCCTCAAGATATTATAAACGTATATAAAAGACAAGTCATTAATATTGTTACATACCCCACAAAAAACTATTAGGTTGATCACCAGAATTCTGATTGTCATCTGCATAAAATTAGGGAAATTAAATAAATGTTAGAGCAAAAATAAAATTATAATATATAGGCCATTATATATATTATAAAAGCTATATTTAGGTCATGCTTCAGGATTTATTTATGGGATATAGCATATCGATCAACAATGGGTACTTTCACACACAGTATCAATTTATATGTAAAAATTCACAAACGTTATAATAAATAATCAGAGGTCAATTCAGGATTTCGAGAAGATGGATGTACCATTACTTTTAAGATAAGATCTAAAAAATTATTAGTGATAATTTTTTTTTTACCTTATAAGGTAAATAATATATATGACTCCATAACTCTAAAAATACATATAATCATGAGTTCACTACGAAAGGACCTTAAATATGAACTCATAAAATTTAAATTATGAATTCTCCTTTGTTGACCACGTAAATATTCAGCAACAACATCAAAAGTTAAAGAGAAGATCAGAAAAATATATATATATGTCCATGGATCTGTATTATTAGAAGCTTTGTCAAAATTTTCTTAATTAATGAGATATAGATTCTTTTAATGGGCATATTAAGTTATATATAAATATATTAGTAGAGTACTTTCCAAGAAATTTTATTGGCGTAGACTTCAAGTAATTTTGGAACTTCAAACTTATTAGGAGTCCTACATTAATTAGTAAGAAATTAAAGGCAAAAGTATATTCCTACGCCAATAGAAATAGAAATAATATTATGGTATAACATATAAATGTACATTTTAAATTGATCTACTGTCATGTATATCTTTTTAACTTTAGGGGTTTACAAAGAGGCACTTAAATTATCATAAAATTAAACACAAGTATTCTACAAGGCAAATTTCACGCAATTTTTCATATAGCACGTGTGCATCTCATACAATTTGTGTATATTTGTTCAACTTTATGATAATTTAAGTGCATACTTATGCACACCCAAATTTAAAAAGGTGTGTTGGTGGAATTTCGCATATAGTTTGAGGGAGTAATTATGCCTTTTTTATTTATTTATTTATAAAATGACAAATATTATAAAATCTCTCTTTGTAATAAGGAGGACAAGTATTTAAGAAGAGAGAGAGTAAATCATAAACTTTATTTTTCTCCAAAAGTAATTTTTTATTTAAAAACGTGCTTATTTTTAAAAAGTGAAGTGTTTGATCAAGTTTTTAGGAGAAAATAAGTGTTTTTAAAAAATAATAGAAGTTATTTTTCAGAGACTAAAAAAAGTAGTTTTTCCTTGAAAACACTTTTTTGAAAAAATTACATTTAAAAACACTTTTTAAAAGTTTGGTCAAATACTAATTACTGCTCAAAAATGCTTTTTAAATTTATTGGCCAAACACAAATTATTTTTCACCAAAATTACCTTTTTAAAAGGCATATAATACATAAATATGACATTTAACTTGGTTTCAACTCACATTTATGCTCTCCAACTTTGAATGTGCACAAGTAGACACTTAAATTTATATAAAATTGAACATGTAGACACACACATCTTACGTGGCATAATACACGTAGGACACCATGTAGAGATGCAAATTATCAATAAAACATCATATATCACACATATATTTACTTGTTCAACTTTATACAAATTTAAGTGCATACCTGAGCACATCCAAAATTGAAAAACATAAACATGAACTGAAATTAAATTAAAAGGTATATTTATATATTATATGCCTTTTTAAGTAGCATTTTTTTTAAAAATAAATTAAATTTTAAAAATTTGACCAAACAGACTACTCTATTTTTCCGCAACATAAAAGTGGCGCAGTCATTTTTCACTAGACTCCCTATGGGGATTTGGATTTTGCCCTCAAAAAACCCCAACACGTTTATCCCAATGTCTGCAGCATGTTTAAAAGAATAAAATAAAATAAAATTAAAAATTAATAAATAAAAAAATAAATTAAAAAAATAAATGTTTGCAGCATGTTTTCATACCTTTTGAAATTTTTTTAATCCTTTTTAGCATTCCCTCTCTCACATATTAATTGATCATTATATTATAAATAATTATCTCATATTAATTGGTCACCTTACTAAATTAAAAAAGAATTAATTAATTTTTTTTTATATTATTCTGGTAATTATTTTTTTTAAAAGTATTCACACTTATTTGTAAAGTTCTAAAGAAGTTTCTTGAGGGGTAAATTAGTAAATTTATTTTTTTATTTATAATTTCTTATTATGCGTGTAAAAAGAAAAAATAACCAATTAATATGGGACAAAAGAAGTAGTTCAGTTAGTTGAACTTGCATTTTGTTCATGTGGATTTGATTCCTTACCTTGTGCTCTCTCCGTTTTTTTTAATTGTCATATTTTATTTTTTGAGAGTTAATTTGATTAATTTTAAAATTAAATTAGATTAAATTAATACTATAAATTATAATTTTTCTCAAATCAATATGATGAAAAAATTATATTTTTAAATAATAATTAAAATTTATATTATTTGACTTTAAAAAAGAAAACTATGACAACTAAAATAGAACGGAAAAAATAATTTCTTTTTCATATTTTTAATTTTTATTTGTTTCTTTTAAAAAGTGCACCACTAAAGATCATTTGATGGCTAAATTGAAAGTGAATTATGCACATATTAAATTTTGTATTACACTTTATTCTAATGGTTAGTGTATATTTAATAGTGGAGTCAAATTTTTTATCAAAATATAAAAAAATAAACCTAAGAAAAATTCGAATAGGGTTCAAAATCTATCTATCTATCTATATATATATAAAATAATTTCAAACGTGTATAAATAGCTAATATACATATCATTTTATAATATATTGTATTATATTATATTGTAATATATTGTTTTAATGAATATAAAGTTTAAACAAATTATATCATTTCTCATCATTACATAATGCCACACATTAATAATTTAAAAGATAAATCTACAAGAAAAATAAGATACGGCTGGATAGAGGTATAGGAAAAAAATAGGATATAAAAAATAAAATAAAATGATTATAATAAACGACAATACTCCGAGAAGAAAAATAAGATAATATCACGATCACACTAAATCAATAATTAAATAAAACAAAAGTTTTTCGTCAAATGAAACTTTTCATTTTTGTGCAAACGTTAAATATAACGATAAGATACAATGAAATTTAAATACCAATCAAAATAAATATTATATTACACAGTCCAAGAAGAAATATAAGATAACATCACGATCACACTAAATCAATAGTTAAATAAAATAAAAGTTTTTCGTCAAATGAAACTTTTCATTGTTAAAGCTGCCTTTGCTGTCAGTAAATTCCACTTAACAATTATTTATTTCAAAAGTTTTATTGCATCCCGTGAACTAAAGTTTTCATCTTTTAATTATATATCAATCACCCAAAAAAAAAAAAAAAAAAAAAGTTAAAGAAAAGCTACTATGTACATTTGTCCACTGTAAAGTGTAACTATATTTTCTTGGCTGCCATGAAAGTCCCTCCAAAGAAACCTCATTTTTTCAAACCTATTCAACCAGGTTTCAAGAATGGTCTTGTGAGTAATCCTTTTTGTCAATTTTATCATTCATTAATGTATATACTATATGTAGTATTCTCTCTGGGTTCAATTTATTTGTCTGATTTGATTTGACGCGGAGTTTAAAAAGTAGAGATGACTTTCAAATTTTGTTGTCTTGAACTAAAGATACTAGAATGTACCAAAAATGTCTGTCACGTGGAAAGTTAGAATTAAAGAACTGACAAGAAAAGAGACAGTCTTTTTGAAACGGACTAAAAAGGAAAGTAAGACAAACAAATTAAAATGGACGGAGTATTATGTGTGGGAGAAGTGGGGATTCATGTAACCGATCTCAACTTGTTTGGGACTGAGACGTGGTTGCTATTGTTGTTGTATAGGGTGGAAGAATTGAGGATTCATAGTTGTTGTTGTTGTATAGGATGGAATAATTTTGTCCCAGAAAAGAAACATAATTTGGGTAGATAGTTCCCAGAAGGGAAGTTTTGGCGTAACTAGTAAAATTGTTGTCATATGGCTAAAAGGTGACGGGTTTGAGCTTTGAAAACAACCTTTTGCAGGAATGTAGTAGTATGGGGCTGCGAATAATAGATCCTTGTGGTCTTGCCCTTTTTTGAAACCCCTGCATAGCGGGTGTTTAGTGCACCTGGCTGCCCTTTTTAGTTAGTACAATTTCGTGCCTAAATAAACCAGCATAGTGATTTGGGAAAAGTCTAATCTAAAGTTTGTGTTGTACTGCAGAAAATTCCTATAGGTTTCTTGAAGTATTTGAAGGGACATTATCAACATGAACATGCAATACTAAGAAGGGCTGGTAATAAGTGGCTGGTGAAGCTGAATGACCATCGATTCGAAGAGGGTTGGGGAAAATTTGCAGAGGAAAATGATGTGCAATCGGGAGATTTGTTGATTTTCAGACATGAAGGAAACGTGGAATTTGAAGTTTCCATCTTTGATTCAAGTCATTGCGACAGAGAATATGCTGAGTATATGCAAATAGAAGTAAAAGAAGAGGACAGGGACGAGGACGAGGAGAAAGAAGAGGACAGGGACGAGGACGAGGAGGAAGAAGAGAAGGACGAGGACGAGGAGAACGGGGACGAGGAGGAAGAAGATGAGGACGAGGAGGAAGAGGAAGAAGAAGGAGAGACTTCCAAGAAATTTTCAAGTTAGTTTCCTTAATCTTAATATAAGTTTCAGTTTATATTTGGATTAAAAATTAGGATAATTACATTCTAATATCTTTGAGTGATCTAGTTTACAAAATAGTCAGCAAATGTATATGTTTTGTGTATTTATACTATACCAATAATATACATAATCAATGTATAGGTTTTGTATATTTTGACCATATTGGTAAATAAGTTTGGCCAAACTATACATATTGATAAGTTTCCCTTAAAAATTAGCCAAAAGAGGAGGTTCATATTGTCATTAATACTTCAACATTATTCTCTTTTGACATATTCAATTTCTTGATATGGATTTGTTTACAATTAACAATGTAACAGACAAACCAAGCAGGGCTTTTCTCAATGCAGAAGAAATTTCTACTCATTTTGTATTCACTGTTAGACCATATTGCCTTACAAAGGGTTACTTGGTAAGTCTCAAAACTTATAACTGGAATTATTTAACACAAAAATATGATTCATATGATATGTTTAATGATATATTGCTAATTGTTGTAAACCATTTCAGCGCCTTCCTAAAAGATTTGCAATGGCAAATGGTTTCGCGAAGACATGTGATTTGGTTATTAGAGATGAAAGACAAAGATCATGGAATTTAAGGCTAACTGCCTACGGTTCTGAAATCTATATATTAGGTGGATGGAATAAATTCCATCTCGCAAATGGCTTAAAGGTGGGAGATCGTAGCATGTTTGAAGTTGTTACTAATGGAGATAAACAAATATGGAACTTTCATGGTAAGTTTTCTTGAAAGGAGTAAAACAGCTATGTGGAAAATAGTTCTTTGAGGCCTTTTCTTGTGAAATGTTTGTGTTTGAGTTTTATTTCTTCCTCACCTTGCTAAAAAGTCATTTTTGTAACTCTACGAACATGTTTCCTTAAAGCATAAACGATTCAATAGTCATTTAAACTAATAAGAGTACTTACAACTCCGACCAAACTCTGTTGAAGTGTATTAGCGTTTCTCTAATTTGCTTGTTCTTGAATTTCTCTGTTTCTTGTATGAGTTAAGGGAGGGTGGTGATTTTGAATATGTCGTAGTGATGTATGCATTGATCGCATAATGTAGTTAATACAAGTAATTCTTCTTGCTTGCATGTTTTAGAATCTAATCAGATTGAGATACCATTCTCGTTTTTGTCGTAGTTTCCTTATTATTTGGAAACTAGAAGAAATTTCCAGAATGGTCTACTTTGGAGAGAACTGTCCTACTAACTTTGAAAAAATAGCCAAAAGATGGGGGTCGATGTGTCGATGCTATCCATATTTTGCTGACCCAAACTTGCTTGAGACTGAGACGTAGTTGTTGTTGTTTGTCATTCTTAGTTTATTGACATGGGTTTATGTGCAATTAAACGTGTGACAGACAGACCGAGCCTCAACACCAAGTAATCAAATAAGTCATTTCCCCGTGTTGATGTTGCTACTCACAAGCTTTTTGGTTATTCTCATTTACGTGTAACAGACAAACCGAGCGTCAACATCAAGTCATCAAACAAGTCATTTTCCCATGCTGAAGCTGCTAGTCCCAAGCCATTTGGTTATTCTCATTTTGAATGCACTGTTAGACCCTATTGCTTTTCATATGATCTCTTGGTAAGTCTGGTTTAGACTAAAGTAATCGTGCATACTATTTGCTTTCTCTTTGTTTTGTATTTTTGGTGATAATTGGAAGAGCATAATAACTCTTTATAATGATATGTACAAATGGTTATAAACAATTTCAGCGCGTTCCTAAAAGATTTGCACATGCAAATGGTCTCATCAACAAGAAACGCGACTTGATTATTAGAGATGAAAGGCAAAGGTCGTGGGATTTAAGGTTATGTTATTTTGGAACTGGTGTATGTATTAGAGGCGGATGGCCAGAATTCCGTGATACAAATTGCTTAAAGGAGGGAGATTGCGTAATGTTTGAGGTTGTTACTAATGGAGAGAAACCAATATGGCAATTTCATGGTACGTTTTCTCATTTTAGCAGCCTCTCTATATATAACTCTGTTATAAGAAGAGTGATTCATCTTTCATAGGGAAATTTGCTCCTCCATTTGTTCACTCAAGTTTGAACATCGAGTCCGTTAAGGCCCTGACCCTAGGTTCCATGAGTACGTGACTGGTACCCGATGCCTTAAACCTATGGGCGTATTTCCATTGGAAGTATATGGATGTTTATGTAACACTTCAAAGAATGTCACACAATATAGTGAATATTTTAAACCCTTTGGCTTCTTAGCAAATTTTACATTGATTGACTTACATAAGCTAATGTATTTTGTAGGCAAACAAATTCTGGAGAGAATGCAAGCATCATTCAAGGGATTGGCTGAACAATGAAGCACAATTCTCTCTCTCTCTCTCTCTCTCTCTCGGTCTATACAAAATATGGCGCGCAACATTAACAAAGTGTGTTTTGTTTTTCTTCCACAAAACTCTATGTAATGAAGTAAGTCACTCACGGGAGACAAGAGAGGTTGTTCAGATGGTAAGCACCCTCTGTTTCCAATCCTAAAGTTATGGGTTCGAACTCCCAGGTAGGGGTTAAAAAAAAAAGTCACTCACGGGAGATTCGGAACCCTAAGTGGGGAAAAGGAGTTGTATGTGAAACAATACTAATATGAAAGTGCTAAGTTTTTGGCCATTAGATGGGACAAGAGTGTCGAAGCCTGCAGCCAAACGAGTATTATATAGAGAGCCGATACGGAATTCCATTAAGAACTGGCTGTTTTGATTCTCTGGAACAACCGGATGAATTTAGTAGATCGTTTTAGGAGGTCCTAATGACTATAGATCGAATATATTTTCATTCGGGATTGGAACCTATGTTGTAATATATTGAAAAATTTGGTAACTTTTCTATTCCATCTTCTTGTAGTTTCATCCACTTTTCCTGCCTAAGTTATATATATACTTGTCATCTCTTTTTGAGTGAAAGAGATGTGGCTTTTTTTTGTTAGGGATTTGGATTGAAATGTAAATGAGGATTTGGGTTAGTGATGGGTTAAGAGAGATTTCTGCGGGTGGGTTTATAATTTGGGTGGTTTTTTTTTCTTTAAATTTTTTTTAGATGAGTTTTAAATTTTTTGCTGATCTTAAAAAAAAATTGATTTAAATTAATGATGCGGACTTCTTATGAGAGGTCACATGGAAAAAATAGTTTGCAAAACCACCATTAAAAAGTAATGACACGAATAAATCTGTTTATTGTAGTGTCAGAGGCATAAATGAGCTAAACTGTTAAGGAATGGCATAGATGAGCTATTTCCAATAGTTTGATAACATATTTGAACCTTTTTCATATTTATTAATGCTTCTTAGGGGATGAGCCAAGTTTAATATTGACGAGTAAAAATAAACGGAGGAAGTACTTACTATTATTCAAAGGTGTAGCCGAGTACTCAATCAAATGAGATGACCATTGAATTTGGGAAAATTATATGACAGATCAAGCAACCATATATCCTGTATTTATTTGAAATAGAAGGAGTTTAAAAAATTATAATACATAAGCGAAAATTTAGGTTTTATCAGTTTTGCTCTATATTTGTTTCGCTTGGAGTTGTATCGATTCACTCTGTATCAGTGTATCAATTCGTTCTGTATCTATTCGCTCTGATACAAAACGAACGTATACAACAAATACATAGTTAATTAATACACTAAAATAAAGAGCGAGTCAATATATTATATCGTAATTTTTTTAAAGTAAATTATATTTATATTCGATAATTAGTTAAATTATCACTATAATATAATAAATAATTAGGACTCAAAATAGCTCTATTTTTTAATTTTTTTTCATAAAATTTTACGAGAATTTCAGCGGAGACAAAAATACGAGTATTTATGGTAGGTAATTTCTGGTCGATAAGTATTTGACCCGAATAGAGGGTTCTTTCGGTTATATTTTCTCTTCAAATTTTCTTTTCTTTTGTTTGTCCCAACTCCCAATAAACTTCCAATTTCTCCTTCAATTTTGCTGAGTTGAAAAAAAAAAAAAACTGCTGCCACTGTTGTCTGTATTTCCATTTTTTGAAGTTTCAATTACCAAATAATTGTTTTTTCCCTGAAATTGTTGAAAGAAAGAAAAAAAAGGATGATTTGTGTACAGTAAATTGCTGCAATTTTTTCTTTTGTGCTGCCATGAATGCCCCTCCAGTCAAACCTCACTTTTTCAAACCCATTCTTCCAGGTTTCAAGCATGGTATTGTGAGTATATAATCCTTTCTGTTTTCTTTTTTCAACTTTCCTTTGTTTTTACTCTATTTATTTCAATTTATGTGTTCTAGTTATTCCTTTCGTTTCAATTTGTTTGTTTGGTTTTTGATTTGACACGGAATTTAAGAAAGTACTATCTTAGTTTTATGTTAGTTGACCCATGTTGACTTGACAGAACCTATAAGAAAGCTGTAATTAAATGTTTATTTTACTCAGCTCCATCCACTTTTACTTATCACTGTTTTGCTTTTCTCGAGGTCAAACTGTATGAACTTTGATCAATATTTTTTAAGATATATTTTTTCATCATATTAATATGAGAAAGATTGCAACTTATAGAAATTTTTCGTATAGTTTTCGACCATCTAAATTTTAAATTTTAAATATTAAATTAATCTACTTCAATTTAGCTTTGCAGTTTAGTCAAATTGACTTTTGTAAAGTGAAATGTGACAAGTAAAAATGGACGGAGGGAGTATTTATCAATGATGCTTTGGAACTTTAATTTTTTTACTATGAATTAGAAAAGGCTCAATTGACATTTATGTCCTCTAATTTTGGGTGTGCACAAGTAGACACTTAAACTTGTATAAAGTTGAATAAGTAGACACACACATCCTATGTGGCATCTACGTGACATCTACATGGTACACATAGGATGTGTATGTCTACTTGTTCAACTTTATGCAAGTTTTAGTGCCTACTTGTGCACACCCAAAGTTAGAGGGCATAGATGTGAACTGAGGCCAAGTTAAAAGGCACATTTACGTATTATGACATTAGAAAAAAGTAATAAGACTCTCTTAATTTGCGAAAATGAACAAGTAAAATAAAATATTTATTCTTAGTATAGGGGCCAAGTAAAATAAAACGGAGGGAGTATTTAAGACTTCTGAATTTTGTGATCTTAAACTAAAGATATGTAGAAATTAGAAAAAGGGCAGCCTAGTGCACTTAAGCTCCCGCTATGCGCAGGACGGGGAAGGGCCCGACCACAAGGGTCTATTGTACGTAGCCTTACCTTGCATTTCTGCAAGAATATGTAGAAATTAAAATGTATCAAAATATCTTTTAATTTTGTGGTTTCAAGTATGTCATGTGAAAAGTTAGAATTAACGAATTGTCAAATAAGTCTAAAGGCATTCTTTTTGAAATATATTAAAAAAGAAGTAAGACAAACAAATTAAAACCGAGGGAGTATTATTTGGAGAGTCAAAGGAATGTTTTTATGTAGTTTCTAAATATGTAAACTTTAACGATTTTATGTTTGAATTCTCATAGAATATTAGTTAGTTTGACGCTTGTAATCCGAATCAGGACACATAAGTAGCAATGGAGGGAGTACTATGTGTATGGAGGTGGAAGAATTTATCCCAGAAAGAAGAAACACTTAACCATAAAATCCAGCATAATTATTTGTGTCAAGTTTTATGTTGTACTGCAGAAAATTCCTGTTGGTTTCTTGAAGTATTTGGAGGGATGCGAGGAGCAGGAACACGCAGTACTAAAAAGGGCTGGTAAGAAGTGGCTGGTGAAGCTAAATGGCCAGAAACTGGAAGAGGGTTGGGAACAATTCGCGGAGGAGCATGATTTGCAGTTGGGAGATATGTTGATTTTCAGACATGACGGAGACATGGAATTTGATGTTTCCATCTTTAATTTAAGTCACTGTGACAGAGAATATGCAGAGTATTTGCAAGAAGAAGAAGAAGCTCAAACTGTTGAAGAGACTTCCAAGAGTTTTGAATCCAAAGGTAACATCTTTAGAGTCTATTAGCTTATAGTTGATGAATTTGCTAGTTAATACCCCATAGGGCTTTGTTTTTGGTTGCTGGTTAGAGTTATGCAGTTATTAGTATCGCAAGGTTTAGTTATTCATGTATTACTTAGTCCATCTTCTGCCGTGCATAAATAATACATAGGTTCCCTCATAACTTATACATGTATTAGTTATGCGGAACTGAAAACTGGTAACCGAATAGTGTACTTGGTGTGCTGAATTTTACACATAACAAAAATGCTACCAAATGTGGTACTAGTTATGCTGGTTTTAATACATGCATAACTCACTTCCTAACCAACAACCAAATGACCCCTTAATCTTAAAATAAGTTTCAACCTATTTAGATGAAAAATTTGCCAAATGATTTAGTGGATGTTTAGATGCGTTTTCATGTTTTAATTTTTTTTTTGATAACCGTGGTGTCTGGGCCATCTTTCGCGCGCCTCGACTAATACCACGGGATGCCTGACACCTCCCACCAGCAACGAGTATCAGGTAACTCTGTCCACTTTCTGTCCACCAAGGCTACGACAGACGGGAAGAAATCACCTAGTGCTTTTGTCTCTGTTGGGATTTGAACATGAGACCTCCGATTTCTCAATCCACTTCATTGACCACTAGGCCACACGTGCGCTTTTTCATGTTTTAATTGTAATCATTTTCCCATTAAAGCAATGCATTTCCCCATGCAGAAGCTGCTACTCACAACCCTTTTGGTCAATCTCAGTTTGTATGCACTGTTAAGCAGTATTGCCTTACAAACGGTTACTTGGTAAGTATCAAAGGAAACATATGCACCATTTTGTTTCTTTTTTTCGCTCTTTGTTTATTGGAGTTATTAAAGTGAACATATGATGCATATGAGTTGTTTGATGAAATGTATGAATTGTTATAAACAATTTCAGCGCATTCCTAGTAAATTTGCAAAGGCAAATGGTTTCTTCAACAAGGAATGTGATTTGATTATTAGAGATGAAAGACAAAGGTCATGGAATTTAAGGATTTATACTTCTTGCTCTCAAGTCTATATTGGAGGAAGATGGGGCGAATTCCGTGCTGCAAATGACATAAAGGTGGGAGATCAAATAATGTTTGAGGTTGTAACTAATGGAGAACAACCAATCTGGAAATTTCATGGTAAGGTTCCTCCTTTAAAGCAACTTCTTATTTTTCACGATCTTTTTACATTGTTATATGCACCATGACACTTCTTTACTTCATGTATAAAATTATTTGGTTTGTGTCTGGTTGTTCAAATCTGTAAAAAATGTTCTTCGTAAACAGCTACACATTTAAAGTGCTCTCAGAAAATATTGTTACAAAATTTGTGAAGTCAAATGAACAACTTGTAGATATTTTCACTACTTGGTCCCCTTGTATTAGTTACATCTGTATCAAGCTCGGTACATATCACTTATATGCACCGGCGTCAAGGGAAGGGTTAGATAGATAGTTCATTTATCTAGTATTACACTTAGTTTCCCACATTGGAAACATTTATTTTATAGTATAAAGTATAGGTATAAATAGGGCTCAGTGCAAGACAATAGTAGTAACGCATCTCAATACTATTTGTCGCGTGCCTTTATTTCTCACAACAACATTCTTTGGCAAGTATTTTTGCAGTTTAAGCACCACTGTAAAGTGGAGTCAAGAAGCACATTTGTTTGATTGAAACAAAATGTGGACAATTAAGTTTGAGAATAGCAAGTAAAACAGCTAATATGCATCGAGGCAACCATTCTTCTCTGTCTTCCCTTTTCGACCTTTTTTTACAAGAAAGTAGCCTGGTCTAAATATTTATTGCTTTACAAATAAGTTCTTTCTATCTGAAAACTACCAAATTTTGGCGCTTTAAATCATCAAAGCTTCTAGTGTCAATTGTAGGACATTTTTGTCTAATGTTAGAAAACTAAGGTTCAACGACCGTTCCATAAATAGGAGTGTACATCCTCCAAGGCTCGAATTGAAGGTGAAAAGACAGTAAAAATAAAAACTTAAAATCTTCAAATACCTTCAAGGAAGACAAAGAATCACCATTGACACTATATGGTGTTTCTTCGTCAAAGAGCTTTGCTTTCATTTGTGAGGGGGTTCTAAGTTCACTATTGATCAACAGAATATGCAGAGTATTTGCAACAAGAAGAAAAAGAAGCCCATACTTTTGAAGAGACTTGCAAGAAATTCGAATTGAAAGGTAACATGTTAGAGTCCATTAGTTTATACTTGATGAGTTTGCAAGTTAATACCCTTAATCTTAACATAAGTTTCAATTTATTTAGATGCTTAGATGCTTTTTAATGTTTTAATTGTAATCATTTTTTCATTAAAGCAAAGGCATTTCCCCATGCAGAAGCTGCTCCTCACAATCCTGTTGGTCAATCTCAATTTGTATGCACTGTTAAACAGTATTTCCTTACAAATGGTTACTTGGTAAGTCTCTATATGCACTATATTGCTCTTTTTTCCCTCTTTATTAGTTGGAGTTATTTACGGTGAAATATGATGCATATGAAGTATTTGATGAATTTCAGCGCATTCCTAGTAAATTTGCAAAGGAAAATGGTCTCACCAACAAGGAATGTGATTTGATTATTAAAGATGAAAGACAAATGTCATGGAATTTAAGGATATATACCTCTTGTCATCATGTTTGTATTGGAGGAAGATGGGGTGAATTCTGTGCTGCAAATGACATAAAGGTGGGAGATCAAATAATGTTTGAAGTTGTTACTAATGGAGAACAACCAATCTGGAGATTTCGTGGTAAGATTTCTCATTTTAAGCAACTTCTTCTATTTTCACGATCTCTTACTTTGTTATTGTTAAAGAATTAATGTAGTCATATTCCTTGTATACATAATTAGGATAATTATAGGGATTGATAACAGATCTATAGGATTTTCCTTTTGGTTATTTCATAGTTAGGATTCTATGTACAGTACATGTATATATACTTGTTACTCCATGGAATAATATATTAGTTTATTCTCCCATACCTTGTCTGTTACATGGTATCAAAGCCAGGTCCTTCCTTGTTTGGGCCCCCATGTTACATTGTCCAGGTTCCAGTTGGCCTGGGCATGAAGGGGGTGTTAGAGTCCCACATTGGTTGGGGAATGGACACTTGGTCTGCTTATATGGAATTGGGCAATCCTCCTCTCATTGGATAGCTTTTGGGGTTGAGTTAGGCTCAAGTGCAATATCGTTAAGTTATATACACCATGACACTATAATTTCTAGGATAAAATTATTTGTTTTGTGTCTGGTTGTTCAAATCTGTAAAAAGTGTTCTGCATAAACAGCTACACGTTGAAAATTTACCTAATCAAAATTTGAATGTGTTCTATGAAATGCACAACAACAACAACAACAAACCCAGTGTATTCCCACAAAGTGGGGTTTGGGGAGGGTAGAATGTACGCAGACCGTACCTTTACCTCAGAGATGAAGTGCCTAATTGTGCACACCCAAAGTTGGAGGGCATAGATGCCAGCTGAAGCCAAGTTAAAGGGCACGTTTATGTATTATGCCAATTTTAAATCATTAAACTTTATTTTCATAACATCACGAAGCGCAAAAGAAATTTCTAGAACGGTCTACTTTGGGGAGAGAAGTCCTACTAATATCGAAAAAATATGCAAAAAGATGGTGTGGATGTTTAGAAAATATTCATATTTTTAATTGTATTCTTTTTGTCATACTTAATTTTGTATTCGGGTTTGTGTAATTACCATGTAACAGACATAACAAACCCCAGCACCGTTGAAGAGACGTCCAAGAATTCCGAATTCAAAGGTAAGACCTTTAGAGTCCATTAGTTTAATACTTGATGAATTGCAAGTTGGTTCCCTTAATTTTAAAATAAGTTTCAATCTATTTAGATGAAAACTTAGCCAAATGATGGAGTGGATATTTAGGGGTCGTTTGGTTGGGAGCAAGTTATCCCGGGATTAGTTATCCTACCATGTATATGTGATAACTTATCCCATCACAATGGTATAAATGGTGGAATAAATAATCCCGGCACTAACTAATACCTCCAACCAAACGCAGGATAAAATAATCCTGCATTTTATCCCGGGACTATTATACTTTATACCTCACACCAAACAACCCCTTAGATTCTATCCATCTTGATTATAATCATTTAGTCATATTTAAGTTCTTATGGATTTGTCTACAATTAACAGTGCAAGGCTTTTCCCCATGCAGAAGCTGCGCCTCACAGCCCTATTGGTCAATCTCATTTTGAATGCACTATTAGACCATATTGCATTTCAGAGGGTTACTTGGTAAGTCTCAAAACTCATTTCCCTTTGACTCTTCAAGTATCTCCAGGCTTAAGGAAACATTTGCACCATTTTGTTTTTTTCCTCCTCTGTTTATTGGAGTTAATTACAACAAAAGTATGAAGCATATCATTTGTTTGAATGCAAAATATAAACCATTTCAGCGCCTTCCTAAACAATTTTCCATGGCAAACGGTCTCATCAACAAGAAATGTGGTCTGATTATCAGAGATGAAAGACAAAGATCATGGAATTTAAGGCTAGCTACCCACAATTCTATAGTCCATATATTGGGTGAATGGAACGAATTTCGTGTTGCGAATGGCTTAAAGGAGGGAGATTATATGATGTTTGAGGTTGTTGCTAATGGAGAAAAACCAATATGGAAATTTCACGGTAAGTTTTCTCATTTAAGCAACCTCTTTTTTGTCAAGAATCTTTTTTATTTTGTTATATACACCATGTCACCAGGGTGGACACACCTTGCCTAGATGACACCGCTTCGCTGAAAACTTTACTGAATTTATATATGATAAATAATATGCGGAACTCTTGAACCGAGGGTCTATCGAAAACAACCTCTCTACCCCACAAATTTAGGAGTAAGGTCTGCATACACCACTCCCTCCCCCGAGCCCACTTGTGGGATCACATTGGGCATGTTGTTGAAATAATATGCGAAAGCTGCTACTCACAACCCGCTTGGAAAATCTCATTTTCCATGCACTGTTAGACCATATTGCCTTTTAAATGGTTTGTTGGTAAGTCTCAAACTCAGTCCCCCTTAATCCATCAAGAATCTTCAGACTAAATGAAACATTGCACCATTTTCTTTTCCCCCTCTTTGTTTATTCGAGTTACTTACGGTGAAATATGAAGCAAATGAAATGTTTGATGATATGTGCAAATGGTTACAAAATCGTTTCAGCACCTTCCTGTACAATTTGCACTGGCAAATGGTCTCACCAACAAGAAATGTGGTCTGATTATTAGAGACGAAAGATAAAGGTAATTTAAGGCTAACTACCTAAAGTTCTCAAGTCTATATTGGAGGTAGATTGCGTGAATTCTGTGTTGCAAATGACTTAAAGGTAGGAGATCATATAATGTTTGAGGTTGTTAGTAATGGAGAAAAGACCAATATGGAGATTTCATGCTAAACTCTCATTTGTGCAACCTCAACGATCTTTTTACTTTGTTATATACACCATGAAATCTATTTTTGTTTGGTTGTTCAAAAATGTAATACACGTTATTTATGAACAACTAAATTTTCAAAAGTTTAATCAACCATACAGTTCAAATGTTTTATGCAGCGATTTTTGTAAAACGTTCCGATATGTGGAATATATTCTGCCTAATTTATAGACACTTCCGTAATTAAATAGTGTATTTAAAGTGTCATATAACGTTGTCCTTTCTTTTATAGTTTTTCTTAAAGTTGACTTTTCTTGTTATAAGAATTGTGCTTCGTCTTTCATAGGTTATAATTCATTGTAAATGGGCAGTTTGCTCTATTTGTTCACTCAAGTTTATATACTGAGTTCTCTAAAGACCCTGTCCCAGGTTCCATGAGGATAAATTTTCATATGTTGTACTTCAAAAAGTTCAAAGAAAATTAATACACTTTAAAACGATATTTTTTGTTTGATAAATAAAGATTTTATAACCAAGGTTCAAAAACAACTGCTTTGTTGGCCAAGAGCCCCAACATCAGCTGCAGCCAGCACCTCTACCACACTATAACTGATTTCCTTATCTTAGCAAAACAACGCCAGTAGTACACAGTGCTAACAATAGAAGAATTATAGGTAGAAATTGAGTTCTTCCATCTTCCTATCCAGGACTCCACTGGCCTTTGCAAGCAATATCATGTATGATCTTCCTCACCAATCTTTCTGCATTTAGCTGTGAGTTTTGGAAAAGTCTACCATTTCTCTCTAGCCAAATATGATATACACAACACGCAATAGTCATTCTATACACTTGAGTTGATGCATTCCACCCTCTAGCATGATTTTCACCCCTTGCCAACTTAACAACTTTCCCCAGACATGCCCTGAATATGTACATTGAAAGAATAAGTGGTCTGTTGTCTCATCCTCAGAATTACATAAAATGCAAGCTTTGTTCACCACCATTCCCCACTTTGCAAGCCTATCCTTCGAATGTAACTTCCCATGTATAGCCAGAACAAGTATGAATATCCACTTAGGGCCCCCTAGATTGTTACAAAGCAATTTCCTCCATGATACCTTTGAGAATGGTTCTCTAAGCTTCCTGTACATCTTTTTGATAGAGAAAGACCTCATGCTCTCAAGATCAGAGATGCTACAACCAACAGCCTCCAAATGCTCCTTAGCCTTAAGAATTTTCTGTACTACCCATGAAGCTTTTTCTTGAAAAGAGTGAAACAGCTATTCGAAAAACAGTAGACCTTTCTTTTTTGAATGTTTGTGTTTGATTTAATTAAGATGGTCTTCTATCACTTCTTCCTCAACCCTTCTTGACGGTATTTTTTTATTTTTTTTTGTAATTATACAAATATGTTGCTTAAAGAACTAGGGTTCAATTATCATTTTAACACATAAGAGCACCTTTACAACTCCTACTAAATTCTACCGAAGTATATTATCCTTCTCTAATTTGCTTAGCCCCATAATTTCTTCATTTCTTCCCTAAGTCGAGAAAGGGTGGTGACTTCAAGTATGTTGTGTTAAATGTGTGCATTGATAGTATAACATAGTTAATACAAGTATACTAATTCTTTTCGCGTTTCTAGACTCTAGTCAAATTGAAATATAAATCATTAAGCTTTATTTCCTTAACATTATTGTTCTTGTTTCCTTAGTCTTATTTTGAAGCCAAGAAAGGTCTACTTTGGAGATTGAGCCCCTACTGGTTCTGAAAAATATCCAAAAATGGGGTAGATGTTTGGAAACTGTTTGTACTTTTAACTGTAATCTCTCTGTCATACTTCATGTCTTGACTCTTGACATGAGTTTGTGTATACAATTACCTTGTAACAGACAAACCAAATCCCAGCATCAAGTCATCAAGAAAGGCATTTCCCCATGTAGAAGCTGCTATGCACAAGCCTTTTGGTCATTCTCGTTTTGTATGCACTATTAGGCCATATTGCCTTACATATGGTTACTTGGTAAGTCCAAAAACCCATTTCATGTAAACCCTTCAAGCATGTTTAGGCTAAGTGATCATGCGTATCATTTTCTTCTTTTCTCGTTCTTTTGGAGTTAATTTTGGTGAAAATATGAAGCATAAGAGCTGTTCTACTAATGTGTGCAAATGGTGATATACCCTTTCAGTGCCTTCCAAAAACATTTGCACTCAGAAATGGTCTCATCAGCAAGAAATGTGATTTGATTATTAGAGATGAAAGCCAAAGGTCGTGGAATTTAATTTTACGTCCTTTTGGTTCTAGCGTGTGTATCAGAGGTGGATGGGATGAATTCCGTGATGCATATTGCTTAAAGGAGGGAGATCGCATAATGTTTGAGGTGGTTACGAATGGAGAGAAACCAATATGGAAATTTCATGGTAAGTTTTCTCGTTTTAAGAAGCTTTTTTTTTATCATCTTGTATACGCACACACTATTGACTATATTTGGTATGAATCTGGGACAATGCAACTTTTACTTAATCTGAAAAAGCACTTCGCGTTCTCGGGGAGTGTAATTCACTTTTCATTTGTAACGTTTTCAATTCTTATTCATTGGCTTCTATCAGTATGTAATTATAATTTCTGCTGTTTGATACTCATTTTTGTCACGTAACCGATAACACCAACCTCCCTCCTCCTACCCACAACTACAACAACAACCTACTCAGTATAATTCCACAAAATGGGGTCTGGGGCTACTACCCATTACTACACCTCTCCAAATTTTTAATCAACCGAAGTACAAAATGATTTGAGATAGTGTAATATTTCTCACGATAATTCTTTATTTTTATTTTTTTTGTAGAAAACATTGTCAGTCCTATGAAACTGGGCCATATGTTTCTGTTATCTTTCTGTATTCAAAATGTATGTAGAGTGTTACATTTTAAAGAATGTCACACAATATACTGAACATTTTAAACACTTTGGCTTCTTTGCAGAGATTTTATGTTAACATGAAAACAATATACTTTTGCAGGCAAAATCTCCGGGGAGGATGTAAGCATCGTTGAACAATGAAGCAGTTGGCGATGGAAAAGAAGGAGCACTGAAGCAATTGAACAGAGCATGTTATGTTTTCTTCGTCCACAAGACTCCATGTAAGGAAGTAATTAATGACTCATTGAAGGATTGGAACCCCGAGTACAACAGGAAAAGAGGTTACAGGTTGTACGCGAAATAGTATTCAGACTAAAGTGCTATTTCTTGGCCATTGGATCAGCAAGGGTGTGATATGTTCATTTACTGTTGACTAGTTTGAGAATTTCTCCAGAACTTCTTTGAATTGCTATGCCCTTGCCTAGCAGTCAATGAAGTGGGTGAAATTTGGAGACTAGAGTTCCTATTTGCCTAAGCCATGTCGGGTAGAGTTATTTGTACATGTGCTGGTGGGATATAACTTGTAAGCTAGCTCGAACACCAACCCCCCTCCCGCCGTGTGAAAAAAAAGAACTCTTTCTGAATGAGCTGTGGTCATGTTATGATTTGATCATCTACTGTTCCTGCATAATTTATGTATACTTCTCTCCAATTAAAATGCCTCAAATATGGTCTTTAAAATCACCCCTTTGTTTTTGTTCCACATTTATCTTTGGGTTACCAATGTTAGAAATTGCTGATTAGTGATTGTTACTCCCTCGGTTCCTAAATACTTGTTATCCTTACTCAAAATAGATGGTTCATAATAATTGTCATTTTAGAAAATCAAGACATAATTAGTTATTTGTTTTCACCTTTACTCTTTGCATAAATATGAATAGATATTGATATGGTGCAAAAGATAGAAGTATTAAATATTAATAATAAAGATAATTTAAGAACGGAGGGGTGTGCAAACAAAACATAACAAGTATTCAGGAATGGAGGGAGTAATTCAGAAAGAAATAAACTGTCATTATGAGTTCTTAAAGAGTAGGTTAATAATATGAAATATCAGTAATATGATTTAACATTGTAAAAATTGTTATAATCATGATTTAACTCTCAGTATAGTCGTGTCACAATCATAAAAGTATGTCACAATCAACCTACCATTGTTTGATTCACCTCCTTGACCTTGTATCACCCCAATCTTTATAAATTACCGAACAACGTGTTAAATTAAGCTAGGTGATTTATTTCTTTAATTTTTGAGAAAAGTCAAAGTCAACCCTCGATCAATCCGGTCAAATCTTGGAATAAATTACATAAATGGATTATCAATAAGCGTGTGAATTTAATTTTATGATCAAGTTTTGTTCTTGACTTAATTATCTTAGGTCAAATTACAAATTTTCTAATTGAAAAATTAGGGGGAAATTCTTCATTAAAACCTCTTGAATCCAATAGTTTTATGGTTAAAATCCAACCAATTTATACTTGCAGGTCAAAATTGTCGCATTTGCAAATATTCAACTCATTTTTCAACTACAAAAGGGATATTTTTAATATCATCTTTCAGTTACTTTCCAACTCATAAATAACATTGAAACACTCACTTATATTCCATAAATAAGTCCCAAATAGTTGGAATTACCGTTAACACTTGTACAACTTTAAATAGGTAGGACGATGGAACTCTTTGTATTTAGCCATTGAGCATGGCATTTGAGACCGAACCCAAACTCCCTTGTTGACTTGTTGCTATATAGTAGGTTGATGGATTGCGTACCGACTCACATGTTTTAACCCTATGTGTTTATAACTCAAAATATAGGTGATCTAATTGCCGCCCGACTAAATATACCACTAGTCACCTGATTCATATTAGTCTATCTCGATTACTTATTTCATTCACTATTATAGAAGTTCCATAGTCATAAGTCATTTTGGGTTTGTACCTATAATTACTCATATAACATGCATGAATGAAACTTTATATTTCATTTCCTAATGTGGTTGTTTCAAGGTTCTAATTTTATGCATACATCTCTAAATTGAATGATTTAAATGTCTTTTGCATTCATTTGGGAACTCTAAATATATTAATTAAATAATATAAGTTAATATAAACTATAGTTATCCAATAGAATAAATCAAAAAAATTTATGGTGGGAGAGACACTAGTATTAGATGACAGATAAAACTTGTGTGAGATCCCTCTCATATTTTGTCAAGTGGAATATGAGGTCTCACTGTCATAAAAGTGGGTCAAAGTCCCCCTATTTCTTTCCTTTTTCAAAATTTTTTTTTGGTTAAATTTATTTACTTTTTGGTTTAAATAAATATTTGATTTATTTACTCAAACAAATTTGTTTCTTCCTTATCTTAATATTTTCAGTCATCGAAATCCTCAACTTTAAAGTTTATAATATAAAAATTCATTTTCTTCAATTTTTGTCACATAAAAGACATTCAGCTTTAGCTAAATTAATTTAAAGTAAATTTTACTTAAGTTGTGATTTTTTTTACAAAAAAAAATTATATGGCGCATCAAAATAAGTTAATTACATTTGAGATATTTTTAAAAATCTCTCTTAATATTTCACTTCATAATTCTAAACTCGTTGTGAGATACAGTTTATATTTGCTTTCCTTATTTTAATTTTTGTATTATAGATTTTACTTATTAACATTACTATTAAAATATGATTTGACTATTTTACTCTTTCTAATATACCCATTTGTATAGTAATACAAAAACATATTCAGAATTTGAAATTTGTGTGAATTTTTACGCATCTAAAATAAAAAAATAAAAAGAGATAAAATAAACACATAAACATCTTTTTTTTTAAAATAAAATAAAATTATGTGATAAATTTTAAAGTCGATGACTTTTATGTGATAAAAAAATATTATTGTGTGATAAAATTTAAAGATAAAAACTTTTATGTAATAAGAAAATAAAATATAATTGTGTAAAATTCAAAGTTGTATAATTCGTGATAAAATTTATCTGAAAATTTTCAATTCTAAATATTTATTACAAAAAATATGACCAACACAACTCCAACTCTAATTTTTAAAAATTTAAATAAAATATTTTTTATTTTCGTGACGAAATAATCTTATTGTTATGTTATTTAATTTGTGCAATAAAATGGCATGAATAAATAAAATAAAAAATAAAAAATAGTACTATACATTAGCTAATGGAAGAAGGTGGGGTGAAGAGGTGAAAAGAAAAAAAGAGTTATAGTGAAATGAGACCTATAATATATTTTATTAATTAAAAATACCTTCACACAACTATGACATGATATGCCTCTCCTATCGTAAATTTTTTCGGATAAATCAGGCCCAATGAAAACAATGCATAGGAGGAAAAATGAAACTAATATGTTACAACTCACACAAAATTACATAATTTTTATTACATTAAACTCTAAATAGATTAATTATAGATCTTTTTTGTTTATTTTTTTTTTGTTTATCTATTTTCTTAAGTTGGATATGCTTCACAGTTACATAATTACTTATTCTCATACCATATTCTCAAGAAGGTGTAAAAAATACCCAAAACATCCTGTCACTAATTCTCATGTATATATAATGTATTTATATTGTAAAATTAATGTATAAATGTATATATATAATGTATAACTAAGTATAAGAAATGTATATACATTCATACATTGTTATATAATATTTATACATTATCATATAATGTATATGTACTGTATTTATATTATATAAATAGTGTATAATATGTATATATGATGTATAAATAATGTATCCACATTATTATACACAAAATCAATGAAGAAGGAAAAAATGATCATCGATTCTAATATTAATTTAAAATATTCACAGGAACAAATAAATTTAGTTCAAATTTTAAGCGTGGGAGAGAGAAAAATAAGAGTGGAGACCAAAGTTTGTGCTAATTTTAATAAGATAAATGGTTGAATAGCTATTTTCGATAATTTAATGATAATTGAACCATTTTTCGTTAGTACGATGACCAAATGATCATCTTTTTTAATTTTCTCAAGAAATTATCCTTAATTGCAAGCACATATCGACAATAAGTTGTGTGCTTCTGGCCACTTATTAATAGTAGTAAAGTAAAGTAAAGTAAAATACTCCACTTAGGATGTGTGTTTGGTTCAAAGCTTTTCTATGTATAGTTGACTTAAAATATTTTTTTTAAGAATAATACATTTTCCAGAAAAATAACTTCTAACAAGAGGAGGAAAATCATTTTTTGAAACTCTCCCATGCCATTTCAAATTAATGGGTTCCATCCTCTTACCTAGGGGTGGATCCACAATTTTGATTACGAGCTCATATAGACGTAATAACTTTTGCACAAGCGTTACTATGTATCTATGTCTAGAAATTCCCTAAAAATCCACAATGTTTGACTGTGATTCTGTGAATCCAGTTGTTATGAATTCTTTGCATTTTGCACCCTTAACAAAAAGAATATACGTTAAGAGTGCAAAATGTAAAAAACTCTTTTTGAAGTGGTTTTGAACCCTATATGAATAAATAGGGCATTTTTAGCCCTAGGAAAGCTCACTCCTTTCTCTACATTTCTTATTACATTTTCTATTAGTTTAGTTACAAGATTAATATTTCATGGCCACCATGAAAACCTCTCCAGAGAAACCTCACTTTTTTAAACCCATGTTGCCAGATTTTAAGCAAGGAATTGTAAGTAAATCCTTTCAATTATTGGGGTTTTTTCAAACTTTCACTTTGTCTATGATATATACATGCTATTTTGGGGTTTTAGGTGGGGGGAGGGGGGGGGGGGGGTTGAATACCCATTCTTGGGATGAAATTTTGTGATCATTTGATTGCTAGATATGATTTAATTCTCTTTTCAACTTGTAGTAAATCTAACAAACACCTATTCTTGTAAATTTGAATTTCAAATCTTGAGTGTTTCTTTTCTTTGTATAGGTAATTTTCTTCTATATATAATAGCTAGTCTTCTTACCATAATTCTAAGATATATATACCATCTATTCCTTGATTTAGGCCTCATTTGTTTCATTAAAATTAAGATGTTTAAATTTGAATACACATATAAAAGATTAAGATATTATTTCTAGATCTGAACAATGAATGAATAAAATTGTTTATTTTTCAACATCTAAATGTGTATACAAATAAAATAAATATACAATACAAACAAGAAATATAAATTTAATAAAGTAAAATTATTTTTTTATAAAAGAATGAACATTTATGTTTGCTAGAGATGGTGGAGATAGATTGTAATGGTGGTGATGATGATTGGTGTTAGTTACCAGTGATAATTGTGATGGTGGAGGTGGTTAGTGTTGTATTGACTGGCGTGATGGTGACAGTTGGTGGTGGTGGTGATTGTGATGGTGAAGCTGGTTGATGGTAGCAGTTATTGATGGCTGAAAATGTGTGGTGGTGCGTTGGTGATAGTTGACAGGGGTGCTAGTTGTGATGGTGAAAGTGCTTGGTAATAGGGATTGGCCGCACTGGTAATAGTAACTGATAATGGTGATGGAGGTAGAGGCGTCAGTGGATATATTTATAATGATAGAGTTTGTAGGTGTAGTGGCAACTAATAATAATGGTTGACAACAGTGGTGGTTGCGCCCAATGATGGTTGGTGGTGGTGGCTGTCAATTGGCGACGATACTGATAGTTGACAATGGTGATCATGATTGTGATTGTGATTGCAGAGGTAGTTGGTGGTGGTGGTAAGGGATTGTGAATAAAGTGGTGATAAAAGTTATCCGCACAAAAATATCTCTTAATGATATTAGACCTCATTTGTTAGCATTAGGATTAAGGTGTCTAAATTTGAATGCACATATGAATGATTAAGATGTTGTCTCTAGATTTGAATACTAATTGATTAAAATCATTTGTCTTTTAATATCTGAATGTGCATAATTTATTTATTCGTAAACATAATAAATATATATATAAGATTCAAATAAAAAATTAATTATATATTATTAATATGTTAATTTAATAAAATAAAATAATTATTTAACGAAAATCATATTTATATTCGCTAGTGATGGTGGAGATGGTTCGCAGTGATGGTGGTGGTGGTAATGACTGGTGTTAGTGGCTAATAATATTAGCGGTGATAGTTATTACGGTGAAAGTGATTGAAGTTGTATTAATTGTCATGATGGTGACAATTAATAGTGTTGGTGAGATTCATGTGATGGTGAAGTTGATTGATGTTAGTAGTTGGCGATGTTGACCAAAGAATGTGTGGTGATTGATGATGTATTGGTGATAGTTGGTGGTGATGCTAGTTGTGATGGTGGAGGTATGATTGTATGGATATTGACCATAGTGGTAGTAGTGGTTGATAGTGGTAGAGGTGGCACCGACGGTGACAATGGTGGTGGTAGTGGTTGAAGAACATGTGGTGGTTGACGATGTGTTGGTGGTAGTTGATGGTGGTGCTAGTTGTGATGGTGGAGTTGATTGGTAATGGCCATGATTGTAGTGGTTGATAGTGGTGATTGAGTTGGCGGTGGTGGTGATGGTGGTAATGTATATAATTATAATGATAAAGGTAGTAGGTGTGATAGCGACTGTCGGTAGTGATTGACGACAGTGTTCGTTGGTGGTTGAAGATGGTAATGGTGGTCGACAAGGATTGTGGTGGTTGTAATGGCGGAGCTTGCTAGTGATGGTGACTGGTGATTGTGGATAGAGTGATGGTAAATATTATCTATAAAAAAAAATATTTCTTTATGGTATTAAGACTTCTTTCAAGATCTTAATGGTTAAGATCTATTCAGGCCAATTAAGTGCTTAAATCTTAACAAAAATAAATATACCTAATAACCTAAGGTCTGAACCATTCAGATACCTCCATTAAGTGCAAATAAATAAGACTGACTTTGTTCAAGATCTTAATGATAAAGACAGACATATTCAGACCAAATAATTAATACTTAAATCTTAATGTAAACAAATACACTTAATAAGACCTTATTAAATACAAACAAATAAGGCCGTAGACAAATTTCTATGATCTCTTACATATCTACATGCTACTGTGAGGTTTTTTTTTTTTTTTTGGGGGGTGTGTGTGGGGGAGGGGGGGGGTGTGAATACTCATTCTTACCCATCTTCTTTAATTCCACCAATTGCCCCTTAAATAAACATATCAAATCTTCATGATAATCTTATCATACAATATTCACTTTCTCATATTTGTCTGGATCATGATCAAATTCTTTTTCATCAAACAAAACATGTAGAAAAATAATACAATAAGTTTATCACAGTAACTCCATATTCATACATATTTTTCCTCCATATCAGTTTACTATGTGATATACTACATTTCTTTTCTTTTATTTTTATTTATTTATTTTAGCAAATCAAGAGAAAATTAATTAATTTTTTTTCAATTTTATCTTTATCATTAATTATGTAATCATATCTTATATTTATTGAGATACTAATAGTCAAATTTAAATTTCAAAATAATGTAAATAAGTGTAACTTATGGGGAAACTAATAGTCAGATTTAGATTTTTAAAAGAAAATTAATAAGAATAACTTATTTGAGTATTAATAGTTAAATTTAAATTATCAAAGAAAAGTTAATAAGAGTGATTTAATGCTTTTTTAAAGAGAAAAGATTTAGTAGTTTGAATGAATGAAAATTTTTGAAACATGTAGTCGTAAAAATATTATAATAAGTGAATTAGTAACTTTCTAACTTTCCTTTTCAACTTACTATTATGCTACAGGATATTCCTAAAGGTTTCTTGAAGTATGTGAAGATTGATCAGTATGAACATGCAATACTGAGAAGAGCTGGTAAGCACTAGAGAAGTTATAATGATGGTTTGAGGAAAACACATCCTTTTTTCAAGCACACCAATGATGGTTTCCAAGTAATTTTTGACATGTATATAATTTTTTGCTGTATATGACTATACATAACTGCAGATAAGAAGTGGCAGGTGAAAATGAACGGCAGGCGATTAGAAGATGGTTGGGTAAAGTTTGCAGAGCAAAATGATTTGCAAGTGAGAGATATCCTGGTGTTCAGACATGAAGGAGATATGGAATTTGAAGTTTTCACATTTGATTTCATGAATCAATGTGAGATAGAATATGAAGAAGAACAACAAAAGACACAAAATGTTGAGGAGACTTCTAAGAAATTTGAACCCAAAGGTAAAAGTACTTTAGGATAACATCAAAAATGATATGTGAAAAATGAAGTTGTTAAAATAGAGTATATAAAAGTTGAAGTTGTTTCTATAAACCTAAAAATAAAGTAAATTTTTTGTGAGTGAAAATAAAATATTTGACCAATTTTTTAAATTTGAAAAACTCATCTTCAAAAAAGATTTCAAAAGAATCAATCCTATATAATAAGCAAGACATTATTTTATTTTTAAGAAAAAATATTCATGTCCAAAAAGGTCCTCGTTAATAGAGCAAATTAAGGAATTACATATCACTGTAAATCCTCAATCAAATATTGTCTTGCCATTCTTAGATGATTCTTTATTTATTGTAGCTGATATTATGGATCTTGTTCCCATATTACATGTAATTAGTCAGTACTTAATACACATAATTTTTTCTACTTCGCTTGAATCTTATTATGGTATTAGAGCCTCTCCAAAACTCAAACGAGTGAACTCCATCCGATCCTTTCTCTCTCTTTTTCCCCTCTCCTAACTGATTTGTCTTCCTTGCTGATTCATGGAAGAAATACAAACTTCATCCACTAATACATCATCCTCTATCCCTTCAATGTTGGTCAATCCAACCATGCAAATTATCAACTTCAATCCCTCTTTTCAACTGCCTATCAAACTCTCTGGCAGCACCAACTTTGCGACCTGGAAGGCTCAACTCCTCACTCTGCTATGTGGCTATGACATTCTAGGCTATCTTGATAGTTCCAATCCTTGTCCATCTGAAACTATCACATAGGGAAATCAACAAATTGCTAACCCACTGTTTAGAACTTGGTTTCATCAGGATAATCTTATTCGAAATACTTTACTTGCATTCGTAGATCTAACTATCGCACCATCAATAGCTAATGCCGCAACTTCCAAGCAAGCTTGGGATGAATTGCACATTGCCTATGCAAATAATTCGCAGACTCGTATCTATAGTCTCCGCGATTCTCTTGCCAAAGTCACTCGAGACTCCAAGTTCATCTCTGAATATCTTCGTGAGATACGCTCAATTTCTTATGAACTTGCAATAGCAGGATCTCCAATCAGTAATCCAGAACTTGTGGTTATAATATTAAGCAGTTTGGGACCTGAATATCGCGCCATTAGTGCAGCCATTCGTGCTCGTAATTCTTTGATTTCCTATGAAGAACTCTATGACAAGCTTACTAACCATGAGCTTTTTCTCAAACATGAAGATCAGAAGAAAATCTCCCTGACCATTACTGCTCAAGTGGCCCAACGTACTAGTTTTTTGACCAACCAAAATGGGTACAAAAAGAACCGCAAATAAGGACAAAACTGGCGTCCCAACCAAGTTACCTATAGGTCTTATCCACAACAATCGCGTCCTCAACAACCTCAACAGATGCAAGTTCAATGCCAACTTTGCGATAAATTTGGCCATGTCGCACGGGTTTGTAGATCTAGATCTCACAACCACTTTGAAGCAAAAGCTCACTTTGCTGCCATAGAACATCTCAAGGCTCCACAGCTCCATGGATCCTTGATACATGAGCCATGCATCATATTATCGATGATGCTCAAAATCTGATGCCACCACATGATTATAATGGACAATCCAAAATAACAATGGGTGATGGTAACGCCATTCCAATAACTCATACATGCTCAACTAATCTTGTTACTCCCTTTCATCAGTTTTCTTTACATAATATTTTATGTGCCCCATCTATCAAAAAAAATCTTATATATGTTTCACGATTTTTGCAAACAAAATCAAACATCTATTGAATTTTTCTCCTCTACTTTTGTTGTGAAGGCATTGAGCATGGGGGCACCACAGCTACATGATCGGAGTAAGGATGACTTGTATGAGTGGACAAGTCATAACAACCAGAACCCATCATCCTTCTCATTTGTGAACTTGGACATCTGCTCCAAACCAACTTTTTCTTTGTGGCATCGTCAACTAGACTATCCTAATCTTCGTCTTTCACAATATATTTTGAATTTTTATCATTTACCTTATTTAAATAAAGATAACTTATAGTTCTGTAATTCCTATTGCATCAATAAAAGCCGCAAATTCTCTTTTTTCGCAAATACTTTACAAAGCACACAACCATTTGAAGTTCTTTATACTGATGTTTGGGGTACCTCTCCTATTTTATCTCTTGACAATAAGACATATTATGTTATTTTTGTTGATCAATTTTTCAAATATACTGGTTATACACCATGAAAAATAAAGTGAAGTTGCCAAAAAATTTGATGAGTTTAAGCCCTTAGTTGAAAATTACTTCAACACCAAAATTCGAACCATTAATTCTGATGGTGGTGGAGAGTGCCAAGGCTTAAATCTTACTTCACAAACCATGGCATACAACATCTTGTGTCACCGCCATATACCCCACAATGCGTCGCCTTTGCAGAACAGCGCCTTCATCACAGCATTGAAACAACTCGTACTCTACTACACCAAGCTTCTATCCCACAAAATCTATGGACATTTGCTTGTCAAAGTGCAGTATACCTGATAAATTGATTTTCAGTATCTGCTCTTCAAAATAAATTCCCATATCAAACACTTTTCGGTAATATCCCCAATTTTGACTCCATTCGCACATTTGGTTGTTTATGTTACCCATGGTTAAAATCATATACCAAAATCAAGCTTGATCCTAGATCTACAGCTTGTGTCAATCTTGGCTCTTCTGTAAAATTTCATTGTCATTATCCCATTAATTCAAAAATATATCTTTTCAGAGATGTTAAATTTTTGGAAAATATATTTCCTTTTCAAACCATATTCTCAAACCTCTCTTCTCTGTCCCATACACTATCCTGGCATGATTTACTCAATTCTACATCTTCATCTAGTGATTCTTCCCCTATTATTGATACTACATCTCTGCTAATGCCACCTCCTCCGTGCATCACTCCATTGACCACCCAACCTTCCACCTCTGAGTAGGACACACATACAACACCTACTACAGTTGTGTCATCTTTGGAAGCTCCAGTATAGTCAGTCACACAACAAGTAAGTCCAACATCTAGCTCTATTTCCACTTTACCTTCTTCTCAAACAAATTTCATCTACTTTGCCTGCCCATAACATGCCTCGTATGGTCACCCGTTCACAAAAAAATATTTTTAAACCCAAATAAAGATTCAATTACACAGCCAGTCTTGGCGAAACTCTTCCACTCTCAACTGTGAAACAAGCTCTCAATGATCCAAAGTGGCGTCTCGCTATGCAAGAGGATTTTGATGCATTGCTCAAAAATAAAAATTGGAAACTTGTACTATCCAAACCAACTCATAACATTGTAGGCAATAAATGGATCTTCAGTTTAAGCGGAAAGCTGATGGCATTATAGACAAATATAAAGCCCGTCTTATTACCAAAGGATTTAGTCAACGACCAGGTATTGCCTTTCATTCTTCTTTTAGTCCTGTTGTAAAACCAACAACGGCTCGTGTTGTTTTGACTCTAGCACTCCAATATGTCTGACCTCTTCATCAACTCGACATCAACAATGCCTTTTTGCAAGGCAATCTTGATCATGAAGTTTACATGAACTAACATCAAGACTTTGTGAATCATGACTTCCCAAATCATGTGTGTCGTCTCCGCAAAGCTATATATGGTCTCAAGCAGGCACCCCATGCTTGGTATCAAGAGCTCAAAAACTTTCTTGTGGCCTTTGGTTTCAAGCGCTCTCACTCAGATAGTTATTTATTTATTGATCTATGGGTAATATCATCTTTCTTCTAATATATGTGGATGACATTGTTATTACTGGTAGCAGCCTTCAAGTTATTCATCAGATAAAAGCTGTCCTCTCTAGTCACTTATCTCTCAAAGATCTTGGCCCCTACATTTCTTTCGTACCATGTCCTACTGGATTCATTCTCTCACAATCAAAGTATATTTCTGAACTATTACATGAGTGCTCCATGCAAGATAGTAAAGGTGTTATTAGTCCATAAAGCTCATCCATCACTTTGCAACTTGATGATGGTGCTGCCCCAACTGATCCCAAAAGATACCATGTAGTCATCGGAAAGCTTTAGTATCTCTTCTTTACACGTCCAAATATTAGTTTTACTGTCAATAAACTCTCACAATTTATGCACAAGCCTTCCATCATTCACTGGCAAGCAGTGAAGCATATCCTCAGATATCTCAAACATACAATGCTTCACGGCCTGCTTCTTCATCGGAATTCCACTAATGCACTTCATGTATACTCAGATGCAGATTGGGCATGTGATGTTACAGATCGATCCCCTACCTCAACTCATGTGATCTATCTTGGTCTTAATCCTATTAGCTGGTCCTCAAAGAAGCAACAGACTGTTGCGAGATCTTCCACTGAGGCTGAATATCGCATTGTTGCTAGCGCGGTAGCAGAAACCAATTGGATTCAAAACCTCTTGTCCGAACTTCATGTGGCCCTTGAAGCACCTCCTAAAGTCTACTGTGACAACATAAGTACCACTTACATATGTCAAAATCTCATCCTCCACAGCCGCGTGAAGCATATTGCCATTGACTTCCATTTTGTACGCGAACAAGTGCAACAAAATCGCCTTCATGTCACACATGTACACACTGCTAACCAGCTCGCTGATGTTCTCACCAAAACTTTGCCTAAGACTCGTCACCAGCAACAACTTACCAAGTTAGGTGTTGTTGAAATACCCCCTAACTTGTGGGGGCATAATAGAGCAAACTAAGGGATTACCTATCACTGTAAATCTTCAATCAAATATTGTCTTACCTTTCTTAAAAGATTCTTTATTTATCGTAGTTGATATTATGGATCTTGTTTCCACATCAAAGTTGTATATATACATGTAATTAGTTAGTACTTAATACACACAATTTTCCTACTTCACTTGAATATTATTACTCATATAGTCGTATTCCACTCTTTAACTTTGTTGTTCATGGAAATTATTTATTCAAAGTAACAAACATTTAGTTACTTGCAATAATCTCTTAAGTGGTTTGATATATTGTGTTAGTACACTTTTTATACCGTCATTAGATAATTATAGATAAATCTCTTGATATACATATTAGCAATCTAATTAACCTTAAAATTTAACCTGGTATATATTACATATGAAAATTCACTAATAATTTGAAAAAATCTCCATATTGATATAACTTGAATTTATCATGCAGAAGTTGTTCCACACGCGCCTTTCGGTCGTTCCCAATTTGTGTGTACTATTAGACCATATTGGTTTAAATCTGATTACTTGGTAAGTCCGAAAACTCATTTTATCATTTAATTTATATGCATTGATAATGTTACAAAAATATCATACGATTTATATATTATTGAATATTGGTTATATCGTTTCAGTGCCTTCCTAAACAATTTGCATCGGGAAACAATCTCATGAACAAGAAGTGTGATTTAATTATTAGAGATGAAAAACAAAGATCATGGAATTTAAAACTAACTTCTTATGATTCGAGTCGAGTCAATATTGGAGGAAATGGATGGCATAAATTCGTTGTAGCAAATGACTTAAAGGAGGGAGATGACGCAATGTTTGAGATTGTTACTAATGGAGAGAAACCAATATGGCAATTTCGTTGTAAGTTTTCTCATTTAAGTAACCTCATATTTTTCAACAATTTTTATTAAGCCGTAATAGGCTATAGTTTAAAGTAAAGGATCGTCTCTCTAGAAGAAATGATCTCTTATGATCAGTTTCATCTTGAGAAAAAAAAAAGTCCTACAAAGATTTTTATATTTTTATTTATTAATATTCGTATTATATATTTTACGAATATTTGTAAGAACAACTTAAATTCTTAATGTAGCCTCTACACCATTCATACATTATTTGCAAAAAAATTCTCATAGTTACTTTCTTGACATGGGTTTGTGTAGGTTTAAGAGTTGTTTACTAAGAAGGTCACTCAACTAATTTAAATTGTGCAAGAAAGTCTTTTGTTGTCGTTGTCGTGGTTGTCGTGGTTGTTGTCATCGTCATCGCCGTCGTCGTCACTCTGCAATTGTCATTTCACATATAAAATCAGTAACTACACTTCTATGATATTTCAGCCACTTAACTGATGTGATAATATTTACCCTTTCAAAATCATAAAACATTAAAAATAAAAAGTAGTAATCGAATTGGGTCAATATAATGGATTGGATGTCCTTGTACCAGTTTGAATGAGATTTTATTAATGTTTTGTGATTTTGAAAATAATGTAATATTGTCATGTTAGTTAAGTGATCGAAAATATCATTTAAACGTAGTGAGTGATTTTAACTTTTAACCATGTGATAGACAAATCAAACCACAACATTAAGTCATCAAGAAAGACATTTCTCCTTGCGAAAGTTGTTACTTACAAGTCTTTTGGTCATTCTCATTTTGTATTCACTGTGATTTTGATAACAATAGAATATTGTCATGTTAGTAAAGTGATTAAAAATATCATCTTAATATAGTAAGTGATTTTAATTTTTAATCACATAACAGACAAATCAAATTACAACATCAAGTCATCAGAAAAGGCATCTCCCATTGCAGAAGTTGTTATTCACAAGCCTTTTGATCATTCTCGTTTTGTATGCACTATTAAACCGTATTGCCTCTTGAGTGATAGCTTGGTAAGTCTTAAAAAAACTTTGATTTTTTGGGGGTCAAAATATGAAGTATGTACACTATTTGATTTGATTATACATAAACCATTTCAGTCTATCCCTAAACAATTTGCATTGGCAAATGGTCTCTTCAACATCAAGAAGCACGGTTTGATTGTCAGCGATGAAAGACAAAGGTCATGGAATGTAATATTACGTGCATTTCATAACAGTGTTTATCTTATAGATGGATGGAATAAAATCCGCGATGCAAATTGCTTAAAGGAGGGAGATCACATAATGTTTGAGGTTGTTACTAATGGAAATAAACCAATATGGAAATTTTATGGTAAGTTTTCTCATAATCAACATCTTATATTTTTTATGATCAGATTCATCTTGAGAAAAAAAATAGTCCTACAATTTTTTTAAATTTTTATTTATTTATATTCATATTATATTTTACTGATTTCATGTGAATATTTGAAAGAAAAACTTAAATTCTTAATGTAGTCTCTACACTATTCATACATCACTTGCAAACTTTTTTTCTCATAGTTAATTTATTGACATGAGTTTGTGTAGGTTTAAGAGGTTTTTACTGAAAAGGTCATTCAACTAATTTAAATGGTGCAAGAAAGTATTTTATTTATTATTATTTTTATTATTAGTCAACAAAAAAGTCACTTTTGTATGTCATTTCACACATAAAATCACCCACTACACTTATGTGATATTTCAGCCACTTAACTGATATGATAATATTTTACCACTTTCAAAATCACAAAATATTAAAAAAAAGTCATTATAACTCGTATATATATATATATACATATATATATGTATATATATTTTATCCATCGACCAACTCTAATTACCATTGATACTTGGTAAAAGAGAAAGGGGTCTTAAATATAATGGGTCGAGTATATGATAGAAGTTTACCCAATATATTAGTGGTAAACAAATTGGGTCAATGAATCGAATATCCTTGTACCAGTTTGAATGAGATTTTATTAATGTTTTGTTATTTAGAAAATAATATAATATTGTCACGTTGTAATAAAAAATATCATATGAACATAGTGAGTGATTTTAAACTATGTAATAGACAAACCAAACTACAACATCAAGTCATCGAGCAAGGCATCTTCCCTTGCAGAAGTTGTTATTCACAAGCCTTCAGGTCATTCTCAATTTATATTCAGTATGATTTTGGCAATAATAGAATATTGTCATGTCAATTAAGTGATTAAAAAATATCATCTTAATATAGTAAGTGATTTTAATTTTTAACCATGTAACAGGCAAATCAAACTACAACATCAAGACATCAAGAAAGGTATCTCCCCTTGCAGAAGTTGTTACTCACAAACCTCCAGGTCATTTACAATTTGTATTCAGTATGATTTTGGCAATAGTAAAATATTATCATGTCAGTTAAGTGATTAAAAATATCATCTTAATATAGTAAGTGATTTTAATTTTTAACCATGTAACAGACAAATCAAACTACAATATCAAATCATCAAGAAAGGCATCAGAAGTTGTTACTCACAAGCCTTTTGATCATTCTCGTTTTGTATGCACTGTTAGACCCTATTGCCTCTCAAGGGATAGCTTGGTAAGCCTAAAAAAAAACTTTGATTTTTTTGGGATCAAACTGCGAAGTATGTACATTATTCGATTTGATTATACATATAAACCATTTCAGTTAATCCCTACAAAATTTGCATCTGCAAATGGTCTCTTCAACATCAAGAAGTGCGATTTGATTGTCAGAGATGAAAGACAGAGGTCGTGGAATGCAATATTACGTGCCTATAGTAATTGTGTTTATCTCAAAAAGGGATGGAATAATATCCGCGATGCAAATTGCTTAAAGGAGGGAGATCGCATAATGTTTGAGGTTGTTACTGATGGAAATAAACCAATATGGAAATTTTATAGTAAGTTTTCTCATTTGAGCAACATCAACTTTTTTTAAGAAAATAATCTTATATACACATGCAACACAAGAAGATTTTAAACACTTTATTGGCAGCTTCCTAGAAGATTTATATTGACATAATTACATACACAAATGTATTTTTTGCAGGCAAAATTTCTCAAGATGATGCAAACATCATTGAAGAGGATGACTGAACAATGAAGCAACTGAACATAATCACCCCACCCCCTCTTAGATCTCAAAATTACTCTATTCCGATTCGCCAATGACCATATACTATTTTGATCTTTTGAAACAATTTGATGAATTTAGTATATTATTTGTGGATAATGAAGAGACACTATAGTGCGTTCAGTATGTAGGAAAACAGAAAATATTCCAATATTTCTATGTTCGATCAGTTGATCAAATTTTTTAAAGAACATTTTCTCTTTTTTTTAAAATAAGGAAACTAACTTCCGTCATAGAGGAGAGATCATGTGATCCTCTTACAGATCCAAAAATTTTATGAGTTTTTTAGAAATCCTACTGGAAATTATTTGTTCGCTTCCACCTTTTGGAGTTGAAAGAAATGAAAGAGAAAAAAAGATTTTCGAAGTAGGGTAAACAAATTTTGCAAGTGGTATTCGACATTGATTCTGTCTTCTTCACCCTCCAACCGTACACCTCATCTTCACCTCTATCCATATAGCCCCCATTCCCCCCCCCCCCCCGCCCACTATCCCCTCACCTCACCCTCCATATTATTTGTCAAAGAATATTAGATACAAATAATTTTAAGATAATATTTTTTGCTTATATATCGAACATAAAAAATAAGTAATTAAGAAACACATAGATTTTTCTAGAAAACATCCAAGAAAATAAGTAAAAAAAAAACTCATTTACTTTCTTAGAAAATATTTTTCTCATATCAAACATACCCTATAGGTCATGGCTTAATGGGAAAAAAAAAAAACACCCTATATCTTATAAAAAAAGTTATATATAAATTACTTAACTTATTTTACCATGGAAAAATGGAAAGCAAATACACCCTTAAACTTGTGACTTTTGAAGTGGCTTTGTAAACCCTATAAATAGGGCATTCTTATTAGACCTAGGAAAGCTCATTTCTTTTCTCTACTCACAAAACCATCATGAAAATCTCTCCAAAGAAACCTCACTTTCTACAACCCATCTTGCAAAATTTCAAGGAAGGAATTGTAAGTAAATCCTTTCAATTATTTTCATCTTCACTTTGTCTATGATATGTCTACATACTATTGTGGGGTTTTCATTTGTCTTGTTCATCTTGCTATTTTAGTGTTTTTATTTTCCTTTTGTTTTTTTTTCCTTTTTTCATCTAGAATCTATCACAGATAACCTTTCTAATAGTAAGGTGTGCGTACTATATCCTACTTTACTCGATTCACTTATAAAATTAAACTAAATATGTTGTTGTTGTGTAATATACTATATATTCCTTGATTTTGGCAAGTATCTATGAATTATACCCTTTAATTAAAATATCATCTTCATTATCTTATCATACCAAAATATAATAGAAAAAGTTTATCACAATAAAGAAAGGAGTACTAAACAATCAAAATCGTAGTCTATTACTCCATAAGAATATTCTTATAGATTATTTTTCTAGTATATTAAGATTATTTTTTTACTTGTTTATTTTAGTAAATTAAGAGAAAAGTAATTATTTTTAAGTTTTTTATCTTTATTAATAAGTAGTCATTCTCCAAATTTATTGGGATAGTTAAATTAAGATTCCCAAAGCAAAGTTAATAAAGATAATTTATTGGGATACTAATAGTTAAAATTTAGATTTTTAAAACAAAGTTGATAAGTGTAACTTATTGGGATACTAATAGTTAAATTTAGATCTCCAAAACAAAGCTAATAAAGATAATTTATTGGAATACTAATAGTTAAATTTAGATTTCCAAAGCAATGTTGAGGGTAACTACTAGTAGTAATAGTTAAATTTAGATTTTCAACACAAAGTTGATAAGAATAATTTATTGGGAACTAATACTCCCACCGTCCATCTTTACTTGTCCACTATATTAAAAATAGATGTCCAACAATACTTGTTCAGTTTATGAAATCAAGAGATAATTTTATACTTAGTTTCTAATTTACCCTTATCATTAATTATAATCATTTCCCTATTACATTTTTCAAGACATACATTGTATTTATTATATTCAAGGGTAATATGGTAAAATTACCCTTATATTTATAGTTTTTTAAGAAGTGTGCAAAGTCAATAGTGGACAAATAAAGTTGAACGGAGGGAGTAGTTTGAATTCACACAAGATGTAAGAAAGAAATGGAGATTTTTAAAAATATTTTTTAACAAACGTATAAAATGCAAACATGCAAGTAAAATAGAGTTAAAAGTATCATTTAATTAAAAGTGTCATATTTGTTATGTTGCAGCAAATTCCTAAAGGTTTCTTGAAGTATCTGAAAAGACACGATCAGTATGAACATGCAATACTGAGAAAGGGAGGTAAGTAGTAGCTAAGTCAGAAACTTTTTTTTTATTCATTTTTACTTATTCATTATATTAAAAATAAATATTTATTTTTATTTATTTAATTTTAAAAATTAAGAGATAATTTATCACTTAATTTCTAATTTATCCTTATTATCATTTTCCAAAACACTAAATTTATTATATTTAAAAAATAATATAATAATTTTTTTATTTTATTAATTACCCCTTAGTAGGTGTGCCAAGTCAAACATGAATCAAGAGAATATATACTCTTTTTATTTGTCCATTTTATTTAAGAAATCATTTATCAGAAGATTATTTTATCAAACTTATCCACATCTACTATCACATCCGATGAGTTCATCAAATCAATAAATGCAAGATATGTATATATAGGTGAATAAGAAAAAGAGGATCAAGAGAGTACGATAAATTGACATATATATAACTTTTCTTATAACTATCTTTCACTTTATATAACTCCATAACTGCAGATAAGAAGTGGCAGGTGAAAGTGAATGGTCGATGGTTAGAAGGTGGTTGGAAAAAATTTGCACAGCAACATGATTTGCAGTTGAGAGATATCTTGGTGTTCAGACATGAAGGAAATATGGAATTTGAAGTTTCCATATTTAATTTCAATCGACAATGTGAGAGAGAATACGAAGAAAAAGAACAAAAGACACAAAATGTTGAACAGACTTTCACGAAATTTGAATCCAAAGGTACGTTTTCTTTGGGCACATTTTTGTTATTTATGGACATTTTATATCCAAAGTAACTACTCCTTTCGATCCATATTAGATGATATTTTTTATTTTTATATTTAATTTAAAATAAATAATCTTTACATAATTACTTTTTAGAGGTGAGCGAATTTTTTAACCATGTGATAGATTAATCAAACAATAACATCAAGTCATCTCCCCTAGCAGAAGCTGCTACTCACAAGCTTTTTGGTCATTCTCATTTTGTACTCACTGTTAAACCCTATTGCCTCTCAAATGATGTCTTGGTAAGTCCAAGAAAACATCAATATTTTTTGGTTAAATGTGAACTATGTACACTATTTGATTTTAATTATATTATATATAAAAACCATTTCAGTGCATACCAAAACAATTTGCATTGGCAAATGGTCTCTTCAACATCAAGAAGCATGATTTGATTGTCAGAGATGAAAGACAAAGGTCGTGGAATGTAATATTACGTTCATATTGTAATTGCGTGTATCTTAGACATGGATGGGATAAAATCCGTGATGCAAATTGCTTGAAGGAGGGAGATCACATAACGTTTGCGGTTGTTACTGATGGAGAAAAATCAATATGGCAATTTCATAGTAAGTTTTCTCATTTAAGCAACATAACCTCGTATTTTTCAACTCGTTTTCTTGTTTTCATCCGGTATTTTGGTCGTATATTGGAGCTCCAGTCAATCCAGATTCGTGTTGCATATGACTAATTAAAGGGGTCGGAAGTGCTCCCTATATTTAGGGATCAAACTCAAAACTTTTGATTAAGGATGGAAGATTCTATCAATTCCACCACATTCCCTCGATTATTGATAAATTATGATTTTGATCCATTTGATATTTGACTAAATATATTTAAATCTCGATTTAATTTAAATGTACACTTTTGATACCTTTTTTCGTGAATATAAATTTCGCAGAGTTATTATTTTTTTTTCCCCACTTAATTACTAGTAGTGTGTTATGTTAAGCTTATACTTGTCTCAAGTTCAACATACTTCCTACATAAATGGACTAAAAGCACACATTTCAAGTTAAAGGTTAAAGTGTGTTTAATCAAATATCACAGGGATCAAAATAAGAATTTTCAATGGATGATTAGATGCTATTCATATTTTTATAGTGATCTATTTGTAATATATGCTTAATTAATTTCTTGACATGAATTTGTGTACAAATTTAATCATGTAACAGACATGTCAAACCACAACAATATCAAGTCATCAAGCAACACATTTCTCCATACAACAAATTCTATTCAAAAGTCTTTTGGTTATTCTCATTTTGCATGCACTATTAGACCCTATTGCCTCTCAAATGATATCTTGGTAAGTTTAAGAAACTTCAATATTTTTTAGTTAAAATATGAAGTAAGTACACTGTTTGATTTGATTGTATATCCATAAACAATTTCAGTACATCTCTAAACAATTTGCATTGGCAAATGGTCTCTTCAACATCAAGAAGCGCGATTTGATTGTCAGGGATGAAATACAGAGATCGTCGTGGAATATAAAATTACATTCGTATCGTAATTGCATGTATCTTAGAAATGGATGGAACAAAATTCGCGAAGCAAATTGCTTAAAGGAGGGAGATCGCATTCTGTTTGAAGTTGTTACTAATGGAAATAAACCAATATGGAAATTTCATGGTAAGTTTTCTCATTTAAGAAACCTCTTATTTTCTTTTATCTCATTATTGTTTAATTCTTCTTACAATTATTTTATTTAAAAAATTATTCACATGCTTCACAATAGATAGAAAATTATGTCACAGAATATAGTGAACATTTTAAACATTTTATTGGCAGTTTCCTAGTAGATTTATATTAACTTAATTTCATACACTAATGTATATTTGCAGGCAAAATTTCTGAAGAGGATGCAAGCAGAAGCAACTGAACATCACCCCCCACCCCCACCCCCACCCCCACCCCCACCCCTTAGATCTCTCAATTACTTTATTTGTGTTGCCAATGACTATATTTTGATCCTTTGGAACAATTCGATAAATTTAGTAAATTATTTGTTGATGTTCTAATGGCAACTGATTGAACCTATCTATTTCTTACAATGCGGAAGTTGATTGTTTAAGGCTTAATTGTACCTAACATCTTTCTTTCAGGATTAGTATTTGCAATGCAGTTCATCCAATGATAAATTAAATCTAATCTGAATTATAGAGCTCGAGCACTTTCAAAGGTTCAAGACTATCAAACTGTCAAATTCAACAGTAATCAGGGAAAATATACTTTAGATGTACACGAAAATTATTGCACAAATGATTCTGAGCTCAATCGACAAATACAGAATTTTGGATAAAATTATTGGGTTTTGCGAAATTTGTAACTGATACTCTAGCTCCGCCTATAATCACGTACAAATAGTTATAACACGCTGATCAGTTTTGGTATACTTTTTTCTCAATCATGTAATAAAAATTCCTTGTCAAAGAAAGACAAATGAAAGAGGGGGGGGGGGGGGGAATCCTAGTTCTAGTGGAAATTTTTTGTCCAAAGTAACGTAACAAAATCAAGAAATATATTAGCAAACTAGGCATAAAAAGAGAGATCATCATAAACTTCGTCTTCGTTCTTACTCAAAAAAATTCAAAATCAATCATAAAATATAGATAATAATATTTTTCCAGCTTAACCATCCCTCAAAATAGCCCGATTAAATAATACGGATTCACAAAACACAAGTGATCACTATACTTACCAATCATGATTTTATTAAGTCATATAAAAATATTGGGATTTTCTTTTTTTTCAGATACAACTCAAAACAGAGTAATTAAAATAAAAATAAAAATAAAAATGTATTTTAATAAGCAGCAACAATTGAAGCCAAAACAACAAACAAACCAAATGAAACGTTCAATTTGTCAGCAGATGATGGTGGTGGTGCAGCATCAGCCGGAGGCGCATCAGCGTCCGGTGAGGGTGCCGGTGAATCAGCATCGGCATCCTCAGAGGGAGCAGGGGCCTCTGTTTCTTCGGAAGGAGACTCTGCTTCTTCTTCCGAAGGAGACTCTGCTTCCTCTTCTTCAGCAGGGGACTCTGCTGCTGGTGAACTCTTAGGCGTATTCGCCTTTGGTGGCGGGGCTGAGACAGGTGCCATTGTTCCATCAAGACCAGGAGTCACAATTGGTTGAGAAAGTGATAGAATCGAGATGTTGTAAGGCTGATTCATGACAGATTTCTCAAGTTTTGAATTGCGTTGAGCTCCTACAACAGCTGAACCAAAGACAAAGCTACCATCCTTAGCGGTAACATTCAAGAAACCTTGATCATACGCTGCTTTACCGGATTGTTGGAACATTGTTGTCATCTTTGCTGTCTTGTCTTTCATCTTCTGGAGTTTCATTGGGTCGTAGTAATCAAGCACGACGTGTGTAGCCAACACCCTCTTGAGAACATCATCGGATTTCGATGTGAGATCACCAATTGCACCATTTGGGATTGCCAATAGTGTTATCGTACCCCTGTTGTTAATGTCACTAGCTAAGCCTGATTTCGAAAGGAGCTCGTTGAACGTGCTGTAATCGGGATACTGGCCGAGGATTTTTGTGATGTTGAAGGCCGAGGCAGAGGACGCGGCCAGAAGGAGGATGCAACAAAGCAGAGGAGCAATTGAGCGACTCATTTTTGCTGGTTATTTTTCTTCTCTATTTTTTTTTGGGTGTTTCTTTGGTTTTACCAGCAAAAATGAGATTTATTTTACTCTCTTTTTTTTTTCCTTAATAGGAAATTACAACCAAACTCAACTTGTTAAAATTGAAGAAAATGGAAGAATTTATATAGTGAAGGGATTGTTAAAGCTTGTGGATAGGAGTGAATGTTGCATGCACGCATGAATAGCACAGTATGAGATAATATCGGTCAAAATTTGGATGAGATAAAGTACTTATTGTCTAATCACCACAAAGTCTAGAAAGATGGAAATATTTTGGGTTTTAATATAACATAAAATTTGACATATTTGCATGTATTTTTAAACTATGTTTATAAATAATGTGGTTTGACCAAAAACCTGATATGAAATACTTTTATCTTTCAATTTGTTTGTCCGATTTTGACTTGACACGAAGTTCAAGAAAGTACTAAAGAAGATTGCATGAAGTTCAAAAAGTAAAGAAGACTTTTGAATCTTATGGTCTTAAACATATAATATGGAAAGTTAAAATTAAAGAATTATCAAAAAAGGAAAGAGATGTTCATTTTTAGACGGACTAAAAAAGAAAGTAGGACAAACAAATTGAAATGGAAGGAGTACATTTATGGTATTCTATTACTCCCTCCGTCCATCTTTACTTGTCCACTATACTAAAAATAGATGTCAATAATACTTGTCCAATTTATGAAATCAAAAGATAATTTTACACTTAGTTCCTAATTTACCCTAAGGAGCAGAGCAACTGGCGTAAAAAGAAGGGATAGGGGCCATACTACATAGCCTCCCTTTCGTACGAAATTTCCTATTAATTATAGTCATTTTTCTATTACATTTTTCAAGACATTGTATTTATTATATTCAAAGGATGATATGGTAAAATTAGTTTTCTATTTATAATTTCTTAAGAAGTGTGTAAAGTCAATAATGGACAAGTATTGTTGGACGGGAAGAGTATATTTTATAAAAATTACGATGGAGATGTATTGATCTTACTGACATAAGTTGATAAATATGCGTATCTCAATAAAGCCTGACTATTTAAGCTTACCACCCTCATCTCTCCCCTTGATACAAGGCAGTCGAAGTAAGTACTCATCACCCTGCAGATCTCAATCTAGCGGCAGCATCTGAAATCATATTGTTGTCGCTACCTTTCTGAGATTCCTCATATGCTTATCACTCACCTATGCTTTGGCAGCATGCCCTCTTCGGGCAGTATAATATGCAAAGCAGCTGAGTCATAGCTCAACGAGGGTGGGGGAGGGGGTGGGGAGGAGGGGTTGTCATATAAGAATCCTCACTAATAAAAATTCCTTCAATTTTAGGAGCCATTGCATTTACAACTTTTAAATAGGTAAAGGACCAAATTGTTTAGCAAGCGAAAAAGGTTGTAAAGGACTAAGCTAAAGGTGGTTGGCAATTTGAAGTTAATTGGGCTTTTCTTACCCCGGGTTCGGGGTCAACATAGAACGAAGGGGACGACCCTAATCTCATTTTGACTTTACCAACTTATTGGGTTATAGATGGAGAAAAATATACGCGCTTCAAAATGAATTAAGTTGTGACACGATACATGATGCCTGCCAACTTGCACAAAGCGATATCCTTTTCGTGTTCATGTACCATTATTCATTTAATTAGAGACAGTATTAAATTAACAAATAAAGTAAATAATATTTGAATCAAAGTACATCAAACTATAATTCAAGAAATGAAATAAAGTAGTCATTCATTAAGCTATACGAGTATCCATGACCCAAAAATATTACACAATTCGTCTATAGAGCCTTTGTGATACTACAAATGAATAAATAAAGTTACGTGACAACATGCACGTAAATCATCTTGCTACTGATCAACGCTAGGATGTGACATCTGATGCATATGCGTATTGGAATACTCAGTATGTGTCATAAACAAACTACCTCATAATCGGAAAAGAGTTATTTATACAAAATATATTAAAGTATATATACCAGGGGCGGAGCTACATAGTACTAAAGGTGTGCAGGCGAACACCCTTCGCCGGAAAATTATACCGTGTACATAAGTAAAATGCTAATTTATATGGTTAAATATTATGTTTTGAACACCCTTGATACAACTGAGGGTTGTAGCCCAGCGGTCTAAGGTGTTCAGCAGAAGGCAAGGCATGCAGCGTGTTGGGTTCGAAACCCAGTGGCTGCTGTCATTTATACCTTTATTTTTACTCTTTTGATTTTAAATTTTTTGATGTACCCATTCGTCAATTTTTGAACACCCTTAGTAAAATTTCTGGCTCCGCCACTGATATATACATGGGGAAATTCAAGTAACAGTTCAAGTTCAGTATGAAATTAATGGATACAAAAAAAGAAAAAGAAGAAGCTAAAGTTCAAATGAAATCCAAGGATTCAACTAAAAACTGTTAAAATCAATCACAATAGTCTCTCAATGCTATCAAGAGAATTCATAAATCATAAAAATCATCATTATATTCACTATCACAATATTTGTGGTTCAAACGTCTCACAACAATAGGTGATATATTCGAAATGCGATAGCTTTGTTCTCTGTTTTTTTTTTGTCCTATGTAACCTAGTCGTAATGGAGAGGACATTTTTGAGTTATTTGGCTAAGAACGAGGGCACTTTTGGGCCACAATTGTAACAGAGGACAAAATCGTTCCATTTCGTTTAGTTCAAGAGTATACTTCAAAATTGTAACCAGTATTTTCTCATTCTAATTAAACAAGAAATACATTTTATTTTTTTTGTTAATGACTTATTCTTATGCATGCATGCAAATTGTAAGGAATAGAGACATTCACTCCCAATTCACAAATTCAAGAACCTTTCATCTCCACAAATCCCACTATATATAACCCTCAATCTTTTTTCTATTTCACAAGTCAAAGTTGGTTGTTCTATCTAGGAAGAAACATAACCAAAAACCAAAAAAGAAAAAAAAACTAAAATAAATATCATTTTTGCTGGTAAAAAAAACCAAAAAAATATATTTATTTCTTCCTTTCTTCCTTTCTTTGGCTTGAACAATATTACCGGCAAAAATGAATCGTGCGATTATTCCATTCCTTTGTTCTTTCCTCCTCCTCTCCACGGCCTCCGCCTTTAATGTCACAAAAATCCTTAGCGAATATTCTGACTATAGTAATTTCAATGACCTCCTTTCAAAAACTGGCTTAGCTAGTGATATTAACTCGAAGTCAACAATAACACTATTAGCAATCCCAAATGGTGCAATTGGTGATCTCACCTCGAAATCAGACGATGTTGTCAAGAGGATCTTGACAACACACGTCGTGTTAGATTACTACGACACAATGAAACTCCAAAAGTTGAAGGACAAGACAACAAAGTTGACAACAATGTTCCAACAATCTGGTAAAGCATCAAATGATCAAGGATTCTTGAATGTCACTGCTAAAGACAACACATTCGTGTTTGGCTCAGCGGTTAAGGGGGCTCAATTGAATTCCAGGCTCGAGAAATCCGTCATGAATCAGCCTTACAACATCTCAATTCTTGGTATTTCTCAGCCAATTGTTACACCTGGTCTTGATGCTGCACTTTCACCAGATACAGCCCCGCCACCAAAGGCGAATACGCCTAAAAGTTCACCACCCTCTGCAGAGTCCCCTGCTGAAGAGGAGGCAGAGTCACCTTCTGAGGAAGAGGAAACAGAGGCCCCTGCTCCTTCTAAGGATGCCGATTCGCCTCCTGCTGATGCTCAATCACCATCATCATCATCATCATCTGCTGGGAAATTGAATGTTTCCTTTGGTTTGTTTGTTGTTTTGGCATCAATGGTTGCAGCTTATTAAATGAGTTACGAGAAATTTCTCTTATGGTTATTCAACTAAAAGTTATTATTATCTCGAAAAGTCACTTTCTTTGGAAAAAAAAAATGTGACTTACTGAGATATATAATAAATGCTAGTTGAGTGATCATATGAGAAATCGGAAACCAACCCTTTATTAAAAAAAAAGGGGGTTTTGTGAGGATCTTCAAGATTCTTGGATTGTAGAGAGAAAAAATTATTGATGATAAATCATATGTTGTACACAGATTTTTTTAGATGTTAAAACTATTAACTATGATTTTCAGAATATAAATGATGTGTATCTTTATGCTTAGAACCTTTGATGATTCTCTTTTTATGCATTTAACAACTATTCTTTTGTCTTCTTTTTTCCCTTTAGTTACACATATAAAAACATACATGTTATTCCCCTCTATCCAATTTACGGGGCGGTATTTGACTGGACATAAAATTTAAGAAATAAAAAATTTTAAAATTTGTAATTTAAAGAAAATAAAAGATATTTGTGTGACCAAGAAGAATACCATTAAGAATAATATAATAAGTTTAGAGTTAAATTATATTTAAATAAAAAAGTATGACATTATATTTAGAAACAAGTTTTAAAAATAGTACTAGCGTATAAATTGGGACAGATAGAATAGCAACATTCTTTCTTTAAGGTTAGAAAAGGGAGCTGGTCGTCCGGGGTGCTTGTTACTTTCCGTCAAGATAGTATCAGGTAACTCTATTTACTAATGTTTGAATAGACGGAAAGAAATTTTTAGTGTTTTGTGTCGGTTGGATTTGAACCTGAGATTACACGATTTTTAACTCACTTCATGGATTACTTGAGCCACACCCTTAAATGTAGATTCGACATTAAGATTCTAACTCATCGTACTTTAAAAGTTAAGGATGCAGATATATACTATTTATTGAAATTCTAATATATTTCACTTATATTTATTTATGTTTTGCATAGAAAATATTGAGTCTGTAAAAGGACTGCATTAACCAACCTATGAACTATTCAAGAAGTGTTGTTTTTGGTTGTCTCATTGAAACATTCTTCTCAAGGCAGAATATCTAAAGACTTTTTAAATTTAGCAAGAATTATATATTAGCTGCAAATCTAAATTATCCCAATCTTAATTTTTACCTGAATTTGACTATTTGATAGTCTTAACCCCGCTTAGAGGTATACACTCGCCTACCACATAATTTTTTTGCCCACTTGGCATTTTTATTCATAAAAAAATTTACTTTTTAAAATTCATTAATCTTTTAGAATTCTTTTTCAGATCAAATTAGTAAAAAACTTGGCTAGAAATGGAAGACAGGTAGATGAGTTATGTTGATGGTGATGATATATATGGTGAAGGTGTTGGTGATTTTGGATGGTGGAGGAGGAAAAAGGGTTGGTGTAGTGACTCCTAATTAGTATAGTTTGTATTGAAATACAAAGTTTCTTTTATGATAATATCCTTGTGTATATTATTTTTGTGTTTGTTGTGTGTTTATATTTTTTTTAATACTTGTTCCATGAGTATTTAAAGAGGCGGGTCAAGAATTTTACTTAGTTATATTTTATGTATAATTTTACTCTACTATATACTTATGTGTGAAAATAGTTATTCAAAATTATGCTACAATTATTTTTGTACTATTATAGGATAAAATGTATTTTATGACTCGGCATAAATAAGAGTTATTATATTCTTTCGTGGTAAATTAATTAATTTACTTAAATTATATCGCTACTGTTTTACAATAATATACATTTCCATACTAGGCATACACGTGCAACGCATGTGCGATGAGATACAATTATTTGTTTGCCATTTTTATAGGTTCGGCCGAATAACTGATACTATGACCATCCACATTCAACATTCACATTCTTCAGTATTCTTTCGTGTAAAATTAGTCATGCAATACTTAGCTTAAATAGTATAGCTACTATTTACTGATAATTGCGTACTTTCATTGATCGTCGTCATAGGTCTGGGCGAATAAGTGACGATTTAACCATCCACATTCACCAATCATAAAAGAATCTACACTAATATTGAGTGTAAAATTAGTTATCCAATAGTAAACTTTAATAGAATAAATATTTTTTTCCGGTAATATGTAATTCTAGCCTAGGTGTACACGTGAAATGCGCGTGCGGCGAATCTAGTTTACTAAATGAGCCAATGGGCTATTTTATGGGTCAACCATGTAATGCGTTTTGAAAGAGGATGATCAAGGGTCATTTTGTACATTTGCCTCTATTTTATGCTGGTTTTTAATTGCGAATAACTTTTTTATTAGATATAAATTTATATTTTTGCATCATAATATTCTACAATTTATATCGTGCACATAAAGAACTTATGCCCTGCTAGACATAAGTTCGATTTCTAAGGACAAAATTAAAAATCATCATGTTTGAAGAGCAAAAATTAAAGACCTGCGAGAAATAAACGTGCAATTAAATGAAATGGTCAAAGCACCTAATTTTGGGGTGAATGCAATTTTTTTATATTTTAATGTTTTTGAAATAAAGTTTAAATATTTTTAAAAGTATATGTAAAAATGTAATATATATTTTTATTTGTGCCATGGAGGCTGGTGTCTCACTTAACATAACATGGAAATGATGCATAAAAAAGGATATTTTTGTAAATTGTAATGTAATTTTCTTTTAATTATCGGCCTAAAATAAAATATATTAACCTTTTGATAGGTTGATTGATTGAATCAAAGTACTAAAGTGGTTGATTAAAGTCTAAAATATGTCCAAGAATAAGATCCAACAATATTTAAAAACATCATAATCAAATGTCCTTTAAATAAATAGGGAAAAGTAGACAAAGAATGTCCATTGAGTTAAAAAATTTATACAAAAAATAGTTTACTTAATTTTTACTACAAAAAGTAGCCATTCGGCCAAAACTAATTACGGAAAATGGTCATTTCGTCAAAAATAATTATGAAAAATGGTCATTCGGTCAAAAATAATTACGAAAAATGGTCATTCGGCCTTTGTTATTGTACCCGAAATGCATATTGCTTCTTTTCTCTTCTTTTTTTTTTCTTTCCTTCTCACCTTTCATAATTTTATCTTGCTGCAAAGTATAAGTATCGTATATATATATATATACACATCCCTGATACATAGTTATACATCATATATACATAATTTATACACGATCGATACATTAAATATACATAACATATACATTATATATGTGGTATATATACAACCATTTTTGTTGAAAAAAATCTTTGACGATGATATATTTACGTAAGAATCGTTAAATAAATACTCTAAAAATGTTAGTATTTTTTTACGAAAAAAAAAACGTTAACCCACAAAATAAGATATATCAAAGGCATGGAGGCAGAAAGTCTTAAGCATTTACGTGGGGAAATCGATCTGACTTTTTGCTTTCATGCCTTTGATTCATTTAACATTGCAACTTTTACTACCATAATTCATTTCGATGGAATGAAAAAGACATTTATAAAGATCTTATTTATAGATTATTTAATAAATATAATTGTAAAGTGTTCAATAAAAGAAGGTTTGTATTACTTAAACACGAATGCTATATGTATAATATCCATTTTCCCTTTTAATTTTATTATCGTCTTATTTGTTTGTTTTTAGAAAAAATAAGCAGTTCAATTATTATTCAAATCGTAATTGAGTACGTCATGAATCAATGATGAGGGATGCGCAATTCACTCCATAGCATCAGACATCGAGCTTGTCGCGCTAGCTAACATGTGGGCACACTGATTCGCTGACCGTCTAACAAAAGATAAAGATATAGATGTAAAGTCACGCATGAGTGTTTTACAATCTTGCACAATAATATCAAAATAAAAATTCATGTCACTCTCAGATTTTTCCAATGCTTGCTTGGCAGAAAAACAACCCATCTCAACAAGTTGTATTATAGTGATTTTTCAATCAACATAAAACTTCACGAATCGTAAGGATTTCAGCTATTAACATATCATATATATGAAGCTGCTAGTGGCGCACTGGATTCTCTAAAGAAATTTTCATCAGTATCATGAATCAACATACCTACCCTACCCTTCAAGAGTTAATATCATACGAAGCATCAATATTGTTTTTGTATATTTTTATATCTAACATTAGACAATGTGTCTATTTTTTATAAAAGAAGGAAGTAACGAGAAGAAAATTACTTTTTGTATAAAGTAAAGGAAATAGTACTAATAACAATAGTATTACTACTAAAATATATTAACCTTTTGATAGGTTGATTGATTGAATCAAAACTATAAAGTGGTTGATTAAAGTCTAAAATATGTCCAAAACTAAAGTCCAACAATATTTAAAATATCATAATAAAATATAGTTAATTGATCCATCAGATAATCTTCTAACAACGTTATTTTCTTAGAAACAGAAAAACAAAAAAAATTCAATCCACGAAAGAGTTTAATATATTAACATGATAACGGTATAATAAAAGTTGTATTGTTAGATGAACAACAACAACAATAACAACAGTAACAATAACAACATACCCTTTGTTATCTCATAAAGTAAGGTTTATGGAGAATAGAATATACACAAACTTTACCTCTATCACAGAGGTGTGGTAGAGAGGCTGTCTCCGATAGACTCCTGACTCAAAACAAAAACAATCTAGAAAAAGATGTTATGAAAATAAAAGAGACAGTATATAGTAACAAAAGCACCAGATAGTACCAAACAATACTACAACAAAATAATACTATGATCGAACTATACAAAATAATAAATAGAAACAGAATTCGAAGAACAAGAAATTACTACAAGAGTAGTCCTACGACTACTAGTAAGGGCAACAAGACAAAGCACTCCTACCTACTAGTATGAATATACTCTTACCTACTAACGTTCTAATTTAGTTCGTGTCCTCGAAAAATTGCAACTCCGTCATGTCTTGTCTAATCACCTCTCCCCAATACTTCTTTGGTTTACCTCTACCACTCTTGAATCCGTCCACAGCTAACCTCTCACACCTCCGCACTGGGGTATTCATGCATCTCCTCTTCATATGCTCAAATCATCTCGATCTCGCTTTTCGCATTTTGTCTTCCACCGAGGTCACTCTCACTTTGTCTTGAATATCCTCATTTTAATCATATTTCTCCTAATATACCCTCACATCCATCGCAACATATCCTCATTTCCGTTGTTTTTATCTTCTGAATGTAAAAGTTCTTGATTGACGGATACTTTACCCTATACAACATAGTTGATCTAATTATCAATCTATAAAAGTTGTCTTTTTGTATTATTATTAGATGATGAGAGACAAAATGTCTTTCAAGTATTTATATCGGAAAAAAGTGATTTTGACGGAGTGGAAAAGCATATATATGGTACAAATCATAAAGATTCTTTTATAGATTTTCAATATAACACTGCAAAGTGTGCAACAAAAGAAGGTTTATATGATTTAAACACGAGTAGAAATGCTTATGATATTCATCTTTTTATCTTTTATTATTTTATTGTCATTTAGGGTGTGTTCGTTATGGAGGAAAATAATTTTTAAAAAATGTTTTCTAATTTTTTTATGTTGATCGATCAAAATTTCTGTTAGATATTATTTTTCTAAGAAAATAAGTTTTATAAAAATGAGGAAAATGACTTTTTCAATAAAAATAGTGATACAAGTTTCATAAATAACATTTCACATCTATTTGGACATGTCACTCTTTCCCCCGTAGCCCCCAACCCCACCAACCCACACCCCTACCCCCAGCTCCACCCCAACCCTTACCTCCCTAATATTTGTCTAGATTATGAGTGTATTTCAGTATCAAAAATATTTTGTGATTTTTTCATATTCGGTTGGTCAAATTTTTTGAAAAATATTTTTCGCTTTAAAAATTAAACAAGTTCCTTAAAATGAGAAAAATGACAACGAAAATAGAAAAAATAAGTTCCATAAGTGATATTCTACACCGATGATATCCTCCCCATCCTCTAACGCACCTCATCTTCACCCCACCTCCTAGTTCCCATCTCCACCACCCCACGTCCCTACCTCCACACCCTTACAACCCATAGTATTTATTTAAATTATACATAAATATTTTAAAGATAATATCTTTTTACTTACTTATTAAACACAAAAGATACGTAAAACATTCACTTATTTTTCAAAATAATATTTTCCTTCATGTTGAACACCCCCTTATATAAGCAAGACATTCACTTATTTTTCAAGAAAATATTTTTCTTCGTGACGAACACACCTTTATACTTCTGATTTTCAAAAAGAAGAGAGCAATAAGAAAATAAAAACTTTTATATAAGGAAAGGGAATAGTAATAATAATAATTTTAAAAAAATTAAGTGAAGAAACAAGAAACTTGTTAGTAGTAATATAGTTGGCACCGACAGCAATTGAAAATTGAAATATACAAAAGTGTGGCCCAGGAGACTATAGCATATGCCTTTCCTTTTATGCCATAGGTTTAATGGATCATATATTATACTCCTTTTCATCTGTCGGTGAAGTCAAGCCAAACGTTCAAAATCGAATTATAACTGATAATTCAAATCGATAAAGTATTATTAGATTAGCATTTAAGGGTATGACCTAGTAAGTAATAAAATAAATTGAGAATTATGAGGTCTCAAGTTTAAATTCAACAAAAAAAAAACACTAGGTGACTTCTTGTCATCTTTCCGTGAACAGAGTTATCTGGTACCTGTTATTGGTAGGATGGTAGATATCTCGTGAAATTAATTGAGATGTGTTAAAGCTGGCCTGATACTACTTCATTTTAAATTTATTTGCCCTAAAATATTTGTCTCCATTATCAGTTTGTCATCGCCTACGAACCGCATTCTCCATCGGCAGCAACAATAACAATCGAGGAGTTCATGTCGTTAGATGAAAAATCACTGGTGGAGTACAAAAATCGAATCGAACCACCCGATAAACGTCCTTCCTACTTTTTGTTATTTATTTCCAATTTCCATTGGTTTTTCATTCTTACCTTTGTCTCTATACTTGTGAAACAAAATCATTCTTTTCACATTCACCATTGTCCACATAGGATGATAATTGATGTGACATGTAAAATTCAATATCTAACTATCTAAGTCTTTGGGGTGTTTAGGTATCGTCGTTGTCATTGTTATTATTATTATTTGTGAGGTTGGAGTACATTTGTCCTCCATTAAGACATTTGAGGTTAAAAAAGATATTTTTCTTAAAAAAAAGTTTGATCACTTTTACCATCGTCTTTAGCTTGTTAAGCAAAATCATTGTTCACGTTTATCATTGTCCACATAATTAACTTACATGTAATTCAAGTTCTATATCGAAGTATCCAAGTATTGTCGTTATCATTATTATTAATATTATTGATTATTGATATTATATGTGAGGTTGGAGTACCTTTGCCCTTTGTTAAGACCTTTTGGGGGTTAAAAAATGTATTTTTCTTGGAAAAAAAATTAATCGTATTTATATTTATCTCTAACTTAATTGTTAACCAAAATCATTATTCGCATTCACCATCATCAACATAACTTAATACTTCTTGTGACATGTAATTCAAGTTCTACATCGAAGTGTCTAGGTATAGTCGTTATCGTTGTTATTATTATTATTATTATTATTATTATGGTTGTTGTTAATATTAAGATTATTATCGTCATCATATTCAAATGAGTTGATTCCACATTTGTTTGAATAAGAAACATTGTCTTCTTAATACAACTGAAATAACTAACTTTTAGAATCTTCATGGATTAAATAACCAAAATCATTAATCCTACCATTTACCAATCTTAAAAATGTCATTTTCAAGTATTTGTTTGATTTAAAAAAAAGGACACCATTATTTCTCCAACGTGATAAAAAAGACGCTTTAAACTCTCTCTCCACCCTACTCCCCCCACCCCCACCCCACCCCACCCCCACCCCCACCCCCCATCTCCCCAAACCCACCCTATAAGAAATTGAGTTTTTCTGTCAACTATAAATATTTATGTATGCGACAATCACATCAAATTTAGTGTAATTTCACAAAATTGAAGTTTGAGAGAATAAAGCGTACATCGATTTTATTACTATAAAAGTACCGATATTGTTTTCGATAGACCTTCGATTTAAAGAAAAATAAGTATTTTATGTATTTTTTTTTTTTAAAAGTATTCTATTCTTTTTGTGTTCACTTTTATTTGTCTACTATTTCAAAAATAGATTTTCACTTTTACTTGTCATTTCTAACATATCAATAAAAGATAATTTCTTTCCATATTTTACTTTTAGTATTAATTATTTATTTTTTAAATTATTTTTTGAGACCTAACACTAAATATCAATTATTATAAATATTATGATAAAATACTCATACTAATTATTATTTTTTTAAAAGTACACAAAATCTAAAACAAACAAGTAAAAGTGAACGGAGAAAGTAATAGTTAAATTTCCTGTTTATTTACTTATTTCTTTATTTCCTAAATAGTATATTGCCCATACTCTAACAGCTACTAATTTTTTTTAAAAATCAATATTTTTGAATCCCCAAAACAGCTCAAATTACCAAGCAAAAGAGGACAAGAAAACATTCTGCCACTGCACTATTTTATAAACTTATCCCTAGAGTCTATAGATAACAACATTTTTGAAAGTGAAAGGAATTTTATGTGTCATTTGTGCTCCCAAGAAAGTAAAAAATTAATGCTAATTAAATGTAAAAAACAAAACAACAACAAATTGAGTGAAATTTTACAAATGAAATCCGTAAAGAGTGGCATATACCAATTTTACTCTTACCTAATAAGGGCAGAAAAATTATTTTTCATAAAATCCTCGACCTAAATAAAACATATCAAAACAAGTAAAAGAAAAAAGAAAATACCATCAAGAATACCAATAATAACAACAAATAATACGATAATCAGAACAGAGGAAGCAACATATAACAATAAAATCGAAATATAATTAAGAAAGTAGGATAATAAAACATATCAAAACAAGTAGGAAAAGAAAATACATTAAAAAAAATATCAATAGCAACAATAAATACTCTCTCCGTTTTAAATTGATTGACCTATTTTGATTTGGCACGGAGTTTAAGAAAATAAAGAAGACTTGAATCTTGTAGTTTTAAATTAAAGATATGTGGAATGTACCAAAATGCCCTTTAATCTTGTGGTCTTAAACATGCCATGTGGAAAACTGAAATTAAAAAGTTACTAAAAAGGAAAAGGGTCATTCTTTTTTAAATGGACTAAAATAGAATGTAGGTCAAACAAATTGAAACAAAGGGAGTACTACGATAACAGAGCAAATTAAAAAATAACAAATAATAATAAAATCTAAGTGTAAAAAAGTAGGAGAATAAAAAATAATAATATCACTGATAAAGGAAACTAGACAACGTGCAACTATGATAACCGTCTATCCTAATTATCGATCTGCATATCCTCCTATCTAAAATCATGTTTTTAATAAGTTGCAGGTGCATCGTGTCCGTTTCTAAATAGCCACAAAATAAAACAATAAAATTAAGAACACTGATAAAAAGTTTAATAATAGAAAAAGCTTAAGAATAAACATTCTGTACTAGCATTAACAATAACAGCAAAAACAATGAATAGTACTGACAATAATTGAGAAAGCACTTAACAAAACAACTTTTAAGAGAAAATAAAATACTTACTTTAACAGTCAATTCTATAGTCTAATTATATAAAGTGTCTAATTATGAATTTAAACAATCAAGATTAACACTTTATGATGTTTTAAAAACAAAAGCTTAGCACTTTATACTAAAGCTTTAATGGGTCGTTGCAGATCCTTTTCCAATACTGTACTGCAACCTCCCCACCCCCACCAAAAAATTATTCTCTTTATTTTAATTTATTTATCTGATTTTAATTTAGCACGCAATTTAAAAAAATAAAAAACTTTTGAATTTTGTGATTTTAAATTAGGCGGACGTTTGGCCATATTTCATTGTGAAATTTGAAAAAAGTATTCAGTAGCTCCAGTAGCAGTAGAGGGAGAAGATCGGTAGTAGAAAGTAACGAACTAGAGTTTTTGTTTTCAAAGTGAAAAATGATATTTGAAAATTGAACTTATGTTTGGGCATGAATACAATTTGGAGTTATTTTTGAATTTTGTGAGTAATTTAAAGTGAAAATAGCCCTTTTGTTGTTTTTCGAATTCTTGAAAATTCCGAATTTTCTGAAATTTTATGGTCAAATGTATTTTCTGGAGTTTAACACTGGGAAAAAGGTGAAAAATCTTTATGGCCAAACGCCCTCTAAAGATACGTAGAACGTACGAATATGTTTCTTAATCTTGTGATAGTAAACTAAGTTGTTCGGACTCTCCAAAAATGTTGCTGCACTCGTGTTAGATCCTCCAAAAGTGTATTACTTTTGAAGGATTCAATACGCATTCGATGACATTTTCGAAGAGTCCAAGTAACATAAATCGTAAACATATTATGTTAAAAAGTTAAAATTAAAAAAGTTATTGAAAAGAAATAGTACATTTTTTCTTAAACGAACTAAAAAAGAAAGTAAAATTATCAAATTGAAATGGGCTACAAATTTGAGAGTAGCAATTGAGCTAAGAGTTTAGTGGATAGGAAGTTTTATCTTAAAGCTGGATTATTTTTCTGTTTAAACTCAATTACACCTAATAATTTTTCTACATTCAGTCAACACATGAAAACATTCTTCATATTTACAGTTATATAATGGATTAAGTTGTCAGCTAGTGATTTTTTTACTTGTCTTTAATGCATTTTAGTAGTACATAACTTTCACAGCTTAAAATCCAAAAAGTGGGAGAGTAAAAATTTTTGAAGGTAATTTATGGTATATACCTTCCTCTATAATGGTGCTTTGCTTCTTTTTTTTTTTGCTTGAGTAGCCTCTTAGGGTATGCAAAGAATCTCCCAAGAACTTCTTTTTCTGTTGCATTTTGGTTTTGGTAAAAAAAAATGGAGGGGTTTGAAATGAGTTCTTGAATTTCCTTCATAAAATCTTGATTTTCTTGAATTTTTTTTTTCAAGATCTGCTTAGTTTGTTGTTGTAAGTAGCTCAAATGGCTCCAAGATTGAATTTTTCTGACTGGTGGGGTAAGGATACACAAAGGGGAACACCAGTTATAGTGAAAATGGAGAACCCCAATTTCTCCATTGTTGAAATTGATGGTCCTGATGCTGCATTTAAGCCAATAGAAAAGAGTAGAGGCAAGAATGCTAAGCAAGTGACATGGGTTTTGTTGCTTAAGGCTAACCAAGCTGTTGGTTGTGTTGCTTGGCTTGCAACAATTTTATGGACTTTAATTGGTACTATCAAGAATAGGTTGATTTTTAGACAAGGGGTTTCTCTTGCAAGTGAAAAACTTGGTAAGAGTAAACTACTTTTCAGAATAATCAAAGCTTGTTTGGGGGTTTCTTTGGTTATGTTAGCCTTTGAAGTAGTTGCTTACTTCAAAGGTTGGTATTATTTCCAGAATCCAAATTTGTTGTATATACCACATACTTCTGATGTTTTGGGGTTGTTCCACATAGTATATGTTGCTTGGTTGGATTTTCGCGCTGATTATATCGCGCCTTCAGTACAAAAACTTTCCACATTCTGTACTGTTTTATTCCTAATTCAGTCTTTAGATCGTTTGCTGCTTTGTTTGGGTTGTTTTTACATAAATTGTATGAAGATTAAGCCAAGGATTGAAGGGGATCCATTTAAATCAGATGATCTTGAGGGATCAAACAACGGCTACTACCCTATGGTTCTTGTGCAGATTCCAATGTGTAACGAAAGAGAGGTACTGCAACCTATTTGAATTGTGAATATTTTATCTTCTCATTGTTGTTACTATAGCTGGAGCTCTGTGGCTTCTATTTAAGTTTTGAATATCTCATTAGGAGGCAACATGAATCACTTCCACACTTTGAACTAGTTGAATTTTATTTGGTAATATACGCGTTGATTTAGGTGAATTCATCGGATTTCTTTTACTATCTAGTGTCTCTTGTACTTCGATTATCACACTTTTTTGGTGTAGTTACTGATCCTTTTTTTCAGTGTGTTTTGTCATGCTTTCTATAGTATTTTTCCATGATCCCTTCACTTCAATTATTTCCTTTTTGTTATGCTTTGATATGCTTTTCCTTGAGCCGGAGGTCTATCGGAAACAACCTCTCTACCTCCCAAGGTAGGGGTAAGGTCTGCGTACACTCTTCTTTCCCAGGCTCCACTTGTGGGATTACACTGGGTATGTTGTTGTTGTTGTTGGTTTAGGTGAATTCAACTCCTTTCTTGCTGTGGTGCTAAACCACTTTATTTATGATTTCTTTCTGCCTTTGTTCTTTTCTCATAGAAGTGGTCTCTTTCTTACTTTTTTCTGTTTTAGGTAACAGAAGTGGTTCATGGATGTTCTCTAGCGATTGCTTATATTTGGCACATACTTTTCTCTTCGCAATTCTTAGTATCTTATTACCAAAATAAGGAACTTGAGCATTTTGGGGATCTTTATCTAGATTTTGCACATTGTACTTAAGGCTTACATTAGTCTCGTTCTACAAGCAAAAGGACATGGTTGCCCAAGATTGTTGTGGTTTTCAATGAAACAAACACATTTTTCTTCTTACTTTTAACTTCTTTTTTTTTTCATTCTGACTTCTGAGTAAGTATTCAAAAGTTTTTCTCCATTACTGATGCTGCACAGGTATATGAGCTGTCTATATCAGCAGTGTGCCAACTTGACTGGCCAAAGGACCGTTTGTTGATTCAAGTTCTTGATGATTCCGACAATGAGTGCATCCAAGATTTAATAAAGTCAGAGGTCGCTAAATGGAACCAAAAGGGTATCAACATAATTTACAGGCACCGTTTGATTAGAACTGGTTACAAAGCAGGGAACTTGAAGTCCGCAATGAGTTGCGACTATGTGAAGGATTATGAATTTGTTGCAATCTTTGATGCAGACTTCCAACCAACTCCAGATTTTCTTAAGCAGACAGTTCCACATTTCAAGGTGAAAAATGTTTCCTTTTCTTTTTCCCCTTTGGTGAGTTCATTGATGTAATTGTTGACAATTAACGTGTATGCTTTGACTTCGCCACAGGATAACCCTGAGATAGGATTGGTTCAAACAAGATGGGCATTTGTTAACAAGGATGAGAACTTGTTGACTCGTCTCCAAAACATTAATCTGTGTTTCCATTTCGAGGTGGAACAGCAGGTGAATGGGGTATTCTTGAACTTCTTCGGTTTCAATGGGACCGCTGGTATTTGGAGAATCAAAGCTTTGGAAGAGTCTGGAGGTTGGCTTGAGAGGACAACTGTGGAGGATATGGATATTGCTGTTCGTGCGCATCTCAACGGTTGGAAGTTCATATATCTTAATGATGTGAGGGTAAGGATTCTCCACTTTCACACTTTTGTTAAATGTGCAAATGGTACCATATATTGCTACTTTGACTAGCATTTGTTACAAGAGGCTTTATTATCTTGAGAATTTAGTTGCAAATAGAACTAGTTTGGGATCGAGATGTAGTTGTTATTTCTGTTGTGTAGCACTTGCAAGTAGAAGCTGGAGTTGTGTTGACTCGACTAAGATTCAAAGGCAAATAACTCTGTTCATTAGTTGCATTTTTTCGTCGAAAGATAAAATCATTCATCCTCTTTCATTCTGTTTCGTTCTTTTATTTAAAACATAGGCCTCAGCATCTACATCACCAGATGTCAGATGTTGATTTTTAGCTGAAAAAACAAAAAATCGAGTCATTCACTCGAATTGCTCCCCGTTCATGATACACTGTTTGATTGGTTCTTCCTTTTGGTCTTTTTTTCCTTTTAAATTCAAAACTGAAATCCTGTTTGTTGAAACTTTTGCCTGGTCTTATACCTGTCAACTTTTGAATTTTTTAATTTAAACTATTCTTTGTAAATTTGGAAATCTAATCACAATGTTCATTGTATCAATATTGCAAAAATAGGTCCTGTGTGAAGTTCCTGAATCTTTCGAAGCTTATAGGAAGCAACAACATCGGTGGCATTCTGGCCCCATGCAACTTTTCCGAGTGTGTCTTCCTGCTATTGTTACTTCCAAGGTACATTGACTCTTCTCTTCAGTTTTGCCAATTTTTCGGGATCAAACACTCTAATGAAGAGCACTTCTTATGACATTACAGAACCTACAATATTAAATATTGGAATGGTAAGGGTAATGAAATGAATATTGAGGATTCGTATAGCCAATCTCAACAAGCTTGAGATTGAGGCGTAGTTGTTGTTAAAAAGTTCTAATGAAACTTTATTTTGGTACTTTTGCGCAGATATCAGTATGGAAGAAAGCCAACTTAATACTTCTTTTCTTTTTGTTGAGAAAGCTCATTCTTCCCTTCTATTCATTCACATTGTTTTGTGTAGTTCTTCCTCTAACCATGTTCATCCCGGAAGCCGCGCTCCCCTTCTGGGTTGTTTGCTACATACCCATTCTTATGACACTTCTAAACATTCTTCCAGCACCAAAATCCCTTCCTTTCATCGCCCCTTACCTCCTTTTCGAAAACACTATGTCAGTGACAAAGTTCAATGCGATGGTATCTGGACTTTTCCAATTGGGAAGCTCGTACGAGTGGGTTGTTACCAAAAAAGCAGGAAGGTCTTCTGAATCCGACCTACTGGCCGCTGCTGAAAAAGATTTAAAAGCATTTGGTGCACCTCAGATTAGCAGAGGGGCTTCGGAAAGTGAACTTTCTGAGCTGAACCGGTTGAACAAACAGAAAGATGAAACTTCTGCACCTGTTAAGAAGAGCAACAAAATATACAGAAAAGAGCTAGCTCTTGCTTTCTTACTCTTAACAGCGTCAGCCAGAAGCCTTTTATCTGCTCACGGACTCCACTTCTACTTCCTTCTTTTCCAAGGAGTGACATTCCTTCTTGTTGGTCTCGATCTTATTGGAGAGCAAATAAGTTAATATTGCTCAAGAGAGGAGAAACAGCCACCTACTTATTGTGTTTCAAGAATTGATACACTTCCTCTCTTCTGAACTTTGTACCGGCAGAACAACAGAGACAAGGGAATAGCTCGGATATTTCCACTTATCGACTTCTGCTATTATGAAGTGAAGCCAATTAGGATTTTGTACGCGAGACTATTATTCCATGCCTGTGTGAGTTGTGAGTTCCCTAATATCGTTAGATAGGGTAATTGTTGTCAGTCTTTTACAGAGAGTCAATTGTTTGTCAATAATACTATAGATAGAAGCAATCTCATTTTTTTACTTCATTTGTTTCTGATTTGGGATTTCTCAAAACCAGTACTTGTGTTGTTCAAGGCATTTCACATTCATCATATTGTGTATATAGGGATCTAAAATGGCTAAATAAAGCCTAGTCAAACTTGCTTTTCAAATTCTTGGAATTTCCTATTGTAATGAATGAGACACCCTACCATCCATGTACATTTGCTTTTCTTGGTTTTTTGATATTATACATTGATTTGATATCTTTGTTTACCATGCTCTGGTGTAGGGTAATTCTTAGCTGCACCTTATCTTTAGGTGACTTAGCAAGTGACTGATCTTGTAAGCCTTTATGATAGATATTCATGGCAGAGCCACGACGTGCTACAGTCGTGGCCCCACTCGGTCGAGTTGGTAGCCCATGCCGTCTCTATGTTGTCACCTCAAGCGGATGTGATTTGGTGTAAACATCGAGCATGAGTGAGATTTTCCATATATGTTTGTGGTAAAACTTGGAATAGTCCTAACCATGGAGTAAATTGAAATAAAAGATGGAGGGAGCAGGTCCCAACACAAGAAAAGGTGGTTGCACCAAGTGTAGGTTGGAATCACGGGATATCTGCTACCTCTCATCTGCGTAGATATCAGATAACTCTTCATCAAGGCTTAGACATATGGGGAAAAATTACCTTGCCTCTTTCATCTCTGCTGAGATTTCTACCCTGATCGACCATAGATTTCACTCACTTCATTAACTTCTAGACCATACACTTAGAGTGCTCACTTTATAGCCTTCCTTTTGAATAACAATGGTGTCTGGGCTAAGCTTACACTCACCTCGATTATTTCTTTGTGGTACCTGCTACCAAATAACTCTACAAGGTTTAGACATAGTGTAAGAAATCACCTAGCTTTTTCATCTGAAACTATGATCTCCCATAGGTTTCACTCACTTCATTGACCTGTCGGCACACACTTAGGTGCTATGTCGCTCGGACTCTCCGATAATACTGCCGCACTCGTGTCGGGTCCTCCAAAAATGCATTACTTTTGGAGGATCCAACATGCACGTATCTATATTTTTTAAGAGTCCAAGCAACATAACTTAGGTGCCCTTCTATTGAGACCACAAATGGTCCTTCAAATGATGAGCTTCACCTCTATCTGGGGTGGGGTTTGGGGGGGGGGGGTGCGCATGAACAGGGCCTATTTTATTTTTTCTAAGGTTCAATATTGAGACAAAAGAAGGTGTCGGCAGTGCAAAAAGAGATAAAAACACATGAATCTTGAGTGGAAAATATAGGTCAGCAGAAGACTTAAACTTTCATGCATCTCTCCCCATTTTACTTGCTATGGCACAAGGGACCACATATCTTTATGTGGGCAATTTGCAGATTTTGTGTTTTATTTTGGTAAAGACACCGTGAGTTGCACCCAAGGGTGTCGTCTAGTGGTCAATGAAGTGGGTTAAGAACTATGAGCATGAGGTTTCAGGTTCAAAACCAGCGAAGACAAAAAAAACACTAGGTGATTCTTCCCATCTGTACTAGTCTTGGTGGACAGAGTTACCTGGTAGGCTAATACCTGTTGCTGGTGGGAGATGGCAGATATCCGAGGAATTAATCGAGCTAGGTGATTCTTCCCATCTATACTAAGGCATCTATACTAGCCTTAGTGGACAGAGTTACCTGGTACATGTTGCTGGTGGGAGGTGGCAGATATCCTGTGAAATTAATCGAGGTGCGCGAATGCTGACCTGGACACCACGATTAAAAAAAAAGACACCGAGAGTTTTTGTGTTGTGTCTTTGTAGGGGTGGGGGGTGGGGTGGGGTGGGGGTGGAGGGGTATTGTTTTCTGTTGGGGCGTGTCTCCTTCTTTCATTGACTATCCTATATGGTCCATGCCATTAAAATTTTGTCTTTGCAACTAGGAAGGATTTTTCTTGATCTGACAAGTTACCAAGTGATGAGTCCCCTGTTGCATGTTATTACATTTAATGGCTTTTAGATATTCTCCAGCTAGGCAAGTGTGTTTATTAATTTCATTTTCACCTGTCTCACTGTCAATTTATGTACTTTCTTTCAGGCTTTACATTCTTTTTAACCGAAAAAACCGCTATGTTTTTTACTGTAAAGCTCGGTGGATAATGAGCCCGCCCCTTATTCCTATTTTGACCTAAATACCAGCGCGGACATGGTTCACTAGTAATGAATTGGAACTCCTTAGGGTTAACATTTTTGTTATCCAAGTTATCAAGTGGTTACTCCTCTTACATATTACATACTACATAAAAGGGTCAAAAATATCTTTTTATTATGCGAAAATGATCATTTGCTACCTTTTATTATACTCACCATAGCCCCCGACGTTACAGAATTGGTGCAAAAATACTCCTCCTCCGTAAAAGTCCTTCCACCATGGCAACATTATCTGACGTGGCCTAATATTTTGCTGAGGTGGATGCCATGTTAGGTTGTGTCGAGGTCTGAGGGTTTATCGGAAATAGCCTTCCTACCTCTAGGATAGCAAAGTTTCCCAAATCACTAAAAATTGTTGTTTTCCTCCAAAGCAGATTGAAGAAGAGGATGAGGGGCGGATCTAGAGGCCTATATACGGATTCACGGAAATCAAGTAGCTTTTGCTCATATCATATATATATATAAAGAAATCTGTTAAGTATCTATAAATATTTGACTGTAAACCTAATTATTATTACAGTATTAATTGAATTTCACTATAAAAATCATAAACATTAAATTCGGAATCCGTCTTTGATGAGAGATTTATTGAGAGGAGATGAATATCCTAATGGAATAGGTTGGAGCTTGATGGATAGGATGGTAGTTTGGGTTGGGGGGGGGGGGTTGTAATTATTTTGTGGAAGACAAGTTTTGCCCTTACTGTTAATGAAATGGTAGGGTTATTTTGAAGATCTAAGAAAAGGATAGAATAGGTAATTAAGATGATAAATCAATATTTTCCAAATGTTTCAAGAATAGAGCCTCTGGTAGGTGGAGTGTCCTTATAATTCATGTTCTGCCTTGAGTTTTCAGTACCACATCTTTGTGCATTTTTGTTGCTACTTTGGTGTTTTAATCTTTAGCTTTGATATTTTCTTGATATTGTTTTAATTGACGAAACTAGCAAGGGTATCAATCAAAAACTTGAACTACGAAGAAGTATTTCAGAGAGTAAGCGTCTTAGGATAAGTAAAAGTAAGATTGAATACGTGCAATATTGCAGCCTGCAGGTTTAATCAGCATGAGAGGAGAGAAGTTGAGGTGAGAGTAGATGGGACTGCGGTGCCAAAATGTAAACAAGTTAGATATCTAGGCTCATATCGTTTCATAAGAATGAGATGGTAGATAAAGATGTTGAAAAAAAAACTCTTATATCTCAAAAATAAGTTAAACATTTTATTCTTTACTTGCCATGATTAATAACCATGAATCGAGCTTATCTTTATTAGTTATTATACATGCAATTACAACAACTTATTAACCTTTTAATAAAATTCAAAGACTTTTATCATGTCATAATAATGACTGTTAATTACAACCTTTAATCTTTGAATTCTTTATTGTCATTAACCCTTTTTAATGATGTTGGAGCATATTCTTCAGTCTTTGAACTCTTTTTCTTTTGGCGAGATGAACTAAAGTTTTTTTCCATATTTTATTAGTGTTGGGTTTTTATTTATTTAATCTTTGTTTTTTTTTGTGTTTTTAGTTTTATACTAAAAGAGTTTGTTGAAATCTGGGGATACATCTACATCTGATGTAATATCCTTAAAAAATGTGTCTTTGACATGCCTCAAAGCTCTTAAGAATTCCCTACAGTTGTGTACAAGTATTTTCCTAAAGATTTCCAACAGTTGTTATTTATATAATTAAAACCGGATGGTTGAAATGGAGAAGTGCTACCGGGGTATTATGTGATAGAAGGATACCTACAAAGTGAAAGGTAAGTTCTATTGAACAACTATAAGACCAACAATATTATATGATAACAAATGTCGGGCTGCTAAAATTCAATATATTCATAAGATAAGCGTTGTGGAGATGTGAATACTAAAATGGATGTGCAGTCATATCAAATTAGATAAGAGATTAGAAATGATCACATTTGTCAGAAGGTGCAAGTAATATGCATTGAGGATAAAATATGAGAAGGTCGTTTGAGATGATTTAGACATGTTCTGTGTCGGCCTATAATGTACTAATTCATAGGTATGAAACTATGGTAAGTGAAAGTGTTAAAAGGAGATAAGGAAGTTATCTTAGAAAACCTGTAAATGCTTGGTATCAATGCAGACTTATCTAAGGATATATTACAATGAAAGAAAAAAATCTATATAAAACTTTTTATCAGAAAATTACATCTAACGACTTTGAAGATAAGTGATTTTGAACTTTTGATCTGATTCTTGTAAATTACCCACTCTTTTAACATATACTATCAGTATTATAACAATAATCCTTAAGTAAAATCATCATAACAAAAATAATTAGCTCCTTTATGACAAAATTGAGGGTTAAATTTGTTGATAAAGGTAAAAATTTATTGGAACTTGCTGGTTTTGTCAATTCAATGAATACGTTATATATGTCTTCACACATATTGCTATCACTAAGTCATAGTCAGTTAATGCACATTCCATTTATTGCTTAACCATGATAAATTAGGACTTTGTTCATCTTAATTATGTGATGTATTTTGACTGAGCACGAAATTTACGAAAGAAATTTTTTTTTTTGAAACTTGTAGTCTAAAATAAATCATATATATTTTTGTGGTTATAAATTATTTTATTAAATGTAAATAATTTAAAGTTAAATTATTTTTAAATATAGAAAGATATCATTCTTTTTCAGATAGACCATATAGAGAAATAAACCATAAAAATTGAAATAAAGAAAAGTATCATTTAATGTAAATTTTGGGTGTGGATAAGAGTCCAACTTTTACATCATAATTGTCCCAACAAATAGGCATAAAACACAAAATCCTCTCTTCAATTATACCAGTTCCTTTTTCTAATGAGGGTATTGATATGTACATACAATTCCTAAATAAAATTGACATATTTTTAATCAAATATTTTACTTAACGAATTAAGCCTAAAAGAAATAACATTCAGTAGCCGTCTCCTCTCTATTTTTTCCTTTTTCATTTTATTTGTATGTCTCTCCTCTATTTTTCTCTCTCTCCTTAAATATCTCCTCTCTTTAATTCCACCTATTTAAATCTCTCTAATTAAAATTGATATTCATGAAAATATGATATATTTTTAAAATATATTTTCATTGTTTAAATACGATAATAGATACCAATTTCAGCTCAAAATACATGATATACTATATTATATGTGCACTAAAATAATGTATTTTTCAAATAAATGGGTATTATATATACTGATATACATTAATATGTATACATATTAATTCAACTATACATACTAATAATATGTATACAATGTTGTTGCAAGTAAACTTGGAGGAAAAAAAAGTGGAGATACTAATAATTGTCATTTTTTCTTATAATAAAATTGAAAATTTTAATGCTATTTTAAAATATTGAAAATTTAAGCTATTTTAAAAGAATATTTTTTCGATCATGAGATACAAATCTTATAGTCTGAAATGTGGGTATTGGCTACCTAGTGCCAATTTTCTAAACTTGATTATTATGTCGTTTAGCTAGTTAAACTTTGGATTGTATATAGAATAAACTACTTAAAGAGATATACCTCCTTATCATATTTATTAACTCTCTCACTATTTTATTTTAATTACTTAATATACCACATGTTAACCAAAAACTCCGTTCAGATACATTACCTCACCTCGGATATATCACCTCACCTCGAATACATCCCACCCATTGAATATATCACAACCCTCAGATACTTGTTGTAACCCCTCAGATACATGCAGATACATGTTGTAACTCCTCAGATACATGCGGATACTCAATGTATCCGAGATAAAACAAAAGATGTCGATGTATCCGAGTGATTTTGGATGTATCCGATGGGATTGAAATGTATCCGAGTGGTTTGCAATGTATCCGGCGGGATTGCGATGTATCCGAAGTTGTATATAGGGCTAAAAGCCCATTACTCTTATTGCAGTCTTTATACTGTTTGTTTACCTATCCACTTAGCTTAGTCCATTAAGGCCCAGTTCCAGGCCCACCCATTTTTTGTCGATTAGAGAATGATGAAAATTGTTGAAAAGAAGTGATTAATAATCGTGTTTACAGAGAATAATCATAAAGTTATCCGTAATCAAGTGAAAATAATATCGATACAAATCATAGGAAAATGAAAATTTTATGAGATAGCTAAGAGTAACTGGTTTTGTCATTCTCGCTCGTTTCAGTTATTATGCCTTAAGCCAAATTCTTAATTTCTACGTCATGTCTATTTTTTTTGGTTAGAATTTCTAAGTTATTACAACAATAACGACTTTTAACGGCAATGAATATGCACTTTAACAAAGAGTACTAAAGCTTTAACGGCATTAGTTAATTGTGATTGAATTCAATGTCGCTATAGGCTTTAGGGTCATTTACAAAGAGTGCTAAAATGTAAATTGTCACTAATAATTGCCTCTAAATATATAATTTAGCGGTAATTAAGTTAGGAATTATCGTTAACTAATTGTCGCAAAATATCTTTTTTGGTGTAATATATCACATATTAATTCCACAAGATTTGCTTTTATTTTCTTGTGATTTTTATTGTGAAGAAAGTAGGTAACTGATTAAATTATTTTGCCAACACCAAATTAAAGATTTGATCTATATAAGGTTGAAACTTGAAAGGCATATAAGAGGGATATTCCAATAGTTGCACAAAAAACCACCCACCCTAACAAAATACATTTTGAATATTTCAACTAATTATAACATACAAAGTTGACTGTTATTCAGTTTCATAAAAAAAAACGTAAAATTTTCTATGGAGAAGGGCCAAATATACCCTTGTATTATTATAAATGATTTAAAATATATTCTTCGTTATACTTTAGGTTCGAATATACCCTTTCTGTTAGATTTTGGGTTCAAATATACCCTTGTACTATAAGAAATAGTTTAAATATAACTCTCGTTATACTTTCAGTCCAAATATACCCCTCCCATTATATTTTCGATTCAAATATACCTCTCATTATACTTTTATGCTGATTTAATCCTACTCCCCCCTTCCTTTTTTTAATAAGACGATTTACCCTTATTTTTTTATAAACGGACACGTGATGAGCTTCAAAATAAAAATAATTCATCACCAAATGTAAATATTTGCGCAATTCATTTTACAAACTCGCCTATTTAATTCATTTCCGGCCTGCTCCCTCGACTTATACAAAAATAATACACATATTCACAATTTATACTCCTGTCATCTAAACTTTTCCTTGGCTTCACAGCAAATAAACTTTTTTACAGAAATTTTTTGAAGTTTCGATATATAAAAAAAAATCATTTTCTTTCTGCCATCATCTTTTGATCTAAAAGCAAATGCTAAAATTTATACTTGAAATAACCAGCTAAGCAAGATTACCATATATTAATGCAGGCAAAAAGTTCCTATATCTAATAAATGGATAACTAATGTCAATGGAAAAGTATTGAAAATAGGTAGAGCAAAGACTTTAAATAGTTTGGATTCATGAGAAACGGATCATTAAAAAAGAGAAGAAAAGAAAATAGAAGACTACAAGAAAAGAAAAAAACTTAAAATAGAGGGAATTGAGATGATTTAAATGGTTGAGTGTCAAAAATAAGGTAAATTAGCAAAAAAGTTTAATGAGAAGAGTATATTTGAACTCAAAGTATATCGGGAGGGGAATATTTAGACCGTAATATAATAGGTGGTATATTTAAACTATTTTTAATAATACGAGGATATATTTGGATCTCAAATATAATAAAAAAAGATATATTTAAATTTAAAATATAACAAAAAATATATTTAAACCATTTCTAATAATAAATGCATATATTTGACCGAATTTTCTAAAACGGCAGTTGAATAGGCTAAGACTTTTTCCTACCAATGACATGACAATAGTGAAGTTGGGTTGGGAAGATGACAAAAATGGTTAATATATGTATAAATTTAATTTTTTAAAATTTGTTAAAAGTAAACACTTTTAGTCTTGGTTATATATTTAATAAACTTAGCTATTAGATTTAACAGAAACACCTAAAAAGTCCCATTAAATCCCAAAGAAAATTGCACCAAAACAAAATTACAGCAGATACACCAAGCAAAAACTTAAAAAATTACACCTCCAAACGTGAATTTCCATTAAAAAAATTTTTTACAATTCTTATTAACATATGACATAAGCAATTATCAACACAATACACTTTATAAAGAGTCTAGAAAGTATCAACTTGTTTTAAGTTTAAAACACGATGATATCAAATTATGGACTTGTCATTTCGCAATGCCTCTAAACAATTTCATCTAGTCAAATACATAATTTACATGAGTATATCAGTCTGAAGACACCTATATTGCCATTTAAAAATTTGATTCAAAAATAAAATTAAAAAAATCAATCCCGAGCTTTCGAGGTCGAATCTAGAATTTTATTTCAAAATTAGTATACCCATTAAGCAGAAAGCTTATGCACCAAAAATTTGTTAAAACAAATTGTTAATCGACCCCCAAATCTATGAATTTTAAAATTATGAAACTTAGGGTAAAGACCTTCAAATCCTCAATCTCAAACATCAATTAAATCATGAATTAAACTATGGAATAACGGGAAATATGTAAATAGAAGGTTCGAATTTTATCCCATGATAAAATCGAGCAAAAACAACTTGAAATCTCCCACGATGGAGCTCTCAATCTTTCAAATTGATTCATGAAATCCAAGTTCAAAATAGAATTTAAATTCAGCCCATGTACAAACCTTTTTCGCGAACGCAAGGAACAATCACGAACCCAGTCATGTGATTAGGAGCCCATCCGTAGCAATCGTGACTAGCCCACCACGATCGCAATACTCTAACTATATTTCTCTTTGCAAACGTGTCGAGGGCCTCCGAATGCAAAGAGACAGATGCATGTACTAGCAACAACAAATTAATAATGAAATTTTTCTTTAACCAAAATTTTGAGTTGACCCTCGGAAATCATCTGAAAATTCCTGAGACAAATTAATAGTGCAAATCGATTATAAAATACATTTTGGACTTGTTGGAATTATCACATCACCAAACTGAGATCGTCTTTGACTAAACATTGATTGTGGTTAATCTTAACTTTCTAAAATGCTAGAATTTCAATCAATACTCAAATCACTTTCAAACGCCCCAAAATTTATGCAAACGGCCTGACTAAATCATAAATCATCCTCCGAACCTAACAGAGTTGTCAAAACTCGAATCTGATCTTGTTGACCATAATATTGACTTTGATCAAACTTCTCAAACCTTAAACCTTCAATACTAGATATTTTATCTGAATTTCATCTAATCACCTCGAAAATCATGTCACTCATCCCTGCAAGTTAATTGACATATTGAAGCTACAAAAAGGATCAAAATAGAAAAAACATGCAAAAAAACTTAAAATGACCATGAAGGTCATTACAATGAAGTATTCTACTCAAAAATCCGTAAACAAAATCTCTCTCTTCTTTGCGAATCATTTTTTGAACAATGAAATTCATAACATAAAAAGGGATTAAATGCCAAAAAATTGATTCTAATTCTATATATTCTTTCTGATTTTTATGTCTTTAACTCAGCGAAAAGATCAAATGTCCAATTCATTTATTTTGAGATATATGAAACTAAAATATGAAAGTCAATAGAAGGTGAAGCTATAAATTTTAATTGTGTAACTATTTTCAGAAGGATGTTTATAAGGTATATTCATTCTCACAATGTTCTCAATTAATAATTATACAATATTATGACTCGTTGTTTGCGCTACTCAATCTTCATATTGCTATAAATTAATTAAATTTTTATTATTTATTTATTAAATAATTTGAGGATCAACAATGCAAATTAAAGAATTTGACATATGCACATAATGGTGAGTGGGAAGCCATGTTATTTTTCAATTTTGGTCAAATATTTTAAATTTTCAAAGAAAAAAATAAGTTGAAGGATTTTTTTGAAAAAAATATTCCAAAGGTTTGACCAAAACATGAAGAAAAGTAACATGAGAATATTCTTTTATAAAAAAAAATTCAAAATATTTCTTTTTCTAAAACCACTAATAATTTATAATTTTCTTAGAACCAAACCACACGCAAGTTGGATTCGAATTCCAACCCCACTCATTGCCCAACCTTTTTGACTTCTTAAACTGATATTATTATTCCCTTCTTAAATATTCACGTTCATTTGATTTGGCACAATATTTTAAAAAAAAAACAAAAAAACTTACGATCTATAATAAACCTTGAATATTTTATATAGATTATAAATTATTTCATTAAAAATAAAATATTAATTTTAAAATTAATTTTTTTCTAATTATATTAAGGTAATATTTTTCTAGAACAAACTAAATAAAGGGTGTCACACAAATAAGATGAAGGGAGTAAGTACTTTTCCCATTTTAATTTATTTGTCATAGTTTAACTTGACACAATAATTAAAAAAATAAGGGAGTTATTTGGTAGCTGATTGAAATTATGCAGATATTGGTAATGTGAGTATTAATTATGCAGGTATTAGTTATGTGAGTATTAATTATACATATATTAGTTATGCGGGTATTAGTTATGTAGGTATTAGTTATACATGTATTAATTATTTCATCTTCTACTCTGCATAAATAATACACAAATTTCCTCATAACTTATATATATATTAGTTATTCAGATTTTAAAATTACGAACCAAACGTCGTACTAATTTTATACCTGAATAACTTATTTCTTATCCATCTACCAAACGTCGTATAAGTTATACATAATTTAATACATGGATAACTTGATTCTTATCCAGCTACCAAATGATCGCTAAGAGAACTCTTAAATCTTGTAATCTTAAATTAAAGATATATAGAATATAACAAAATATACTTTAATTTTATAATCATAAATATATTATATAAAAAATTAAAATTAAAGAATTATTAAAAAGAAAAACAGACATTTTTTTGAAATGGATTAAAAAAAAGTAAATCAAATAAATTGAAATGAAAAAAATAAATATTATTTCTTCTGTTTCAATGTATTATTTTAAGCTTTTTTAATTTATTTTTAAAATGTTTTTAAATAATTTTTAAATTTTTGCAGCATATATTTAATATCATAAAATTAAAAAATATTTCAGATAAACAAATTGAAATACGAAAATACTTAACAACTCTACTTTGAAGACAGGTCATTGCAAATCTCAATAATTATTAGTAATATTAAATTACAATAAAGAAAAAAAATATTCTTTTTTCCAAGTAAAAGTAAAAGTATTAGTCAAACTTTGAAACTTTCTAAAACCTTCTCGATTGTCTCGTATTAAATAATAAAAAAAAAGTAGTCAAAATTTCCCAAATTTACATAAACAACCCCCAACCCCCACTAAACTATTTGACTTTGCTACTCTTTTAGTCTTTTCTCAAATGTCAAGTCCACCTCCTCCACTATCTCGAAATTACAAAAAGAACCCTACATCTCTAACCCTAATCCTTCTCCCGTTGACTTAAACACCATCATTCTCTCGCCGGAACTTCCAGCTCCGGTGCCGGAAATTGTGGTTTGAACATGACGATGTTCTCCGCCGTAAGTTACGATAAGCATTCCTGGATCGTCGGTGGCTCTTTCTACGTGCTTTCTCGCCGGACATCCTCTTACACTACTACATCTGTAATATCCCCTGAAAAATTGAATAAAAATGACGTTAAGTTTTTGAAGTTGTCAATTTTGTTATCAGATCTGATCCGTTCATTCGTAAGAAATGAACGGTGATGATTGAGATGGTGCAGGATTATTACCGTGGGTATGGTGAACCTTTGATCGGCTTTTGACCGTACTTTCTCCATGAGTATTCGTCTGCCGGAATATCGGCGGTTTTTGAACTAATCGCCGGTACTCTGATCACTTTCCTCATCTTAGATTTACTGTTTTGAAATGAAAAAATTGATTAGAAATTGCATCAAATGCTATTGTGCGCACGCCTATTGAAGTTTTAATCATTCGATAATCAAAGTCATTTTAGGTAGATGATCAGTATGAGTCAGATTCAATAGAATTTCAACAAATTTTTGGTCAAAGGAAAGTACGAATTGTCATAGGAAATTTGCACACACCTATTGAAGTTTAATCATTCAATAATCACAATCATTCTTCGATAAATAATTACTATGAGTAAAATTCAATAGAATTTTGACAAATTTTTTGGTCAAAGTGTGAATTTTCATAGGAAATTGTGTCATGCCTATTGAAGTTTTGATCATTCGATAATCAGAGTCATTTTAGGGTCGAATTGAACAGAATTTGATTAATCATATTTTTTGGTCAAATGAACGTTTATATGTTGTTTAGGTCGATTAGGAGGTACAAAAATAGCTAAAAGTGAATGCAAAAAGTATGAAAAAACATCTCGTAGCTGAAATGCGCAGTGATTATAAAGAAAATACAAACCTCTTTTTGCAGTGACACTTGCCGGAGCTGGATGTTCTACCGGAAAATTCATCAGACAGATCGTGATCACGGCATCTTTTTCCGGCGATCGGCGGCTTCCCGGAGGATACCGGCGGCCGCGGAGGCAAACTCATCGAGGAAAATACTTTCCCGTTAGATACACTTCCTTCACCTGTAATCGTCGACATGAACGACGACGCCGAATTCGTCGAACTCGCCATCGCCGTATCCTTATTAACAACAGCAGCAACTTTTCGCTTCATAAAATCTAGCGTCAACACCGGAGCAGCAACCACCACCGGCGGCGGCGGCGGCGGTGTTTTCTCCGCTGGAGTAGCGTGAACCGGACTACGTCTAAACCGGGCATGACCGGTCCGGTTCAATATAGAAATAACCTTTCTAAAATTCGTAACGGTGAAATCAGCTAAGTCTCTACAATCCGGTTGAACCGTTTGGTTCTGTGAAACGAACCGGATTAAATGATCCATAGATTTAAAACCGGCTGATGCAGCTTCTTGTAAAGCTAATTGCTCATTCATATTCGAATAACCTAACAAATCTACAGCCATTTTTTTTTTCTCTTTTTCGCAGAGCTGATGAGTGGAAGAAGGAAGGAGGAGGAGGATGGTATATATAGGGGGAAAAGGATGACCGGTTGATCAGGTAAGAGTCAAAGGTTTTTGATCTAACGGCTGAGATTTATTTGGAAATATTTTTATTTTATGCATTAAAAGACAAAATAGCAGCATGCTAATTGACAGCTTCCATTAGCTTTATTCGAAGTTGAAAATGGTGGGACCCACTGTATAAAGAGAAGAAAATTTTGTCTAGAATATTTTATGTGAAGTGATTTTTTTTTTCTTAATTTTTTAATATTCGAAATTAACTAACCCGAATAAATTATTTTTTAACGTCGTTCATCTTTACTTAACAGTATACTAAAAATAGTTATTCAATTTTACTTGTTAAGTTTAAAAAATCAAGAAATAGTTTATTATTTTAAATCTATTTTTATCCTTGCTATTAATATTATTCATTTTTCGACATTTATATGACTTATAATATACTCTCCCTCTAGTTCATATTAAGTGAATTATTAAAAAAAAAATCATAGTTCAAAATAAGTAAATTTTTCAAAGTTCTAGAGAATTTTTGAGAGTTTTTTCCCATATTTACCCTTCCTCTTAATTATGTTCTTAACTACTATACACTTTTAGAAGAATAGATTGAGAATAATCAAAAGGGTAATAGTGAAAAGTAATCTTTAATTTATGTCCTTAAATATTTTTCTTAAGGGTGTGTCACACCCCGATAATTTACTTAATATGGACCAGAGAGTAATTAATAAGGGTGATATAATAAAATATCTCTTTTATTTATTATTTTTTAAAGATTGTCAAATCAAACATGGACAAGTAAAAATGAACGGAGGGAATATAAAACAAGAAAGTATAAAAGCTGAAAATTAGAATAGAAGAATAGTAGATAGTCGAGTCTTACCATATTTATGTGAGAGACTGAGAGCAGTAGGGGGCTTGCCTCCTCCTTTACACTTCTCAATATTAGTCGTATTATTTAGTAGTCGTGTATTTTGTTATATATTCTTTATTCGTTTGTATCTTGTTCTTTATTGTCATGTTTTTTATAATCCTGCTTCAAAAACTTTCTTTTAAATTGAGAATCTATCGAAAATAATCTCTCTACTCTATAAAAATAAAAATAAATTCTACGTACGTACTACATTTTCCAAACTCAATTATAAAATTATAATTAATATATTGTTGTTATTAGCGCAAACTCTGTTAAAAATAAACATTTTGTACCAAAGATTTTTCCATTCACAAAACTTTGAAACACAAAATTTTCTATTAAGGGTGAAATATGGTCGAAAACAAGCCATGCGTGAAAGGTGTTTTATATTTATTTTTATTTTTTGAGTTTAGGAGATTTGAAGAGGGTAAGAAAGGGACATTAGTAGGTTGGGTTGTATTAATGTGTGAGCTAGCTACTTAGAGTAGCATCAAATATAAATGAAGATTATGGTAATCTCTACTTAGATTTTAAGCTAGAATCTTTAGTTATTTATTGCTTGGTGGGAGAACAATTGGAAAATAGATCAATAATAAAAGAAAGATGAAAGGGTGTGAGAATATCAAGAATAATTTATTCAATGGAATTTTATATTTGAGAATATGAAAGTGTAATATTTACACAACTTAAAATTAATCATGATTAAATAATATTTTTAACCGGGAAAGAGGTAAGGGGGGTTGCGAGATGAGAAAAAGTTCTTTAGCAGTGATATTTACGTTAAAATACCTGGTTCAGTTTGTTTGACTTGATTCAGTACGAGAATCAAACAAATTAATATTTAGTGCGAATTCAGACATTTAAATTTATATATTTAGAAAGCTTAATACATAGTCATTCTCTTAAACTTGCCAGAATATTCAATTTAAACACTCGAGAACTAAGTCATGTTTCAATTAAACTAAGTATATTTCTACTTTCTACGTACTCTTTCTTTTTCTATTTGACAATATATATTTTACCCCTCTTTACAAGTTTTTACCATTTTCGTTTTCTTGATAATTCGAACTCACAATCTTAAAATTGAAAGTGACGAATATTTACCATCAGAACGACTTCGCTACTTCTACATATTCTCTCAATTCATCCATCCTTTTACTTTTTCTCTTCTTATTCTCACCTCACCACAACCATCCATCAAACAAAATGCCCCTAAGTTCCCTCATTGACTTTAACAAAATTGTACACAAAGAGAATAATAATTATAACAATAATATACCAAGTCCACTTGAAATGTCAAATTGCTATTATAAATATCAGAAAAGAAAAAAAAAGAGAATAAAATCTTTTTAAAAGATTGACTTTTCATATTTCCCAAATTAACAAATAGATTCCCAAAGCTAACATTTACTTAAATAAGAAAAAAATTCAATTAAAATCAAAAGAAAGCTGACTATTTTTCTTAGTGGAAATCACATGGAAGCAGGTGGCCCTTTTTTCTTCTTTAGTTGACCAACTTTTATCAACCGGCTATAGCCGGTAACAACTTTTAGTTGAATCCTGATCGTTGGATTATACGAAAAGAGATCGAACGGTTGGATTTGAGTTTTAGGAGTTGACGTAGACTTTTATTGGAAAACCAAAAATGTCAACTTGTAGCACCTGTAAAAAGTTGACACATGAAAGGCATAAACTTAATGCGCATTTGGAGGAGGAAAAGTAGTCAATGAAAAAATAGAGTTGACTTGACCAAGTGGGTGTTGATAATTGATTGGTATTCTTTCCGTTTTCTAATTTGTTTGACCTGTTTTTTTTATTCTGTTTCAAAAATAATTAACACCACAAGATTAAAGGATATCTTCGTATATTCTATATATGTTTAGTTTAAGATTAAAAGATTCAAAATCTTCTTTATTTTTCTTAAACTCTATGTTAAGTCAAAATAGACCAAATAATTTAAAATAGGAGTAATTGTATTTTTTTTAAAATTTCTCATTCGGTGTCTCGTATCAATAAAGATTATGATTAATTCAGATTCGTTTCATATAAGATCTGTTTAAAGTGAAAGCTTTTGCTATCAAATTTGTTGTCATGACCAAGATTCGAGCTCGAGACCTTTGATTCAGAGGAGAATTTACATGTTAAAAATAGGACACGTGAATTCGTGATCTTTTTCGTAAAATTAGATATTTTTTTATATATATTTTTTAAAATTAGTATAACATTATCTGTTGGCACTGATGCTATAAGAAGGTTAAATGGTGCATTTAGTTAGATGTTGAATTATTTACCTAGAGGACTTTATGATCCATTTTTTTCTTTCTTTTTTATTTAGTGATGCATTATCTGCTGGCGCTGATGCTATAAGAAGGTCAAATGATGCATTTAGTTAGATGTTAAAATTATTTACCTAGAGGACTTTAGAATCTGTTTTTTCTTTCTTTTTTATTTAGTGGTGCACCCATATTCTAAAAATTCTAAATTCGTCTCTGCTTTGGTTAAGGGAGGATGAATTTTATCCATTCCACTACAACTCTCGACTGAATTCTTTCATTATATATATTCACTTTTATTTATCATGTTCGTTTCATGAGAGTCAAGACTAATATTTGGAGCGAAATTGAATTAAATTAATTCAATACTTCATATTTAAAATTTAGATATTTAAAATTATATGAAAAATATTATAAGTTGCAATCTTTCTCATATTAATATTATGAAAAAGTATAAAATAATGATCAAAATTCATGTAGTTTAACTATCAAGAAGTGAAATATAACAAGTAAACGTGAACGAAAAAAGATAATTTATGATGAGTCTATTTGTTACAAGTGTGGTCCATATTGTATCTTAGTCAAATCAAATGTACCAATTTAACACGCCAAATGAAGTTTGTTGTACCATGCAAATTTTCTCCCTTGTTTTATGATTTGTTTTTGTCTACCTTTTTTTCCCCAATTCTTGGGGTCCTTTTTTTTTTTTTTTTTTTTAAAGCAATTGTTGGGGTCATTTTCTTTGAAATACAAACAATTTAATGTGGTGTTATGGGGCACGTGTACAAGAAAAAAATTAAGGGTCTAGATTTTGACTTTTTATTAAATATATAACTACTAGTATGCAATGTTTATTTAATATTTTAAAAATAAAATAATAGTATAAGTTTCAAGTAAGTCGAGTGGGATTACATAATTTTCATTGATTATATTATTTCATTTAAATTCATATTAGGTTAATATTACATAAATTTAAATAATTTTTTTTAATAATATTAGTATTTCATTATATTTTAAAGATAAAAAGGAAAAGAAAAATAAATACAACTCTCTTCTCTTCATTGATAATGTATTGAAGAACCATCAAATGATATGGTGCAGTGTATGTGATTGTTTTTCACTTAAGCAGATGTTTTGGGTTTAAACTCTGAATATGAAAAAATTATTGGTAGGGAGCGCTTTCCTCGAATGAACCTTATGCGCAGCATGAATTTGAATTAGTCGGACTCTAATACGAATATCGAACGAGAAAAAAAAACTATGTTATTGAAGAAGACTTTGCTGTTGAGACTTCTGGAAGTTTCAAAGGAGAGTACTTTTATTGTTTTTATTTGTTCTATGAAGGAGTACTGGATCGTTTACTTATTCATATTTTCATTAATATAATTGTCCAGCAAAGCTAATTTTTTGGTGACAAGTCTTATAAATTGTTTGTTTGATCAAATTAATTTCTTAAAAATGTCAACATTGTTTATATATAAAAAATAATAGTTATATTAGGGGATGAACGTGTTTGACCAAGTTTTGGTAGAAATATATGATTTTTTTTTATCAAAACCCTCAAGGTTATTTACTAACTTTTTTTGACTTTCTTTTCAAACTCATCATATCATGTGTAAGCACCAATTCCATCTTAATTCTTATTACGGAAAAGAGTCAAAAATATCATTGAATTATTTGAAATAGAGCAAATATATTCTTTATTTTATTTTAGGCTCAAAAATACCTTTGCCGTTAATATTTTGAACCACAAGTACCTCCAACTTAGCATCCCATTTTCTATGATGATTTGGCAGCCACGTGGCCGTCCAACTAGGACAAGGCCACTCCACACGGCTGCCACCTATGATCCCATTAAATTTATGGGAAAATGCCAAAAATACCCTCAAACTATTTGAAATAGAGCAAATATATCCTCCATTTTATTTTGGGCTCAAAAATACCCTTATTGTTAACATTTTGGACCACCAATACCCTCCAACTTAATACTCCATTTTCTGTGATGATTTAGCAGCCACGTGACCGTCCAACTAGGACAAATCAGTCTAACCTATTCAATAGTCTGACCCATCCTTTCAATGATCCGACCCACTAATTACCCCAATCCACTCTCAATTAAAAGCTATACTAAACCTAACCCGCTTCATTTGATAAAAGACTTCAAACAAATCTGATATGGGCAGCGAGCTCCCATATCACTCATTAGAAAAAATAATATATTATCCGTGTATAAAATTTAAATGCGTGAAAATCGTCACCCCCTAACTTTGTTTTAAAAATTAAACACCCTCCTCAACTTTGAATAATAATCATTCTCCCCGCTTTATCCTAATTGACTTTTCAAAATACCTATTTTACCCTTGTATTATCAACCTTTATATCTTTTATTTTTTTTAAAAACTTCTTTATAATCATTATTTTTATTTTTTAAAATCTATATAACATATTTTCAATGAAAAAATAAATATTACATTTTAGAAAAAAAGAAAAGTGAGAAATACTAATTGAGTATATAAGTTAATGACGTTCTATAATGAAATAAATGAGCAAAATAAAAAATTAAATTTATTAAAATATAATATAAAAAAAGATATTACATAAATGGAAGATTGAAAAAATTAAGGGTAAACTAGACATTGCATAGAATAAAGGAGGGAGAATGATTATTGTTCAAAGTTGAGGGTGGTGTTTGATTTTTAAAGTAATGTTAGGGGGTGTAAACAATTTTCACCCAATTTAAATTCAAAAAGTGCACAAAACTTAAACTTAACTAATAAATAATTCAACAAGCAAATTATCACCCTCCAATAACAGACGCACCTAATCATTCACATGATCTGTCTTTGTTTCTTGCTTCTCTATATCATCAGTATCTCTTTTCTCAACAGTGAGTGCAGTTTTGTGGGTCATCTTCTTAATTTCTTTGTAGCATTTAGTAAGGTACTTATCACTGATAGTGAAAATGTTTCTTCGATGTATGCTCTACCTTAGTTTATAAATAATAGTTATCCTTTAAAAAAAAAGCCTCCAATATAGATGATGACATAGTCGCTAAATTGAATTTTGTTTGTTTAACGGCATGCTAAATACTAATAACTTCCAAGAATTCTTTTTTTATGCCCATATCAGATTTATTTGAAGTCTTTTATCAAATGAAGTGGGTTAGGTTTAGTATAACTTTTAATTGAGAGTGGGTCGGATCATTGAAAGAATGGTCAGACTATTAAATTTAATGGGATCCTAGGTGGCAGTTATGTGGAGTGGCCTTGTCCTAGTTGGACGGCCTCGTGGCTGCCAAATCATCACAGAAAATGGGGTATTAAGTTGGAGGGTATTTGTGGTCCAAAGTATTAACAAAAAGGGTATTTTTGAGCCCAAAATGAAACGGAGGGTATATTTGCTCTATTTCAAATAGTTCGAGGGTATTTTTGACCCTTTTTCATAAATTTAATGGGATCCTAGGTTGAAGCCATGTGGATTGATTGGCCTTGTCCTAGTTGGACGACCACGTGGCTGCCAAATCATCACAGAAAATGGGGTGTTAAGTTGGAGGGTATTTGTAGTCCGAAATATTAACGGCAAGGATATTTTTGAATTCAAAATAAAATAAAGGGTATATTTGCTCTATTTTAAATAATTCGAGGATATTTTTGACCCTTTTCCGTTCTTATTAATAGGGAAATGACTGACTTCTTCTACTACCCTTTCAGAGGAATTAGGTAAGGAATTCAATCTTCCCTTATATCTTCATTAAAGGCTTACTAGAAACATTGATCATACAGTTCAGAACAAGAACTGATTTCCTATCAATATCACTAGCAATCGTTATAAATAGACTTTGAGATGCTTGAATAGCTACAACTTAGCCTTTTAGCAAGGTTCCTGCTATGATGAAGTAAAAGATCTTTCGTATGTTCAATAATCTCTCACCTCTTCTTTGCAAACGATTTTACTCTATTTGCAAGAGCGAATACCAAGTATTGCAACATATCTTAACCATTCACATATGTTCAATAGTAACAATGCCTCTGGACAAAAAATTAACCTTGCAAAATTTAAGGTCTTTTTTTTTGGCAAAATGCAAATCAGAGCAAATTGAGCTACACTCCAACACTCTTGCTATCAAAGCCAACAATAACTTTAGAAAGTATTTATGTTTCTCAATTTTTCACAACAAATTTAAAAATAGTGTCTTTTAATTTATCATTGACAATATGCATTCCAAGCTAGTTGGGTGAAAAATAAAATTCCTCAACAAGACAGGTAAATCACTCTAACTAAAGTTTCCTGAGTAGTATCCTTAGGCCTCATTTGGCCATGAAAACCAAAATAATTTTCACTTTTTTGGAATTTTCAAAGTTGGAGTTGGAGTTGTATTTGGTCATAGTTTTTGCAATAATTATCTAGAATTTAAATGTATTTTTAAAAAAAATATAAAATATAATTTTAAAATGAAATATAATTTAATTGAGGTTATTTTATGAAAATAAAAAATTTAGGATTTTTTTCCAAAAAAATTAAAAAAAGCGAAAAAAGTGAAAACAGGTATTGAGCTGTTTTCACTTTTTCAAATACAACTTCAATTTTTATGGCCAAACAACAATTTTTGAACAAAATGAAATAATTTTCTGAAAAAAAGGTGTAAAAATATTATGGCCAAACGCCCACTTAATCATGTCATGCAATGCACTAGACTCATTAGTCATATTGTCAAACTCATTAATAGAACTCATAAAAGAAGAAAATGCACTTGATAGGGTGGGGGACACTGTCATTAAGCCCAAGAAGCAGGGTGCTTGTGTATCCAAAAAAACTGAGCTAAAAAGCAAAGCTCTCCATGTTAGGCTAGCTTGGAGAATATTGTTCCACAAACCAAATTTCTTATGGGCCAAAGTCTTTATTTTCAAGCATTGTAATTGGAATTAGCCTATAAGAAAATCAAAAAGTTTAGAATTTGTCAATGCATTCTTTAGGCTGGAAAATTTGCAATAATACATTTAATTAAGCTTGTTATCCACAAGAAGAATAAAGTCAACTTCCTCAAATATAACTAAATTTCTCACCACAACTCTACCAAGAGTATGATTGAGGAGATTTAACTCAACAGGATGAAACCATCAAAGTAGCTGATATCTACTCCAATGGAGAATGGAACACAAATAGCAATTTCTTCACCTTCCCTCAAATTGTTATAGATATCATAAATAATATTTACATGCGCGCATGAATACAAATGATATAAGAGCGAATGAATACAAGTGAGACAAGAGCAAATGAATACAGTACTTTTTTTTGTATCTTTGTATACATTAGGACTATATTTGTTGATACAGCCTAAATGCGGGCATGAATACAAGTGAAATTAGAGCGAATGAATACAAATGACATAAGAGCGAACGAATACAAGTAATACAAGAGCGAATAAATACAGTTCACTGTACTTTTTTGTATCTTTGTATACACCAGGACTGTATTTGTTGATACAGTCTAAATGCGTGCTTGAATACAAGTGAAATTAGAGTGAATGAATACAAGTGACATAAGAGTGATTGAATATAAAATAAATTAGAGCGAATGAATACAGTCTCTTGTATTTTTTGTTATTTGTATTTTTGTATACACACGGACTGTATTTGTCAATACAGCCTGTATTCATTGATACAACATGTATTCGTTGATATAACCTAAATGCACGTATGAATACAACAAATTACAATTGTCTGACACCTTAAAAAATATATAAATACAGAGAGAGGGTGGGTGGGTGGGTGAAAACACAGAATACAGCCTAAATACATGTATAAATACAACAAATACAATTGCCTAACACATCAAAAAACATACAAATATATCTAGAGAGAGAGGGGGGAAAATACAGAGAGTGTGTGTATATATATATAGAGAGAGAGAGAGAGAGGGAGGGGGGGGGGGGGAAGAGAAGGTACAACCTAAATGTACGCATAAATACAATAAATACAGTCGCCTAATACCTCAAAAAATATAGAAATACAGAGAGAGAAGAGTAAAAAAACAAAATACATAGAGAGATGTGAAAATATATAATACAAAAAGGGAGAGAGAGGCGAATACGAGGGGGGGGGGGGGGGGGAGAGATCTAGAGAGAGAGAAAGATACTTTTTTTTTTGGCTTAGTATATCAAATAGAACTATAAATTGTAAATACCCAAACTATAGTTATAAATGTCAAATTAAAGCCCAAATGATAGTCAGTTTTTAAATTTGCTCAATATTAATATCAGTTACAAATTTTTTTGTATACGCTATTGGACAAAAGCTGGATCCAACATATCATCTATAGTTTATCTTGCATCAAGTAACATGAAGGCCTAATTCTGATGATCTAATCCAGAATTATTTGCTCATCTTAATTAATTCATCAATTTAAAATTTAAATTAACAAAGTTTTAGTTAATTATATTCAAAAGTTCATTAAAAGTGAGATGACAAATAAAGCATTCAACTCATCTAGCAAATAAGTTGGGAATAGTGACTCACTGACCATGACAACTTGTTACTTTCAACAAGAAATGAATTAAATAAAATTAGAAAGAGGAGAAAACAAAAGAAGATTCAGGTCAAACTTTGCTACTTTAATCAGAAAAAAGAAAATTGCAAAATACATGTCATCTTCTTCAATATATTTTATGGCTCTCTGCCCTAAACCAGATGTCTCGGTTCGAGCCTTGGGTATGGAGAAAATCATGTTGGGAGAACCACCTCCAGAATGGACTCTGCAGTGTGCGATCCGGATTAGTCGAGGCTCCAATGCGCGCATCGAACACCCGGCGGCAAACCATAACCAAAAAAAAAAACTTCTTAATTACTTAAGAAATATTAACCAACTTGGAAACAAATTCTTCAATATTTTTATCTGAACTTCCTCCTTCATCCACAACATTTCTAGCCAATTCCTTCCATTTCTTTGCATTTTCCCTAATCACTTTTCCTTTCTCTTCTTCCATTACTAGCTTTATACATTCTTCAATAACTTCTCTTCTAACTATCCCTTTTTCATCTTGTTTGGCTTTAACTCCCATCTCCCAAACATCCTTCACAAGTTTTGCATTTGTTGGTTGATCTGTCCATTGTGGCATTGTCACCATTGGCACTCCCAAACTAATCGCTTCCAGAGTCGAATTCCACCCACAGTGCGTCAGAAAACACCCTATTGATTCATGTTCCAACACTTGTAATTGTGGACACCATGACACCACTAAGCCTTTATCATTGCCACTTGTTAATTTAAATTCCTCTATGAAGTTCTTGGGAAGTTTTGGCTCTTCAGTGGACCTAATTACCCACAAGAAGTTCTTATTGCTATTCTTCAAACCCCATGCCAATTCTTCCATTTGCTCAGCTTCTAATTTGGCTAAACTTCCAAATGATACATACACCACAGAGTTAATTGCTTGATGGTTTAACCAATGTAGGCACTCATTTGTCATTGGCTTGAAGATACTAATGCCATACTCTTTGTCATCATGTAGCCTCTTGTCTAAGTGCATGGATGGTATTGTTGGTCCAATTGTCTTGATTGGATAAAGCTTGGACATCCAATCAATTACCTACATGCCAAACAATACAAACAGAATAAGATTTCATGGAACTATTTAAATATTTTGTACAATTACTTAGGTTACTTGAAAAAGTGAAACTCAAAAAGTGATAATTCAGAAGTGTTTTTGATCATTATCTCAAAAATTTAAGTGTTTGACCAGGAAAAAAGTGTTTTTAAATAGTAGCGGAAACAATTTATATCTGCTAAGGGGAAGAAGCTACAAACTCATCTTGGAATAAACAGAGAATAATTTTTTTCAAGACAACTATATTCTTAACTTTGCTACTATTCTCTTCCCCATTGTTTTCAGTCTGACTTCTTCAATATTGTGTTTGCTTTATATACTTGATTTTCGATATGCTTTGTTTGAGCCGTTGGTCTACCGAAAATAGCATCTCTACCTTCTCACGGTAGGGGTAAAGCACCACCTCCCCAAACTCCACTTGTGGAATTACAACAAGGTATGTTGTTGTTTACCTTAGGTGACTAAAACATGAAGTCTGAGGTATTATGTGGTTTAATTCCTTTTATGTTTTTCCTACTGCATAATACCTCACAGAATGGATACTTTTCTCTGAACTTCTAACTATGAAAAAAGGATATCTTGAAAAAACTTAATACTCATTTCTAACATGTATTAAAAGTTTCCATGAGAATATTTTATTAGAAGAAGAATTAACCTAAATAGTCGTTACACCCCTTAAGAAAAACACTCAATATATAGCGCTAATCATAATATTTAGTCAACTAGTCAAAAAGACTAATATTTGGAATCCAATGAGAACATTAAGGAACACATATGCAGCCAACAAATTATCTTCACAAATGGAACAGACAAAGAAAGCATAGGTTAGACAAGTCGTACACTTAACACCAACCAAATTGTGAGAAAAAAATACTTGCAACTATGAAAACTACAATAACCTTTGTGAACAGATGCTTTTTCAGTTCATTTTTCATATAACTTCAATTCAGTAACGACAAAAATATATTACCTCTTTCTCCAACTCATAGAAGCTGTTGATTAGGACCCAATCCACTTTGTCAAGATTTGAGAATTGATTCACCAGCATTTCAAGTATTCTTTCTGCTTCAAGTTTGATAACAAAAGTAGGCACATCTGAACTCTCAATTGGACATGAAAATCCAGGAATTAAGATTTCTTGATCGACTTGAGTAGGAGGAATTTTTAGTACCCCTTTATGTACATGGTAATAAATGCAACCTACTGCACAATTTTGTGTGAAAAAAGCAGCACTAACTAATCCAAAATTCTTTGCAACTTCAACAGCCCAAGGAAGGAATGGATCATATACTATGCAATTCACAGGGCATCCACAGTTTGTCAATTTTTGAATAAGCTGAGACAGAGTGTCCGAGCCAACTTCTTTGAATCGTGTTATGTAGGCCTCGAAAGATCCTGCTTGGTCGCGACCACCATCATCATAGCCATCGGATATGGCCTCAATTGACACAGAATTTGGCAATTCTTGCATTGTTTTCAAGAAGGATTTTGTGGGTGCAATAGTGATTTTGACACCTTTGGATTGCAAACGTTTGGAGAATTGGAGCATTGGGTTGACATGACCTTGGCCTGGATATGGCAAGATCAAGCAATGAGCTTTGTGAGTAGTCATCTTTTTGCAACTTCACAATTGGTGGAATGACAATTAAGATTTGAGAAAGGATGGGAAAATCATGTGGTGAAAATGTGGTTCTTATAGTTTGTTTGATAGAGTTTGAAGTGTCCAATTTGGACTTACATTAATTCCTAAGAGAATGTCTTGGCTTTTCTTATTCTCTCTCCTCAATTTATGTGGCATCTTTCGAATTTCGAGATTCAAATGAGTTTTTTTTTTACCATGATATTTTTACATGCCTTTTAATTATTGTAACATACAATACTTTTTACGTAGTTTTCAAATATTAAATTTTATCTCAAGAACTTAAAAATTCCATATCCAATTCCATGATCAAAATTGACTAATTTGACTATAATAAAAATAAACTATGCCACATAAATTGAATTTGTCAAATCAACATGTGACTTTTGAATTGCCAACATGTGCAGTGACATAAGCATTGAAGGGAACAGCTACAAACATCCAAAATATTTTCTAAATAAACGATTATCATATAATTAATTGGCCATCTATGCATGTGTAGTCTATTGACTTGGAAGATGCCTTTTGTTTACCTTGTTGTAGACATTTAAATTCATAAAAAATTGGATTGCGTCCTAAATTCAAATGATCATATTAGTCCCAATAAAATATTACGGACACATATATAATTGAATTTATTTCTTAACTTTATTGAATACTTGTATGTTAAATGATATTCACAATATATATGTTTAGACAGTTTAGTTAAGTTGGGAATGACTCATTGGTCATGAAAACTTGTTTAGTTAAGTACTAGAGGTGAATGGCCCATGCTCCAACAGTTTAAACTAGTTGGTGATAAATAGCAATAAAGAATTAGTAAAACAATGGTAAAGTTAGCATAGGGAACATAAAGCTACAACTACATTGATGAAAACATTTAATTATAGTCGATCATCCATCACTTTAGAGTAAAAAGTTTTCACCGGTAAAGACAATAAGTTAAATGCTTTCATTTTTCTTGAACATACTACTAAAACATATCACTATACATATCTTTCTTGGTCTTTTGGCTAAGCTCAAGGTTGTGGAAGTAGTAGATTCATTTGAAGGTTGACCTACTAAAACTGCTTTATAATAGCATGTTTTACTTCATTCTTCATCTTCAACTTTCACAGCTTTCACAATGGCATAGTTAGAGGTCATGATACAATTATTTGAATTGGTCTACAATCCAAAGTTTCCAGGCAACAGATCGTAATAGTGGTCATTCTAGCCACCAAATAGCTTAGGCCTTAAGAGTAAAATAATGAACCACAAAAGCAAATATCCAACTTCAAATGAGCACACCTGAAAATCGTGAACAAATAAGTAAATTGAATTAATTAAAATGACAATGATCAATAGAAAGTTATTAAGTGGAGTGCAATCAACGGCTGGAGATACTCTTTTCTTTTTACAAACATGTCCTTTGCTTATTTTGGAAAACTTCTAAGACGGGTCTTTTTTAGAGTTCACAACAAAGTTGCAGCATGCATAATTTGGGCAAGTAGCAATGAGATATATAAGCCTGTGAAATGAGTTTAGTGAAATGGAGGAGAATCCCAAATTCGGACCAAGTCCATAAGTGGATACATTCGAAGAGATACAAACATAATATAATGTTTAAAGTTGCCTTTGTGTATGAGCTTTAGGTACCTTTCCTTATCTTATCTTTGAGTTGATATGAGCTTATTACCTTTTAAGCTTTCTGCAGATATATGTTTGCTTCAGACTGTTCTCTCTAGTAATGTAATTACGATTTGTTTGCCAAGAGATTATGACAAAAGAAAAAGAACAATTGTGTTGTCATGTGCAGGGTTTATTCCCTTTTGCAGTTCTTTTTGGCAATTTGTCAAATAATCAGTTATCATTTATCAATATTCTTGTTTGCAGGGCTAGTGATAGTTACTGTTTCCTCTAATCTAGATTCTGATAATGTATTTTTTATGAGAATCACTATTTGAACCCATTGATGCAAATTAAAACTCTTCTCTTCTTTGCCTGATGTTGATGATACTCATACGAAATAAAACAAAAATAAAGACACCTAGATTGAGAAGCAGAAGAAAATCACATTTTGAGAAGAGGGCGTGGATGCATGGACAAACAGAGAGAAAAATATGAGTTGGACGTTGAAAATAAATGATTTCAAACAATACTGCATTAAAGAGGAGAAAATAATATCACCAATGAAAGATTAGATGTCACTCAAAGAGGAGATTGAATTAAAGCGCATACACGTCTACACAGGATAAGTGAATAAATACTCAGCACCAATGACATATCGAAACAATCAACCTATTGATATTGGAAGACCCAACGGATTCTTCCAACTTATCATTTCTGGGTCCAATAGAATTCATAGGTACATAACTCTTGGTACAACTTCGTGTTGCAGTGTTACTCCTCCCCTTGTTGGCTTATATATATGGTTAATATCAGCCAAATTACTTTAGCTTTCCACAAGAAATGAATAAAATAAATAAGAAGACGAGAAAATAAAAGAATATTCAAGTCAAACTTTGCTACTTCAATTACAAAAAGAAATTGCAAAATACAAATCAACTTCTTAATTATTTTTTATGACTCTTACTTAACTTCCCTAATAACCAATTTGGAAACAAATTCTTCAATATTTTTGTCTGAACTTCCACCTTCATCCACAACATTTCTAGCCAATTCCTTCCATTTCTTTGCATTTTCCCTAATTAATTTTCCTCTCTCTTCTTCCATCACTAATTTTATACATTCTTCAATAACTTCTCTTCTAACAATCCCTTTTTCATCTTGTTTGGCTCTAACTCCCATCTCCCAAACATCCTTCACAAGTTTTGCATTTGTTGGTTGATCTGACCAATGTGGCATTGTCACCATTGGCACTCCCAAACTAATTGCTTCCAAAGTCGAATTCCATCCACAGTGCGTCAGAAAACACCCTATTGATTTATGTTCCAACACTTGTAATTGTGGACACCATGACACCACTAGGCCTTTTTCACTTGTTATTACTTCCTCTATAAAGTTCTTGGGAAGTTTGGGTTCTTCAGTGGACCTAACTACCCACAAGAAGTTCTTGTTGCTATTCTTCAAACCCCATGCCAATTCTTCCATTTGCTCAGCTTCTAATTTGGCTAGACTTCCAAATGATACATACAATACTGAGCTAATTGGTTGATGGTTTAACCAATTTAGGCATTCATTTGTCATTGGCTTGAAGATACTAAGGCCATACTCTTTGTCATCATGTAACCTCTTGTCTAAGTACATTGATGGTATTGTTGGTCCAATTGTCTTGATTGGATAAATTTTGGACATCCAATCAATTACCTACATGTCAAATAATAGAAATAGAATAAGTTTCATGTGACTATTTAAAATTTTTGTAAAATAACTTAGCTAGGCGACTAGAAAATGAAGTTTAACATTAGTACTCCTTTCTAACATGTATTAAAAGTTTCCATGAGAACATTTTATTATAAGAAGAACAAATCTAAATAGTCGATAGACGCCCCTTAAGAAAGACACTTGATATATAGCGTTAATCATAAGATTTAGTCAAAACGACTAATATTTGGAATCCAATGGAATATATCTCTGACTGGTTCTGTGAATCTGGATGACAACAACATATATGCAGCCAAAAAATTAACTTCCAAATGGAACAAACAAAGAAAAGCATAGGTCAGACAAATTGTACACAACACCAACCAATTTGTGAGAAAAAAAATCTTTCAACTACGGAAACTACAATAACCTTCGTGAACATATGCTTTGTCAGTTCATTTTTAATATAACTTCAATTCAATAACGACAAAAATATCTTACCTCTTTCTCCAACTCATAAAAGCTGTTGATTAGGACGCAATCCACTTTGTCAAGATTTGAGAATTGATTCACCAACATTTCGAGTATTCTTTCTGCTTCAGGATTAATAACAAAACTAGGCACATCTGAACTCTCAATTGTACACGATAATCCAGGAACTAATATTTCTTGATCAACTTGAGTAGGAGGAAGTTTTAGTACCCCTTTATGTACATGGTAATAAATGTTATCCACTGCACAATTTTGTGTGAAAAAAGCAGCACTAACTAATCCAAAATTCTTTGCAACTTCAACAGCCCAAGGAAGGAATGGATCATATACTATGCAATTCACAGGGCATCCACAATTTGCCAATTTTCGAATAAGCTGAGACATAGTATCCGAGCCAACTTCTTTGAATCGTGTTATGTAGGCCACAAAACTCTCTGCTTGGTCGCGGCCACCATCATCATAGCCATCGGAGATGGCCTCGATTGACACGGAAATTGGCAATTCTTGCATGTTTTTCAAGAAGGATTTTGTGGGTGCAATAGTGATTTTGACACCTTTGGATTGTAAACGTTTGGAGAATTGAAGCATTGGGTTGATATGACCTTGGACTGGATATGGTAAGATCAAGCAGTGTGCTTTGTGAGTAGTCATCTCTTGCAACATAACAATTGATGGCTGAAGGAAAAATCAATCAAGAAAATATACTTAGTTCTTTAGAATTCCCAAAAAGTATTTGTTTCACTAGTCAATAATGTAACCACATGTTAAAAACACGAACTATATCATAAGTTTTATAGTCTAAAGGAGTCAGATTTCTCAAATGGTCATTCGACTGATAGTTATTATCTAGTCATTTTCTGTGTTGAAGAAAATTGTTATCAAGAAGAAATGTGACTTTATGAGATAATAACTATTAGTTGAGTGACCATCTGAGAAATAAACCCCAGTCTAAAGTCGTACCTGACTAATAGAATCGTTTCAGTACTTCGTAGAAGATCGTGTTCGTTCTTCTAAAAAATCTTCCACACAGAAATTCTTCACCAGAGGAAGAAGAGAGTTTTTGAGGATGGGAAAATTCTGCAGTGAAAATGTGGTTCTTATAGTATGTTGATAGAGTTTGAAGTGTCCAATTTGGACATACAATAATAATTCCACTAAGAGAATGTTTTGGCTTTTTCTTCTTGTCAATTAATACCAACTTTTGAATTGCCAACATGTGCAATGACATAAGCAGGTCATATCATATGGGGGTAAAGGTATACTCCATCATCCAAAATGTTTTCTAAAAAGATTGTTATATCATTAAGGTGTGCCCGGAATTTAGATGGTTGCGAGCTATACTTGGTATTCAGGTATCTACTTCAAAAATAATTTGTCTACAATTACCTATAAGTGGCAGGGATTGGGTTATTGATGTAGCTCCATGAGGAAAAGCGTATGTCATGATAAATTCTGCGATATATTGGTGGTGGGTATATAATACAACTTGAGTAGTAAAATCTAGTCTATTTACTTGGAAGATGCCTTTTGTAATACCTTGTTGTGGACATTTAAATTCATTAAAAAAATTGGATTGCGTCCTAAATTCCAATGATCATATTTATTAGTCCCAATAAAATATTACGGCCTAATATAATTGAATTTATTACTTAAGTCCATCATACATACACGGATTTAATGCCCAACTCCATTGAGTTAGTCCATCTAGCTAGTTGGGTTTCAAGGCACATAAGTTTTGTGATAGATTTGATGATTAAAGTCGAAATCAAATGTTGTCAAGTGTTCAAATAACAACCTTCAACATATCAAATACAAATTTATCACATGAGTTTCGTGATAAATTTGATGACTTAAATCGATCAATCAGATTGAAGAAAAAAAGTTTGTATTCATCTCGAATTCGCTGATGGTGATCAAGAATTCTTTCATACACATACACATCCACATTTGCGATTAAAGTTTGCCCTCCGCCCTATTTTTGTGATCTGATCCCATTCAACAAGTTCAATCCATCGATTCAAGAATAAGTTATTGAACCCTACTCGACGATCGTGAGAAGAAAAATGGAAGGATTATATCTTTTGATTTAAGATGGTCTAAAGATTATAACTTGCACTATTGAAATCAAACATATTATTAATTATTACTATTTTGCTTGTCTTGATTATTTCTTAGATTCAAAATTTGGTGTTACACCTGCCATGAGCATGCTTTAAATACCATTGGAATCTGAAGTAGAGTTAGAACTTGAAATTTATGGATTCATACAAACTATTTTAGAAACACTAGTGGTGGCTTACATATATAATACTTTCTTCATCCACTTTTACTTATCAACTATTTAAAAAATAGATTTTTATTTTTACTTGTCACTTTTAACATATAAAAAAAAAGATAATTTTTTTTTTCATGTTTTACCCCTTAGCATTAATTACGTATTCTCCAAATTACCTAATACTAAACATTAATTCCTAGGGATAGTGTAATAAAATACTCCCTCCGCCCAACAATACTTGTCCACTATTAACTTGACACACATGTTAAGAAATAACAAATAATGGGGGTAACTTTACTATATCACCTTTTGAATATAATTAATTCAGTGCTTTGAAAAATGTATTGGATAATGACTATAATTAATAACTAAGGGTAAAATAAGTAAAAATTGATAAATTATCCATTGGTTTTTCAACCTGGACAAGTATTATTGTACATCTATTTTTAGTAATATGGACAAGTATTGTTGAACAGAGGAAGTAGTTATGCCAATCATTATTTTCTTAATGACGTGCCAAATTTAAATATGACAAGTAAACGTGAACGAAGAGAGTAGTTAAGTATTACTCCCTCAGTCCAAAGTCCACTATTGACTTGGCACACACCTTAAGAAACAATAAATAATAGGGATAATTTTACAAAATCACCCTTTGAATATAATAAATTTAATACTTTGGGAAATGCATTGGATAATGAATAGTATTTAATACCAAGGGTAAAATAGGCACAAATAGGTAAATTATCCATTGATTTTCCAAACTGGACAAGTATTGTTGGACATTTATTTCTAGTAACATGGACAAGTAAAGATGGGTGGAGGGAGTAAGTAATTGGGTTTAGGTGGCTAATTAAACCACTTAGCCGATCGACCTATTTTTTTAAGGGAAACTTACATAGATATGCTATATTAAGAAAATATTTATCCTCTAAAGCAATAATAATTTTTTTCACTGAACACTTATAATACATTTATAATACAGTTATAATACATATTGCAGAAAATAATTTATAAGACAATACAAGTTTTATTCATGAATAATACAATTATTACACATTTTAATACATTTATATTAGGAAAAATAGCTCAAGACACACCTAAACTATGACTGAAATTGCTGTTACACACTCTAACTTTGTGGGGGTCCTATGACCCTCCTGAACTATTTTATAGTGTAATATTATGGGTATTATTAGCATAGATGGACATGCAAGTGAACACACGTATAAGCAACAACTTCAAAATAGTAGATTGAAAGTAAAAATCACATGAAATTGGAATGATTTGTGTTATTTGATCAATAATCATGAAGATAAAGTTAGAGAGTTTTAAGAAAATTCTAGGGTTAATGGAAGATAAATTAACATTAATGAGAACTGACCCCTCTTTTTGATAGCGTGTGAAAGCACTCACTTTAGTTTGAGTGATTTAGTGGTCAAGCTAAGCTGATAATACCCTAAATATTACACTATAAAATAGTCCAGGGGGGTCATAGGACCTCCGCAAAGTTAGAGTGTGTAACAGCAATTTCGACCATACTTTATGTGTGTTTTGAGACATTTTCCTTTTATATTACATTGTGCCAATTTTTTTACCAAACAAGCATAATACATTTTAAAACACTTATAATACATTTATATTGCATTCATAATTCACTTTTAATACACAGTGCAAATTTGTCATAGTATTGATATGTATTGCTATAGATGGTAATAAATAAAAAGTATCGCTATAAACAATAATTATTTATTAAAAAGTACTCACCCAAGTAATTTTTCCATTTTTTAAAGCATTTCACACGTAACTCTTGCATATTAACTAAGTTTGCAGACCTCAACCACTAGGCCTCATTTGTTTTCATAAAAATTAAAATGTTTAAATCTAAATGTACATTTGAATAAATAAAAAGTATCGCTATAAATAGTAATTATTTATTAAAAAGTACTTGCCCAAGTAATTTTTTCATTTTTTAAAGCATTTCACACATAACTCTTATATATTAACTAAGTTTGCAGACCTCAACCACTAGGCCTCATTTGTTTTCATAAAAATTAAAATGTTTAAATCTAAATGTACATCTGAATATATATTAGATGTATATTAAGATTTAGAGATCTGAATCTGAATACATATTTAAATATTAAAAATTATATTAATATTTAAATATTAAATAATTAAGACTCTTTGTTTGATTTTTCAGTTTTTTCGTGTGTTATAGTCCATGGATTTTTTTGTGTGATATGTGCGTCCGGCGGTATTTTGGCCGAAATTTTTCGTGGGTGTCTGTGACGACCTATTTAATGGCGCGCGTTGGTTCGGAGGGGTAAACGTGGGCAAGTCACACTTTAGCAGTTGAAGCAAGCATGTCACATGCCTGCTTCGACGATACCCGACTATAATTGGTTTGGTTTTAACTAAAAAAAATCAAACCGAACTGAACCAACCCGATATTAATGTATACTATTTTAAAAAATATTTTATACATAAAATATTTATTGTGATGTAATTGATAAATATTTCTTCAACTTTTTTATAGTTTTTATCTTTCAATATATTATTTCAAGTTTAAACTTAGAATTTTAAATGTTCCAATAAGTCTTTTTACAACCCATAGATATTACAACAACAACAACATACCCACCCAGTGTATTCCCACAAAGTGCGATCTGGGGAGGGTAGAGTGTACGCAGTCTATGCCACTATCTCAAAAGTGAGGTAGAGAGGTTGTTTCCGATAGACCCTCGGCTCAAAATAAAACAGTTTAGAAAAGGACAATAATATAAGAACAGGGAACAATAGTTAGTAAAAACAACATGTAAGTAACAGAAATAAGAACTCCAAGAACCAGATAACCTATAGATATTAGTAATTCAAATAAAGTCCAAATCAATACAAATGTTAACAAAAGATTATTCAATTAACACTAGTAATGACAATCATGTTAGATATTTATTCTTTAATTTTACATAAAATATATAAACTAATTTATTTTTCTGTTTAATATTTAGTCATGTAGTTAATACTTATTAGACTTATTTTAGCATGATTTAATACTTTTAAGTTATGATTATTTTTATTATGACTTATTAATATGCAATATTTATTCTATGCGATTTCATTTTTATTTTGGTTGAATATTTTATTGTCATTACTCACTTCATAAATTTCAAATAAAGTGAATATATTTTGCGTTATTTTTAAAGAAATACCTTAGATAGTTGTATTTTGCTCAGAATAAAAAAATATTTAAAACACAAGTTAATTATATGTTTGTATGAAGACTTTACCAAAAAAAAATTCGAAAAAATCAAAAAAATCCGAAAAAACTCGAGGTTGAAAAACTCGACTTTTATTGATTTAGTTTGGTTTATAAATTTAAAAACTCGACACTAATAGTTTGGTTTGGTATTTAAAAAATTCGAACCAACCCGGTCCATGTACACCCCTACCAGAAACTACATGATTTTGTGTAAATCCACTTTGTAACGGTCATTTTCTACTACTCCCTCCGTTCCATTTTATGTGTCATCCTTTCCTTTTTAGTTCATCCTAAAAAGAATGTCACTTTACTATAATTAAAAATAATTTAACTTTAAAATTCTTCTTTTACCCTTAATGAAATAATTTACAATCACATAAATATTCAAAGTTCATTTTAGATCATAAATTTAAATTTTTTTTTTCTTAAACACCGTGATAAGTCAAATGGTGTTAAATAAAATGAGACTTCGGGAGTACTTATAATTTATAAGTCAAGGTTTTTTGAAAGAAACGTGGTAAAGAAGCAAAAAAATGAAAACTCCTGGAAAGGAGATAAACTAAAATAACAATAATTCATGTTAGCATATTGCATGTCTTATTTGTTTTCAGGTTATTAATGCATTTATTATGAATTGTTATTTGTAGTTAAAAATCAATCTGACTTCATATAGTATGAAAATGCACATTTATAAGAGAACCCCACTTTTCTCACTCTTTCTGCCACGAGCAGAACATCTGAGATGCATAACACATACGATAACTTCCTAAAATTGTTGCCAATCCCTACTCATTTATTTCGTTTGTTTCATTTCATTTGATCCTTATATTAAAAATAAATATAAGATAGTATTAGTTAAATTTAGAGTTTCAAAGCATCATCAATAAGGTTAATTTAGTAAAATATAATTTTAATTAAATTTTTTTTTAAGAGGTGTGCCAAATCAACAAGGGCCAAATAATATAAAACGGAAGAAGTGTTGAAACCGAAATAATAATATCTTTCAACTGTTCGAACTGAAATATCATCAAATTGTTAGAACACATATAATCATAATATTAGAGACCCCATAATATAGGACTTGCTTGGCTTAGAGGCACGTCAAGACGTTTGTTGAAGATAGTTGGAGTCTCTCTCACGAGCAAACGAAAGAACAAGTTACAACTCTATCTTCGGGATTCAACTAAGCCACAAAATAAGCAAATTCAAGAACGTTGCTCTTCTATTTTTGAATCTGTGATTTCACTTTTTGATCAATGTCTGTCAAGTATTTTAAAGGGAAAATGTTTTTTGAAGTGCTTTTCCTTTCAAAGAAACAAAACACTATTTATAGGATAAAAGTTGTTTAAAAATAGACGAGTTTTCATTAAATATTAGATATTACCAGATTCATGAATTTTACAAACAAAATTTTGGTCGTCACTCATTGCATAATTTCGTTATGTCATTGCACATGTTGGCAGCGAAAAGTCGACATCAACAATAATAGGACCGTAAGGGATCGTTTGGTTAGGAAAAAATTATTTCAGGATAATTAATTTTGGGATTAATTATGATACGACATAATTTATGAGATATTATGATACGAAAATATAAATTTATACACCGTGAAAAGTTTTTGTTATGAAGGGCATAATTTCAAAACCAGCATAAAATAGGAGTAAAACTACAAATAACCCAATATTTTCACTTCATTTAGAATTTTTGAAATTAGAGTTGATGATGAAATTGCATTTGACTATTTATGGACAAACATTAATTTTCAAATAAAGCTAAAAAATAAATAATTCTCGTGGATAAAAAAAATTCTTTTTCTTTCCTTGTCTATTGTTCATTACATTTGAGTACTTTACAATTTTGCGTGCCTTATATTTTCATGTAATTTCCTAAAAATTCAACCTAACTTCTAATAAAACGAAAATGAGCCCACGTGAGAGGACCCCACTTTTTCTCTCTTCCTACAAGCAGAACATAGGAGATGCATAACACGACTTTCTCACTTTCAAGTAAAATCATTGTCAACCCCTACCCTATCTATAATAGCGGAGCCAGGATTTTATTAAGGGATTCTAAATATGAAAAAGTAAATACATGAAGAAATCAGGGTTCAACATCTACTATTTATACATGATAACAGATAATTTCAATCACGTATAAACAATGTAATTTTCTAACCTCCTTAATCTTACCTGGCTCCGCCCCTGCCTACCTATATAACAAAAAAGAATCGATCACTAAGTTTCGAGCAATAAAAGTGTGTATATTGGTAAGGTTTAGACGTCACTTAGTAGGACCCCCATAATATTCTTATGTCATTGCACATGTTGGCAATAAAAAGAACCACATTATTATAGGAAGAAGCCAAGACACTTTGTTAGGCATGTTAATCCAAATTGGGCACCTCAACTTTATCAACTAACTATAAGAACCACATTTTCACCACATGATTTTCCCATCCTTTCTCAAATTTTAATTTGTCATTCCACCAATTGTGAAGTTGCAAAAAGATGACTACTCACAAAGCTCATTGCTTGATCTTGCCATATCCAGGCCAAGGTCATGTCAACCCAATGCTCCAATTCTCCAAACGTTTACAATCCAAAGGTGTCAAAATCACTATAGCACCTACAAAATCCTTCTTGAAAACAATGCAAGAATTGCCAACTTCTGTGTCAATTGAGGCCATATCCGATGGCTATGATGATGGTGGTCGCGACCAAGCAGGATCTTTCGAGGCCTACACAACACGATTCAAAGAAGTTGGCGCGGACACTCTGTCTCAGCTTATTCAAAAATTGACAAACTGTGGATGCCCTGTGAATTGCATAGTATATGATCCATTCCTTCCTTGGGCTGTTGAAGTTGCAAAGAATTTTGGATTAGTTTGTGCTGCTTTTTTCACACAAAATTGTGCAGTGGATAACATTTATTACCATGTACATAAAGGGGTAGTAAAAATTCCTCCTACTCAAGTCGATCAAGAAATCTTAATTCCTGGATTTTCATGTCCAATTGAGAGTTCAGATGTGCCTAGTTTTGTTATTAATCCTGAAGCAGAAAGAATACTTGAAATGTTGGTAAATCAATTTTCAAATCTTGACAAAGTGGATTGGGTCCTAATCAACAACTTCTATGAGTTAGAGAAAGAGGTAAGATATTTTTGTCGTTCTGGTTCTTCTTAGTTATTGAATTGAAGTTATATAAAAAATGAACTGACAAAACATCTGTTCATGAAGGTGGTTGTAGTTTTCGTAGTTGCAAAAAAAAAAATTCTCACGATTCGGTTAGTGTTAAGTGTACAACTTGTCTAACCTATGCTTTTCTTTATTTGTTTGGGTTCCAAATATTAGTCTTTTGACTAATTGAGCACATCCTATGATTAACGTTATATATTAAGTGTCTTTGTTAAAGGGTGTCTAACGACTATTTAGGTTAGAAAGGAGTACTTAATTTTTTTCAAGATATTCTTTTTTCATAGCAGAGCTCCTCCATAAGCTACTTATTCAACCATACATGTTAGAAGCTTAATAAAAGAAATATCCATTGTGTGAGGTATTATGTTGTAGGAAAAAAACATAGAAGGAATAATTAAAGCGCATAATACCTCAGACTTCATTTTCTAGTCGCCTAATTTATCGTACAAAATATTTAAATAGTCACATGGAATCTTATTCTATTTCTATTATTTGACATGTAGGTAATTGATTGGATGTCCAAGATTTATCCAATCAAGACAATTGGACCAACAATACCATCAATGTACTTAGACAAGAGGCTACATGATGACAAAGAGTATGGCCTTAGTATCTTCAAGCCAATGACAAATGCATGCCTAAGTTGGTTAAATCATCAACCAATTAGCTCAGTGTTGTATGTATCATTTGGAAGTTTAGCCAAACTAGAAGTTGAGCAAATGGAAGAATTGGCATGGGGTTTGAAGAATAGCAACAAGAACTTCTTGTGGGTAGTTAGATCCACTGAAGAATCCAAACTTCCCAAGAACTTTATAGAGGAATTAACAAGTGAAAAAGGCCTAGTGGTGTCATGGTGTCCACAATTACAAGTGTTGGAACATAAATCAATAGGGTGTTTTCTGACACACTGTGGATGGAATTCGACTTTGGAAGCGGTTAGTTTGGGAGTCCCAATGGTGACAATGCCACATTGGTCAGATCAACCAACAAATGCAAAGCTTGTGAAGGATGTTTGGGAGATGGGAGTTAGAGCCAAACAAGATGACAAAGGGATAGTTAGAAGAGAAGTTATTGAAGAGTGTATAAAGCTAGTAATGGAAGAAGAGAAAGGAAATATTATTAGGGAAAATGCAAAGAAATGGAAGGAATTGGCTAGAAATGCTGTGGATGAAGGTGGAAGTTCAGATAAAAATATTGAAGAATTTGTTTCCAAGTTGGTGACTATTTCCTAAGTAGGAAATTGAACCAAAGAAAAATAAACAAGAAGCTACTATGTGTGTTGCAAGATTTATTTTTCTAATTCTTTTTATGTTTATTGGTCAAAATATCGTGAAAATAATAACATATTCAGTGTAATTTCATAGGTGAGGTTCGAAGAAGATAGTGTGTGCACAACCTTACTCGATCCTTCCATTACGTATAAATTCGTCCCTGGGCACAAACAAGAGCTTATATGGATTAACAACAACAACAACAATGTACTTGGTATAATCCCGCAAGTGGGCTCTAAGGACGGTAAAATGTATGCAGACTTTATCTCTACCTCGTGGAGATAAGAAAGTTGTTTCCAATGGAGGGGCCAACCGAAAGGGGCGCTTTTAAGGGGAGGGATATAAGTTCTCTTGGATTGCTGGTTATACAGAGTAAAGTGTCTAAAACAATCGATTTAATGGTAAAAATACACTTAAAATATTATTTTTATTCGCGAGTTTTATATTTTAATTATTACATTTTATTTATCTAAGTTATAACTAATTTATATTAAAACACACCACAATTTTGTGTTTAGAAATGACAAACGAATCTGGATGGGACAAACTCGTATAAACCCGTGAAGACTCTAACCCCCTCCCCCCTTCTATAGCAATTTTTTTTTGTTTTCAATCAACCCCGCATTTTTGTTAAGTAGAATTAATTTGATACTGATATTCATATTTTCAAATTTAATATATGAATGCATTAAAGACACAATCATAAACTCCATTCTTCTATTTTATTAAACTTCAATCAATTGATCTCTTCAAAAAATCAATTTTTTTTATCAAGTTTCAACCCGTCTCATTCCGCCCCACTCTGCTCCGCACAGCATTAAGCCAGACCTGCCTTGCCTCGTAAGGCAAAACTTGCCCCCGCCCTGCCTCACACCCACTCCATAGTGTTATCATCCTTAACTGTGTTGGCCTACAGGTGCTTGTTAATTATCAAGTGAGAATAATATTTACCCAACTCAGTATCAAGGTGTATTTTCATAAAAATGGAATATAATTTAGGTAGTAAAGGAAACCATGGATACTTAAAATTCTCAAAAAGTGATAATTTTAAGTATATTTTTACATTTAACTCGAAATTATTTGTAACTTTTTAGGAAAACTGGTCAAAAATGTTTGTTCTTCCTTTGAATTTGGTCCTAATATGCTTTTACCGTAGGTATGAAATTCTCTTAAATTTGTCACTCAACTGTGAGAAACAAAAAAATTGTCATTCGTTAAAATTTTAGTTCAAATTTTCCCCTCAATTATAGAAAATAGAATAAATTTATCCTTCGTCTAAAAATTTGATATCAAACATAACACGTTTTGTCTACTTGAAGTAATTGTAAGTGAGAAATTAATAGATTTTTAGTTATATTACGAAATATCAAATAGATCTCGATAAAACGTCTAAAATTCAAGAACTATGATACGTAATACTATCAAAAAAAATCTAGATGAAATGTTTGTGTCTTCCTTCATTTTAGCCCTTCAAAATTAAAGTCCACAAAAAATAAGCTGGTATATGTAGTATAATTTTTCAACATAAAGGATTCAGATGAACCTCTTGCATCTTCTAGCTTAAACTGACCTTTAAAACGATAATTATGTCAAATAGATTACTTCTATAATGATCAGAACTTCATCTGACTTCAAATATTATTGAGAGATCCACTAAAGATCAAATTATGTTATGTGCGTGAATGTTGTATATATCGTCAATAACGGACGATTGTATGTTGTATCTATGTATATATCTAGTTCTTCTTTCTTTTTTGTATGTATATATCTTTATCATATTTTCTTGTATGAGAAAGAATATAGTCGGTCAAGTGAACGTATATAACTTATCATGAATGTATGCATTGATACAATGATTTTAAGTGAAACCATACGACAATCTATCATAATTGTATCCATCAAGATTGTATGCGTCAATATAACAATTAGAGTGTCTGTTGAGCATGCGCATGCAACCTATTGTGACTGCATGCATTGATACATCAAAATTAATTGAACATATATAACTTATCGTGACTGTATTTATTGATACAACTATTGGACCACCCAAATATAAGTGATACACATTAATTATAACTGCGACTGTATTTATAGATATAGTCCTACTGAGCGAACATATACATGCAGTTGACGGACATATACAGGCTGTTAACGGGTAGATACAAGCTGTTAAACTAAAACAGTAGCTACCAATGATAAATATAAACAAACTATAACTAGTAATGGTAATTATATATGCTCCAATCTATAGCTGTTTATGATTTTTTTTCTCTTCTTATTTTTTTTTCTCTTTATTTTATGATCGTAATGTCTGAGCCAACTTTCACGTATCACGACTAAATTCACGGAATAACTGTCACCTTCCACTAGCAAAAGATACCAGATAACTCTATCCATCAAGGCTAGAACAAATGAGAAGAGTCACCTAGTGTTTTATTTTTATTTTCGCTGGGATTTGAACCTGAGACCTCACACCTCATAGTTCTTTTCCTTTCCCCCCGACCCATGTCAAGTAAATTGTTCCTTCCCCCCCGACCCATGGGCCATGTTAAGTAAATTGGGCCGGGTACGGGTTACCAGGCCCAATCATAAAACCAAAGCTGGGCCTACCCAATTTTTTTCACCAGAAAAACCAACAACCTTTGCGTCAGATCTAAGATAAAAAATCACCGTCTTCTTCATACTTTCTCAACAGAAAAACAACTCAATACTCCAATAGCCCAAAAAAGGCAAATTATATTTATATATATATACATATATTCATTCATACAAATTTCATTTGTGATTACAATATAGAACTCGAAAGGTAACCCGAATTATTCATTTTATGTATTTGATTCTTTTTTTTTTCAAAATTAGGTTATTCTGATTGTTTTTTTTTGGGATTTTTTTTTGGGATTTTTTTTTGCAGTTTGATTGTTGAAGGGTAATAATGGTGTGAGAAAAGCATTAAATAGAAGAATTTGGAGCTGTATCGGATCGGGATCGAGATGGATAAGAACAAGAGCCGAACCGATCTGCTTGCTGCCGGTCGTAAAAAGGTAACCATTTTTTTGCACAGTTCTAATGTGTTTGCTAAGCTGTAAAAAATAATGGAGTACTACTAGTCCTTTCGTTTCAATTTATGTGATGTAGTTTGACTCTATGTTGCTCAGACTCTTCAAAAATGTCAATGTGTGTGTGTGTGTCGGATTCTTAAAAAGTAGTGTATTTTTGGGGAATTCGACATGGGTGCGGCATCGAAAGTGTCCGTGCAGCGTAAGACTTTGACCGGCACGGAGTTTAAGAAATATGCAAAGACTTTGTAAGGTTACAAAACTATTTTTAAAATAAATGATTTTTTGCTAAATAAGTGGGACCCAACATGAGTAAAATGTTAGATAGTAGAAATGTGTGTTGTATGAATTGGGACAGAGGGAGTAGGTGGTTTCTGCCCTATCTGCCTCAGCCTTGGTGGCAGAGTTAACCTGTCGTAAAAAGGTAACCATTTTTTCCTTTGGCATAGTTCTAATGTGTTGCTAAGCTGTAGCAAACTGGAATACTACTCCCTCCGTCATGTCCCAATTTATGTGATGTAGTTAGACTTGCACGGAGTTTAAGAAATATGTGAAAGACTTTGTAAGGTTACAAAACTGTTCTTAAAATAAATGAATTTTTGCCAAATAAGTGGGACCCAACATGGGTAAAATGTTAGATAGTGGAAATGTGTCATTTTTTTGGGACGGATTATAAAGGAAAGTGTGTTATATAAATTGGGACAAAGGGAGTAGGTGGTATCTGCCCTATGTGCCTCAGCCTTGGTGGCAGAGTTAACCGGTCGTAAAAAGGTAACCATTTTTTCCTTTTGCATAGTTCTAGTGTGTTGCTAAGTTGTAAGAAAAATGGAGTACTACTCTCTCCATTCCAATTTATGTGATATAGTTTGACTGGCACGTTAAGAAATATGCAAAGACTTTGAAAGGTTCCAAAACTATACTTGGCCCCCGTTTGGCCATGAGAACCAAATTTTTTTTCACTTTTTTGGAATTTTCAAAGTTGGAGTTGGAGTTAGAGTTGTGTTTGGCCATAACTTTTGCATTAATTATCTAGATTTTAAATATATTTTTTAAAAAACATAAAATATGATTTGAAAATGAAATATAATTTAAATGAAGTTATTTTATGAAAATAAAAAATTTAGGATTTTTTCAAAAAAAAAAAAAAATAAATTTAAAAAGTGAAAAAAGTGAGATGGGTGTTTTCACTTTTCCAAATACAACTTCAAGTTGTATTTGGAATTTTTATGGCCAAACACCATTTCCGGAAAAAAGTGAAATAATTTTCTGAAAAATAGTGAAAAATTCTCATGGCCAAACGCCTACTTAAAATAAATGATTTTTTGCCAAATAAGTGGGACCCAACCTGGGTTAAATGTTGATAGTGGAAATGTGTCATTTTTTTTGGGACCAACTAAAAAAGAAAGTGTGTTGTATAAATTGGAACAGAGGGAGTAGGTGGTCTCTGCCCTATCTGCCTCAGCCTTGGTGGCAGAGTTATCCGCTATGAATTACCCTTTACTTGGTAACCTTCAACCAAGGTCCTGTGTATTGAATAATACGACACTTCGTGTCTTTCCCAAGTTGAGGGGTGTGCAAAAAATGTGTTGCTATGCTGTGTAATTGTAGTCGTGAAATATAAGAAATTAGGGGAAATGGAGAAGGATAGCCGGTCCGAAGGCCAGATAATAGAGGAGGATTGAGTTAGATTAGAAATTGTTTAATGATGATGAATCTTAGTTATTATTAGAGGTGACAATATAAGCCTATGGAATCATAACCCGCCCAACCCTCTCAAGTTCGGGCTGATTATCGACCCAACCCATTTATTAGCTCAGTCCATTTGAGCCTAACTCATTTCTGCCCATCCAAATTTGGGTTGATATCTAGCCGAAATTTGAGCATGAGACATCTTGTCAAAATGACATTTTTTAAAATTTGATATGTTATATATAGTCATAATAAAGTAAAATAATAATTTTATTAGGTACTAAAAAATTATAAAGGAACAAATAAAGCAATAAAAACTTAGTTAGAATTGGGCGGGTTGGTTTTTGACCCGCATTTTAGCCCAAGTAACTTTGGGCGGGTTATTATTAACTCAACCCATTTTGACCCGCCCAAATTCAACCCAACCCGCCATTTGCCACCTCTGGTTATACTGAAATCTGAGACCTGCCTGTTCTGGTTAGAGCTATATGACTATTCATATAGCTAATCCTGACTGGTTTTGCATTGATAAGAGAAAATGGAGAACTAAATGGTTATTATTTCTTCTAGTGTTACCCTTTGCTGATATTTAGTAGCTTCTTTTGACCCACAAGAGTTTTTAGTATGTGCACAACTAGCTGTCCCACATATGTTTGTGGATGAGTTCTTTCTTTTGTTTAACGTTACGCATTGAAGTTACGATAGAGATTACATGTGAGTGACAAAACTGCTTTAATCTCTTTGCTATCGGGTATCAGATGTCTCTTCTTTACATTAGTAAGTACAATTCTTTCTCTAAGAGTATTGCTGGAGCATCTGCTCTGATGACTAACCACGTTCTACCATAGGTATTAAGCCGTTTTGATAAATTAGGAGAAAAGAAAATTAGGACTGCTATAGCCTTATGGGTAATTTTGACCGGGCATGCTTTTTTCGAGTAAAACTCAATAAAACCTGGTTCAATGACCTTGATATTCAGTACCAAGCTGGATAAACTACCCCCTTGTGCTTGGTTTCTTTTGTTATATCGAGCAAAATAGATATTGGACCGTCACCGAATATCTGTAGAGAAATGAAGGTGACTGTGGGTAAGCTTACTAGATTCTTAAGTCAAGAACATGTTTTAACTTGCAACAACTGTTCATATGTAGATTCTTATGTATTACGTGTTTAAAAATTATCAAATAGATCTCAAGAAACATTATAAGATGCTAGGGAAAGTGTATAATATATATGAACATGATGTGTTTGCTGCATATAATGTTTCTTTTTCCGTCTTTCTCAAAAATGGAACATTATAAGCAACAAACACATAATGCTCATATCTTTCTTCAAGCACAATACTACAACAACAACAACAACATACCCAGTGATTTCCCACAAGTGGGGTCTGGGGAGGTTAGATTGTACGCAGACCTTACCACTACCTCGTGGAGGTAGAGAGGTTGTTTCCAAGAGACCCTCGGCCCAAGTAAGCACAATACTTTAAGAAAAATGTTATATACCTCATGCTTCATGCAAGTATGAAAAATTAGGCTATGAGTAGGGTTATCAACCTTCAAAGCTCTAAAACGCTTTTTACTTCTAAAATCTAACTGCACTATCCATGCGATAATTTCTACAATATATTGACATTACCAGAGAATTGGGGATTTGATCATTAGGAACAATAATATAGGATTACCCTTAAATTCTGCTATTTTTCCCTTAATCTTTGCTAAACCCAATTCTAATTATGAGTTAATCTCGAAGTTAGGAACTCATGATGTAACACAACCCAACCCTATAAGTTTCGAGTCTAAATCTTACTTTTGAGTCTCAATGATCGAAAAAGAATCTTAATTTTGTGTCTTGAAGAATCTTGATCTTGATTGGGTTCACCCTAATATTCTATCCCGTGACTGCTAATGGCTATCAGAAATCCTTGACACATTAGGATTGAAGCTTATATAGTTGCAGTGTAAAAACGTTAAAATACCAAAAACATCGCACCAAAACGGGATTTACTACGATACTTTAATGCTTGCGCGTCGCTGTAACCCTCAGCTTTGCATGCCAAACTATTCTTGTATCACCGCGTCGTAATACATTTCTTCTTCTTGATGGGGTAGCCTTTTTTATTTGGCCACCATAGTCTCAGCATTGGTCTTCTTCCAACCAACACCCTGTTTTCATCAAACATTCATTCATGCTTTCCATTAATAGGGATATTGAAAGTACTATTTGGGACTTGTTTTGGGTGCGGTGCATTACAAATTAACAAAAATTGTTTTGTATGTTTTTTTTAGTTATCAACAATTTAATGAATTATTTATGGTCTCTGTATGTATATGCATGCATGTAAATTATTCAAAAAAAAGAAGGAAGAAAAAGATCTAATATTGGAAGATTTCACATGTTCATGTGTGACTCAATGTCGTATAGGACTTGTGACACTCGTAGCTTGTGACTCTGCTAGTATTGGAGGAAATTCAGATTATAAAGATTTTACTGGCGATGTATGGATGACTTTCATTGTGTCCTGTATGATCTCTTTTGTAAAATAAACCTATCCTGCTTTATTCTGATTAAATGTGAGAATTTTTTGTTTACCAGCTTCAACAATTCAGACAGAAGAAAGACGGTAAAGGGGGTAAATCAAGTAAAGCCAGTAGATCTGCTGGTGATGCTACTCCAGATCATGTTGATGTGACGGCAAAATCAGACCAAGTTCCTGATGGAGAAAAACCACTTCACAGAGGTGATGGTACTCCTACTTCCTCAGAGTCACTTACAAAAAAGGATCTCCCCGCTAAACATGCTGAAGCTCCTCCTCTTGATGAGTCGAACAATGTTGACACAGTTGAAACAACACCAGCCAGTGTCAAGCTGGTAAAAGAGGATGCTGGGGAACTTGAAATTGAGTTGAATTCAGATTCTGGTGGTCGGGGTATTGTTGCTTCATCTTCAATTTCTGAACATGCTAATGCCAAAATGGAAAATGAGAATGTAAAAGATGATCATTTGGAAGCTCCAGGAATTGTTGCTTCTGATGTGTCCACTAAAAGTTCTGCAATGGATGTGCCTGTTGAATTCTCATCTTATTCCAGTGCTGATGAAGCAGTTGCTCACCAAGTAGAAGTGGAAAGGCTGCATGTGCAAGAGCAGGTAACAGATGTAGGTTGTGCCTTCTCTCTTGACATCCATGCCTTTTGCATGTCATATATCCAATTGTGTATATTTGCCTGTAATGAAAGTCTCATTGTTGCTGGATAGGGACAATGCAGGAACCACATAATTCAGGTTCGAAGAAAGGCGATTCAAGCAGTGAGGTAGAGATTGAAGGAGGCAAGAAGCTTCCTTTGGACGAACCAAGTGAGACTTCTATTAGCCAGACAGCCACTCTAGTGGGAGATGAGGGAAAGGAGGAGACAAAAGCCGAAGACATTCAACTCAGCGAGCCAAATAATGTTCCATCAACTGTTTTAGCAACTCAGAACGTTGAAATAGCTGATGACAGGGGTAGGCAACCAAATACTGTTTATTTTTTACCTGTAATGGATGAACTTTCTTTAATAAGTTCTCAAATTGTAGGCCATCAGATGGAAGATGCAGTTTCTGGTTCACGCAAGGAAGAAAAACTAGAAATGCCTTTAGGTTCTGGTGAATATGAAAATTACAGGGATGAGGTTCAAATTTCTGACTCCAGAGATATTGTTTCTGAGAATTCTGTGGAGAATAAGATGGTGAACATCTCATCCAGGTCAGATGCAAGTTATATTAGCTTGTGTCAGCTGGGGGAGGTGGTACGAGACCTTGATGAAGATGACTTTAAGTTCTTGCTCATGTGCAGAGACTCAGCTCCAAATGCACCTTCTTTGAAACTTTTTGACGCTTTTGAGAAGCTCAAAGAACAGCTATACCTCACAAGTCTTGTAAAAGATGTATCTTGTTTGCAGCTTGCTGAAGAGTCAGAACTTCAGATGGAACTCAGTCGACAACATCATAGGTTGACTGATCAAATATCTGCGGCCAAAGCTTCATCGACTGAACTTGGAGAGAAGAATGATATCCTTGCTGATCAGCTTGCACAATCAAGATCTGAATTTCAATTGATTGTATCTGAAAGGGATGACCTCCAAAAGCAGCTTCACATTTCTAAAGGTGAGGTTGGAGAATTTTCTGAAAGAATAAATGAGTTGCAGACTAAATTGGAAACGTCACTTGGTGAAAATGCAAGTCTGTCTTCAGAGATGGTTGACTGCCGGAATTTGGTGGCAACTTTACAGGTTCGAAATGAGAGCTTAATAGGAAGCCTTAATTTGTTGTCTGAAGAGAATAAAAAGCTTTTGGAGGAGAAGGAGAATCTTGTTCTTGAGAACAAGAATTTGGGAACAGATCTAACACAGTCTAAAGCTTTGTTCGGATCATTGCGGTTGGATAATGAAGAGTTATCACAGAACTTCACTTCTTTGAGTGAGGAGAAAATGGAACTTCATGGAGAGAAGGAACACCTAATCAGTGAGAATGAGAAACTGTTTGCTCAATTGTCAGACTACAAAAATGCTGTGGAAGCTCTTCAGGTTGAGAACAAGAACATAAATGAGAGTTTGATATCTGTAACAGAAGCAAAGAAACAGCTTCAGGAGGAGAATTATTCCTTGCTCAGTGAAACGGAGAAACTAGGATTGGAGTTTAAGGAGTCGAAGTCTATAATTGAAGCTCTGCAAACGGAAGTGGCCGAAGCAAAGGGGCATTTGACTTCAGTGATGGAAGCGAGAAACGAGCTTGAGGAGCAGAAGAAGTATCTTCTCAGTGAGACTGAGAAACAGTCATTTCAGTTGGCAGATTACAAGAACTCGTGCAAGAAGGTGGAAGATGACCTGAAAGACGCAACTCTGCGTATTGAACATCTAACTGAGGAGAACATGCATCTGAACAGAAGCTTGGAGTTGTCTGAAACGATGAAAACAGAGTCACCTAACCAGAGTAGCTTTGCATATCAATCTAAGGAAAAAGCTGGGAATCAACTTGAAGGTTCTTGCTACTCTAGCTTTGCACCAGAAAATTTAATTGATGATGATGGTTCAAATTGGTTTGGAGTTATGAAAAGACACGTGGAGGAGGCAGAGAGAGTACTTAAAAAGCTTGAGAACGCAGTTGAAGATATGCACTTCCAGTCAGTTTCTATGAGTAGGTCGTCTGGTAAAGCGGTTTCACCTGGTGTGTCAAAACTTATTCAAGCTTTTGAGTCAAAGGACCATGATGACGAGCACCAACCAGAGGAGTTCCAGTCGTCTGAAAATCAAACAGATGCAAATCCCTATGTGCTAATTCAAGGGCTAACAAAAACACTAAGGGCGTTGCTGAAAGATTTGGTGTTGGCAGCTGGCAATGGCTACCAATTTCTTGAAGGAGAGAAGAGTAGTAAAAAAGCCACGGAGGTTGCTGCTGAAGAACTGAGGGCCAAATGTGAGTCTCTGAATGAACACATAGACCTTTTGGGAGGAGCAAACATTGAGCTAATGGTTTTCAATGAAAGTTTAGGGGGATGTTTCTGGAATGCTAAAGAAAGGGAGGGAGAGCTTATGGTCCTAAATGAAGCTTTGCACAAGCAAGAAGTCGCTACAAAAGCTGAGAACTGTCAGTTAAGAGAGAATATTAGTAGCTTTCAGGAAAAACTCTGTGTTTTGCAGAACCAGCTGGGTGAAATGCGTGAAAGCTGCAAAGAAATGGGTTCTTGCATCTCTAATCAGGTAGAAGCTCTTTACAAGGAAGTTGCTGACAGAGGATCAATACTCCAAGAAGACTGGAACTCTATAATTGATCAGGTTTTTCAGACACTTCAGAGGCTAGATTTGTCTGTTGAGGCCGTTGGCTCCTCTTCGCCGTCAAGAGTAGACCATGATCTAGGGTGCATAAACTTAAGTAGCCGTACTGCTACATCTATTGATGCTGCTATCAATGTGATTGAGGCATTGCAGGGTCAAGTTGAATCTGCTCGCCATGAGTCAATGTTGAGTACCTCCCGTGAAGTCAACGAGAAGTTAGACTTCTTACAAGTTGAAAATGAAAAGTCTGTCAGTCTTTTGTACAAGATTTATGGTAACCTCAAGAAACTTGTGAATGAAATGCCAGGGAATCTACAAGAAGCTGAAGTTGACGATCCCGAGAAATCTGTAGATCTTTCTCATCCTGGTGCTTTTGACTCCCTACTTGAGCAGTTGCAAAGGTTTCTTGATGAGAAAACACAAGCTGAGTCTGTAAATGAAAAGCTGAAATCTGAGTTGATGGCCAGGACAAAAGATTTTGAAGAACTGAGCAAAAGATCCCTTGTATCAGATTCTGTTTTAAGGGTGGTTCAAGTGGTTGAGGGAGTCATTTCTCTAGATAGCTTTGAAATCAACATTAATGAGCCAGTATCATGTCTCGAGTCCCTGACCTCTCTCCTTGTTCAGAAGTATAAAGAGGCAACTGAAGATGTGAGGTTGTCCAGGGGGGTATGTGCTTCCAAGGAAGCACAAGTGATTGATTTGCAAGGACAAACGGATCACTTGAGCTCATTACTTGTTCAATGTGAAAATGAAGTTTTAGTCCTTAGGGAAAGTTTGAAGAGAGCTGAGGAGGATGTTGTTTCTATTGGTTCTCAATATCAAGAGAAAGTTGCTGAATTTGAACAATCTGAGCAACGGGTGTCATCTCTAAGAGAGAAGCTTGGGATAGCAGTCACCAAGGGCAAAGGTCTGATTGTGCAGCGTGACAGTCTTAAACAGTCTCTTGCAGACACGTCCTCTGAACTGCAGAAATGCTCTGAGGAGTTACAGTTGAAAGATGCAAGGCTTCAGGAAGTAGAAATGAAACTCAAGACCTATTCGGAGGCAGGTGAGCGCATGGAAGCTTTGGAATCTGAGCTCTCGTACATTCGCAACTCTGCCACTGCATTAAGGGAATCATTCCTTCTCAAAGACTCTCTTCTTCAGAAAATAGAGGAGATTTTAGAAGATTTGGAGCTTCCGGATCATTTCCATTCAAAGGATATCATTGATAAAGTTGATTGGTTGGCGAAGTCAGTTGCTGGGAACTCTTTACATCCGACTGATTGGGATCACAAGAGCTCTATTGGAGGATCATACTCTGATGCAGGATATGCACTTGGTGATGGATGGAAAGAGGCATCACAGCCAAACTTGGGTTCTTCCGAAGACCTCAGAAGAAGATTTGAGGAGCTCCAGGGCAAGTTTTATGGGTTGGCAGAACTAAATGAGATGCTTGAACAATCCTTGATGGAAAGGAACAACCTTGTTCAGAAGTGGGAAGAGATTTTGGACAGGATAGACATGCCTTCACACTTAAGATCTCTGGAGCCAGAAGATCGGATTGGTTGGTTAGCGCTTGCTGTTTCAGAAGCTGAAAACCAGTATAACTCTCTCCAAAAAAAGTATGATAATTTTGAATCATTATTTGCATCAACAAGTGCCGAACTTGAAGAGTCAAATAGAAAAATATCTGAGCTTGAAAATGCATATCAATTGGTTGTCAGTGAGAAAGAGTTGGTTTTGAAGAGTTTGGAGTCACTGAACCTTGATTTCGAGGAAATGTCAAGGAAGGCTGCCCGATCTGAAACTAGTAATGATGACTTGCAGAGCAGAGTAGGTGACTTGCAGAAGAAACTGGATGAAATGCTTGGAGCAGAGGAGCGTATTCATCATCTTGAAGGTGAAATAAGAAGATTGGAAGATATGGTCAAAGATTTCCTTTGGACTTCTGAAACAGATGATGTGTTATTTAGCTCTGGTACCACTGAATCTTTGGAGCAGCTAATTAGGAAGCTTATAGATAAGCATACCACACCTTCTTTGGGGAAACCTTCTGAGGCTGATACAACTCTTGAGCATGTTGGTAAAGGGGCTGATCTCTCTCATGAAGAAAAGAGAGAAAGTAATGTCAGTTGTGATGGAGATGCAGATGGAGGTGCTCTCAGCAAAAAAATGGAGGATGCTCTAAGCGACTTGTTGTCATTGAAGGAGGAGAAGGAGAGTATTGAATTGACAAATCAATCATTGGTTCGTGAACTGGAAGAATCGGGTATCAGAAATAAAGAACTGCAAGATCTACTCAGTCAGGAGGAACAAAAGTCATCTTCTTTAAGAGAAAAATTGAATGTTGCAGTTAGGAAAGGTAAGTCGTTGGTGCAAAATCGGGACAGCCTGAAGCAATTAATTGAAGAGCTTAATGGTGAAGTTGAGCGCTTAAAGTCCGAGATCAGATTGCAGGAAAATGCTATTTCAGACTACGAACAAAGGATAAAAGATTTATCTGTATACCCTGAGAGGATAAAGACCATAGAATCTGAGAGTTCAATCCTGAGAGATCAATTGGCAGAAAAAGAGTACACCTTGAGCATGATTTTGAGTACCCTGGATGATGTTAATGTTGGTTCAAACATCGGTAATCCAGTTGAGAAGCTAAAAAGAGTTGGGCAATTATTCCATGATTTGCAATCAGCTCTTGCATCTTCCGAACATGAAGCAAAGAAATCTAAAAGAGCAGCTGAGCTACTTCTTGCAGAGTTAAATGAGGTGCAAGAAAGAAATGATGGCCTCCAAGAGGAGCTAGCAAAGTCTCTGAGTGAACTCTCTGGACTGTCCAAGCAAAAAGAATCTGCTGAAGTTGCTAAACATGAAGCTCTTGCACATTTAGAAAAACTATCTTCCGCTCACTCAGAAGAAAGAAAGAACCAATTAGCTGAAATCACGATGCTAAAATCTGGTGTGGATCAGCTAGGGGAGGATCTCTTTGTTGTTGACGGTTTGCTCACTGATGTTTTATCCATGGATTTGGAGACTATGCACCATGTTGGTTCTAGTATGAAAGTTTGCCTAGAACCAACTGATCAAAATCACTTTCCTCTACTTGTGGCTGATCCAAGTGGCCTTACCTTTGCGGAACCAGTAAACAAGGTACCTTAGTTTTATGTCATTTCATGTCACTTTTCTTACTGAGTACTTATAATTTTCTTTGGGCTGAGAAGTTCCAATTCTATCATTTTCCAATTGTTCTGCGCAAAAGCTGACAGGATTATCAAGAAAACAGTTTACTTCTTTTTCCTGCCCTTTGCTCTACGGCTGATTTTTTTTCTGCTTGCGTTGTGGGCTTGACGTGAAAATTTTCATATTTATTTCATTGTTTTTTTAGTTTTTTTGGCGTTTTAAGATTTCCCAATCAACCTTTTAACCTAGTTTATCTGATGATGTGGCATCTAATAATCAAGAACTTTGATGATCTTCTTAAGGTTGATAAAGGTAGATTTCCTCTTAACGTTGATTCTGGGTTGGGAACAGGATACATTGTAGGACATGCTTCGATATTTGAAAATTGCTAAGGTAGTTGTTTTTCAACTTTAAAAATAAAAATAAGGTTAAGGTAGTTGAATTTCAGAAACTTTGGTGAAGAAAAGAAGATTTTTTGGGGGGACACAGCAGGAAATGCATTTTCATTTCACACTAAATTTATCAATCTCCCCTGCAATTGATTTACCATATGTCAGGGAAATTTACCAGACATGTATTAGTAAATCCTGTTAGTGTCAAACCTTTTGAAATCCACTGTACCAGTTCTCATTGATTCTTTACCAGAGTAGGAGTAGGAATTCATCAGTATTTTTGTCCCTTGGCATAATTTTTATTGAGTTCCCTTCCTATCTTATAATAGTCAGATGACCGCTTTGTATTATACATTTCTTGTTTCCACAGTCTCTGCTTGGCTGCTTTCTTTTGTGCTTTCAGTTACTTCTGCCTTGAATTTTACATTGTTTAAGTTGAATTACTGTTTACATAAAATTGAAATTTGCTACTGCATTTTTCATCCTCACCTGTCATTCTTTCATTAAAAGATATATTAGTCTCAGATCTTTTTCAACTTTTTGTGTCGAATAATTTGTTTGTTAGTTTAATGCCCTTTCTAATCTGAACTTCATTTAAGACAATCTATCTTGTAATAGTCAGATGACCGCTATGTATTATACATTTCCTGTTTCCACCGTCTCTGCTTGGCTGCTTTCTTTTGTGCTATCAGTTACTTCTGCCTTGAAATTTACATTGTTTAAGTTGATATACTGTTTACATAAAATTGAAATTTGCTACTGGATTTTTCAGCCTCATCTGTCATTCTTTCATCAAAAGATATGTTAGTCTCAGATCTTTTTCAACTTTTTGTGTCAATCAATTTGTTTGTTAGTTTAATGCCCTTTCTAATCTGAACTTCATTTAGGACAATTCCATTTAATAGATTCTCCCACAAATTCTTAGATGGAGAATTGAAAGGACCGTTGAAGTAAGAATGTTTGCGTACTTGCTGCAGGTTTTTAGGAAAGAAATTGTTTCTATCAACCAAAGGTTAAACAGGCACTCACATTTATTGCATGAAGAAGCTGCTCGTATATCCGAATTATTAAGAACTATACATGAAGAAATATCCTACCACAAGCAGCACTCAAATTCATTGAAGACAGATGTGATGCGGTTAGAATCTATTCAAAAGGAGAAAGATGCAGAATTGCTTATGGTGCAAAGATACAATGCTATGCTTTATGAAGCTTGTACCACTTTGGTCATGGAAATTGAAAGCAGAAAATCCCAATTGGTTGGAAATAGCTTAGTTTCTGGAGCTCCCAGAATCAATTCTGTGTATCAAAGTTTAGCTAAAGGAAATGATTTAGCTGAGATGACTGACCGGTTTTCTGAGGAAGGTATTAGGTCAATAATAGAGAGATTATTCATGGCTGTGAAAGATATCATGAGTGTGCAAAATGATATTGCTGAATTTGGCCAAAAGGATATGAAAGCTGCTATATCAAATCTGCAGAAAGAACTTCAGGAGAAAGATGTTCAGAGAGAGAAAATATGTGCAGAACTTGTTAGTCAGATTAAGGAAGCTGAATCTATTTCAAAGAGTTATTCACAAGAGCTTCAGATAGCTAAAGCTCAGATGGATGATTTACACAGGAAGGTGAAACTGATAGAGGAGGAACGAGATTCTCTGGCACACAGGATAAGAGAACTGCAAGATCAGGAATCTAACTTTGCTGACTTACAGTTAAGAGTTAAATCACTTCAAGACATGCTAGCGGCGAAGGAACAAGGTGATTTTACTGAAGTTTTGAACTTAAATCTTTTTGTTGTTATCAGCTTTAATCTGAACTCTAACTTAATAGAAGTTACATTTTGTATTACAATAGAAAACGAGGCACTGATGCAAGCACTTGATGAGGAGGAGGCCCAAATGGAAGACATGACAAAAAAGATTGAGGAAATGGAGAGAGTCCTGCTTCAAAAAAATAAAGATATGGAGAACCTTGAAGTTTCCCGTGGAAAGACTATGAAGAAGCTTTCTGTTACAGTAAGCAAATTTGATGAACTTCATCAACTATCTGAAAGCCTTCTGTCCGAAGTTGAGAATCTTCAGTCACAATTACAAGAGCGAGATACAGAGATTTCTTTCTTGCGGCAAGAAGTTACAAGATGCACTAATGATGCAATAGCTTCTGCTCAGATGAGTAGCAAAAGAAATACTGATGAAATCTATGACTTTTTGACATGGGTGGACAATATGGTTTCCCGAGTCCAGGCTCATGATATGAATTATGATGATGCAAAAGTTAACCAGATTCATGAATATAAGGAAATGTTAGAGAAACAGCTTGTGTCTGTGATATCTGAGCTGGAGGATCTGCGTGCACTGGCACAGACAAGAGATTTGATGTTGAAAGTAGAGAAAGATAAAGTAGAACAGCTGGTGAGGAAAGAAGAATTTCTTGAGAACAGTTTGCGTGACAAGGAATCTCAATTAACCATGCTTCGAGGTGCTAGTGACATGGGGCAACTAGCAAATTCTACGTCAGAGATTATAGAGATAGAGCCAGTGGTATGTTGTTTCATTTATTTGGTTCTATTCATTAAATTTTATTTGTTGTTTCCATCATTGTGCCTCGACTGCTTTATCATTGCTAATATTGCATAACAGCCAGTTAAAGTGTAGCATATTGAAATATTTTTTCTGCTTTAGACATATTTTTGTTTTCCAATATTTGAATATGCTTAATTGCTGATCCACTTTTTTCCATTTAGTAATTAACTGAAATCGGCAACAAACGTCTAGCATATCAGTAGCATATGAGTCTGATCCTGATACTATGTTCAGAAAATTGATTTTGGGCCTAACTTAACTCCAAATTCTAGCTCATGAGGCGAGGATCGTCCAAAGATTATATAACGAGGCCACAAACCATTCCTTCAACCAACTCGGGATTCTATAACACCAACTGTAACTGAGTAAGTTACTAGAACTGAACCTGGCATTGACCCACCTTCAGCCACTCCTTCCAAGTTGCTACTCCATCAACTTATTAAAAAATCTCCAAGAATCTCTCCCGAAGGTTTCTCAGATTCATTTGTTATCTCACTTGTCTGCTTTGGCACTTCTGTGCATCTCTAGAGTGCTAGGAATGATTTAACTACAAATAAGACCGTCATTTTGATTTTTTCTTTTATATTCTCTTGTTTTCTCTAATCTTCAAAGACACCACAAAATTCTGTTTGTTTTCTTCTTTTTTGAGATATGATTATGGGAAGGGAGAAGTAAAGCTGAAGTTCTATATTTGATATAAGAGTTTCCTGATAATTTCTGTTGGAGGGCAATTTTTGTTTGGATGATTGTTTTCTAGAGAAAAGTTTATGAAAACAAATGTGTTTAGATTGGGATTTTGAAAACAGGAAACTAAACAATGCTCTACTATGTAAAACTATGGATCATTACTTCACTTTACTAACTCCACGTGCTTTATTTTTGAAGTTATAATAATGATCCTGAACAAAATACTTGTATAGGCTAATACTAATATTTTAACTCAAAAAATAAACTTTAAGGATAAGGTAAATAGTTATTTCACATTTTTGAACAAAAGCAGAAGATGAAAGGAATCATAGATGACATATATATCTTTTTATCATTTTTTGAAGTAAATGAAATATTTGTTTATAAGCAAGTTAAAAAGGGGAGGATCAAAAACTTTTGAAAGTTGGGCTGTTTGTGAAGTTTTATTTGGTTTTGGTTTGGCACGCAACAACCCGCTAGGTTTCTAACTCTCTTTGTTACCTCTTAGTCATTGATGTGAATGGTCTACTACATCATCGGTTAGAATCTGTATGCTCTATTCTGGGTTCTGACTGGATTTGGACAACATTTGAGCATGATTTTATAAGCCTTTCACATGCCCAAGACTCTCTTTTTAAGGATGGCTTCAATATATACATGTCAAATTTTGAGTATTGATGTCGGAACAAATGAGTACACATACGCTGGATGACGGTAGTGGTAGTTATGATTATCTCTTGTACAACAGTAACATACCCTGTGAGATCCTACAAATGGGAGGGGTGTATGTAGACCTTACCCCTACCTTGTGTGAGGTAGAGAGGTTGTTTCCGATTAATGATTATCTTTTGTAGTGCTTTGCTAATATGGATTAATGTGTGAGAGTGGCCTTGAGTTTAATCATTGGTTTTTACAGGATTTGTGTCATCTTTTTATCAATATAATATCAGAGAAAAAGGGAGTGGAAATGTAATTTGAAAATTAATGATGGTAGAGAGTTAATTTTTTCAGATTGAAGATCTTGTATAATTATTTAATATCACCAAGCTATAGGCCTGTAGTAAGACTAAGAGTGTACTTTTCATAGAAAACCTAGTTTGAATTGGAATATGATAATTACATGCTATGGATTTGCACTGAAAGCTCTTTATATCTTATCTCTGAAATATCTTTAATATTACGTGACTAAACCTCATGTTCCTGGGGCTATACCTCTTGGCGTTACTTTCTTCTGATTTTCAATGCAGGCCAACAAAATTGGAATATGATAGTTACATGCTATGGATTTGCACTGAGAGCTCTTTATATCTAATCTCTGAAATATCTTTAGTATTACGTGACTAAACCTCATGTTCCTGGGTTATACTTCTTGGCATTACATTCTTCTGATTTTCAATGCAGGCCAACAAAAGGGTAGTGCCTGGAACTGTTGCTTCTCAAGTTCGCAGTTTGCGAAAAACTAATAGTGACCAAGTAGCTGTTGCTATAGATGTAGATCCTGACAGTGGGAAACTAGATGATGAAGACGATGATAAGGGTAATGACTTCCTATTGCTAGTTTATTTTGAATCTTTCTGATTGTTAATCATGTTCGCTGTATTCTATTATCTTGTTTTCCGGTCATATATTGTAAGTAGAGTCCAATGTTTATAATAATGTCAAATGCTTTGAGATTGAGCTTCCTTTCACTGTGATTGTGGATGTGGCTTTGTTAGGGCTGTTACATAGTGCATGAAGGTCTTCAAACATCATATTTCCGATAACATTTTTTTCCTCTCTTATAACCTTGATAGGTCCAACAATTAAAAAAAATAACCTCGATAGTTTCACTTCTTTTTTAAACCTTGTGGTGGTTCATGCCTTGTCAGGTGTGTCTTTTTTTTTTCTTTCCTTTTCTCTTTTTGGTTTATACTCATTCTTGTTGGGTGGTAGATTTGTGTTTTCGTGATGATAAATAATGTTAGAAAGACATTATGGTTTTAAGAAGGCACTTCGATGGTTGGTTAGGAAATATGAAGTCCTTTCTTCCCCCTTTGCTTTGCTTTCTCTTCTGGGTGGTAGGGCACAGGGTGTAGGAAGAGGGTATCTGCTCTTTTTTACTTCTGTTTCCAGACCCCACTTGTGGGATTACACTGGGTATGTTGTTGTTTTTTGTTTATGAGGTCATTTTTTGAGCTAGGTATGCAGTTCTGGAGCTTTCTGTTAGTGACATGTTTTTTTTGAAGATTGAATGCCCAGATTGGTGCTAAATTTACCTGTTTTGTCTTGGTTACATTCATTTACGTAGTCTTCTTGTCTTCTTCTCCTTATGGTTTGGTTGGTATTTACATCTTAGAACTGCTGGTAACACCTTTCTTTCATCCCAGCTCATGGTTTCAAGTCAATGACGACATCAAGAATTGTCCCACGGTTTACCAGACCCATAACCGACATGATAGATGGTCTATGGTAGACAAATTTCATCTCTTGCTTTTATTTTTCGATGCATCTGAAATTTTGTTGTCTAACTAAAGCAATATTTTGTTTGAACACTACTAGGGTATCCTGTGATCGGACACTAATGCGGCAGCCTGTTCTACGGCTTAGTGTGATCATCTATTGGGCTGTGTTGCATGCTCTTCTTGCAACATTTGTAGTATGAGAAGAATAGGTCAGATCTTTCTTCTCGTCTCCCCTCCTTTTGTTCTATGCTGTACCTTGATCCTAGTATTGGGTTGTCTTTACAAATTTCTTCTTGCTGTATGTGGAGAATTTTGTTACCTTAATAAATTGATGATCCTAATTATTTCATCTGTGATAAACCAGTATTGGAATCTTTTATGTTAGCACTGGTGTTGACACGACAAGACCATGGGTGTGGGTCGGTATTGTTCCAAATGTGGTTGTATGATAAACTTTTAGTTCGGGCTGAAGGAGATAGATTATATGGAAAGGGCGTAGCGAGGAGAAGTAGAACATGCTAGAAAATCCTATTGATGCAGTTCCTTTTTTATTGTTGTTTTTCTTTTGGGGGGGGGGGGGGATGAAGAGTGAGGCTGCCCCAGCAGTTTGGAATCCTTCGTGCTGGTGGCTCTTTAATTATTCAAGCAGCTTATCAAAAAAAATAGCACACACAAGTTGAGCTGACTTTAGCACCAGCAGAAAACCTTATCAGGGTAAAAAAGAAGAAGAAAAAGTAAACAGTCAATCATTTTAGCAGTTTTCAATAAATATATATTGATCCTATCAATAACAAGTGTTTAAATGAACATTGAGAAATTTCTTGCCCTACCGGTAAAAGTTCGATGAAATAGAGAGAGCTAATGGAAGTTTATGTCATAGGAGGAACCTACCAAAGTGAAAGGCATTTTATAGTATGCTTTGTGATATAAACTGTATGCAGTTTTATCGTGGTCATTAATGTAAGAAATAGATTGAGGAGTTTTGAGTTTTTGCTTTCTTTTTTCTAAAATCATCAAGGCTATGCATTTTCAAAAAAAAAAATCAATAAAACTATGAGGTGGCTGTTTTTCATTTTAAAAAATTATAGTAAGCATTAACTGAAGGGGGACTTGGTAGAAACCTCCACAAAAATACAAGTGGTGAGAAGGAGGGTGTACCTTCAAAACTCTATGCTATTAATTTGTATTAACTAATGGATATATTACTCTCGATATTGGACATGATCATTTTACAAAATTGATTAGCACACATGATGAATTTTGTTTTTTCGGAAACAACCTCTCTACCTCTCACGGAGTAAGGGTAAGGTATGTTGTTGTTGCACCTGATGAACTTTGAACGCTTCACAGACCTTAATTTCTTATTGAGTGATGGAATACAGTTTTGCTGATTGTCTCCATATTCTGCAGGTCCATTGTCTGATTTTCTCACTGTGATTAGTTATGGAGTCACGGGCAAGATAGTGCGCTGCGCCGTCTTCACAATTTTCTGTAAATCATCCAAGTTAGTTTTGACTAGATTGTGGTTGATCACTTCATTATTTTGCTCAACCAAGGAATTCGTGATTTGTTCTGTTTTTATGTGAATCACATTCTTGGTTGTATTCAATATAGGCAATCCATAGTACTGTAATCTCAATATGATATTTCATGGCAGTAGGGAATACTTGGATGGGAAATTAGTTTAGTGAGATCACAGTCAAAAGATGTGTAAATTTTTTACTAGTACCCATTTGTTACAGATAAATTTATAATAAGAAATGTGTAGGTGGTTCTTGTACTACCACATTGCTTTTTGTCTATTAATTTTGAATGGTCCATGTTGGTAATTCCTATTTTGCACTTTTTAGTGCTGTTAAATCTCTCTATTTCTATTTCTTGAACTTCTATTACTTCCTTTTCTAACTGTCTTGAGCTGAGGGTCTATCGGAAAGAGCCTCTCTACCTTTTGAGGTTTGAGGTAGAGGTAAGGTTTGCATACATTTTACCTTCAGACTTCACTTTGTGAGATTATTCTGGGTATTGTTGTTGTTGAATCTCTTCCTTTATATAATACATAAACGTGGTCTTTAACTTGGTCTCAGCTGGCATCTATGTCCTTCAACTTTGAATTTACACAAGTAAGCATTTAAACTTATATAAAGTTGAACAAGTAGACATACGCGTTCTATGTGGCAATTTGCACGAGACTCCATTAGGACATAGATGTCAGCTAAGGCAAAGTTAAAGGATACGTTTATGTATTATGCTTATCCTATTTTTATCCTACTTGGTATGTCAGACAAATACCACTTTCAGTCCCATTGTCACTTTTAGCACATGTCAAGTCGGATTAAACTATCAGCATTTTTTCCTTTTGCGGTTTTTGTATTAAAAAATAATCTTCATTCTTGCATCCAAAAGTGTGGTGTAGTAATCAATAAAGTGAGATGAGAACCACGGTTATCATCTGTCAGTTTGGACATCACGATTATAAAAAAATAAATAATAGTTTTCGTTTTTATATTAACGATCTATTTTATATTGTCCAGTTTGATAACAAATTCTTACTGTCAGTTTATCCTATTTTTATTCAACTTGTTATGTACTGGCAAATCCAAAACTTAAGCTACAAATTCTTTAAAACCTACTTCCTTTTGTTTCAATAAATTATGTAGACGTAGTTGAAAATTTATTCAAAAAAAGACACGTATGTTTACGCTACATTCATTATCGTAAAGAAGTAATGGGTATTAATGATACTAATTTGAAATCTTGGATTCGCCTTTGAAGAGGACCAAAGGGAAGAGAAAGAGGCAGGGGATGAAAGGATTCACGAGCGTATGATCCATCAAAAGGAGAAAGTGTTTTCTATTGGGTTTTCTTCGATTTTCAAAATTCAAAATTTGAAATCTTTGATTAAGCATTTCTCAGGTATATTTTTTAATCAAAATGTGTATTTTATTGTTCAACTTGTATGTTAATGATCTCCTTACTAGTGAAGGTATTAATATGCACAAATTATGGGAGAATTTCTTTTTTCTAGGTCTTGTTGTTAATATAGCGACATAAATCTTTGAAAGGGATTTAGGGTGAGGAAAATATTTCTTTTTTTTCTAGGTCAAGTCGTTTATATAATGACACATATCTTTGAAAAGGATTTATATTGGTTTAGGGTGATAATTTTTTTTTTCTAGGTTAAGTCGTTAATATAGGACAAAATCTTTGAAAGGGATTGATACTGATTTAGGGTGAGATTTTTTTTTTCCAGGTCAAGTCGTTAATAATATACAGTTCCTCTACCTCACATCTGAGGTAGTGATATGGACTGCGTACACTTTTTCTTTCCCAGACCTCACTTTGTGGGAATACACTGAATATATTATTATTGTTATTGTCAATTCGTTAATATAGCGTCATAAATCTTTGAAAGGGATTGATATTGATTTAGGGAGAGAAAAATATTTCTTTTATTTCTAGGTCAAGTCGTGAATATAGCGACATAAATCCTTAAAAGGAATTGATATTGATTTAGGGTGAGAAATATATTTCCTTTATTCTAGGTCAAGTCGTTTATACAACGATAAATCTTTGGAAGGGATTTATATTGATTCAGGGTGAGAAATATTTTTTTTCTAGGTCAAGTCGTTAATATAGCGATATAAATCTTTGAAAGGAATTGATATTGATTTAGGATGAGAAAAATATTTTTCAGTTTTTTGAGTTGATAAAAAAATTAGAAAGATATTTTTTTTAGGAAAATAAGTTATTTAAAAATGAGGAAATGACTTTCCTAATGGAAATAGAGAAAACAAGAAGTGACATTCCATATTAATTGTGTCCTTCCCACTCGCCAACACACCTCATCTTCACTTCACTACCATAGCCTCCATCTTCTGATCTCCACCATCTCATAGTATTTATCTAAATTATATATAAATATTATTGGTATAATGATTTATTTCTTACATACCGAACACAAACAAATAAATGAGAAACTCACTTATTTTTCTAAAAAATATTTTCATGATTTTTTTTTTTTTTCCGAATACCCCCTTAGGATTTACCAACTTCATTGACTTTGAGGTCGAGCATTGAAATGGACATAGAAAAGTTAGGGATGGCTTGTGGGTGGCTAGGGGTAAAACGCCAATCAAGGTCGGATATAGGTGATTTTTTTGTATTTGTTAATCGTGTTGAGTTTATTGCTCAATTAAAAAATGAAACAAGTATGCGGTAGTTCAAAATAAGTTTTCACCCACCCTCTTCATTTCATTTTTAGCTCTCCTCTTTTAAGCATTGTTTGTAGTAGTCTCTTTCAATTCAGGTTATAAATTATTTTATTTTGGAAGTTTCATCATAAAATAAAAATAATTTATTCATAAAACAAAATGAATAATATAATCTTTTGTATGATTCATTGAATGTTTGGTTGGTATTAGGGGGAAGATAGTTACCACAACAAAATTTGGCATTATTAATACAATAATATTTGATTCCACATAAAATATCATTAACATCATTATTCAATACAAATTACAATGTTTAGTTTCAATAACTAATAGCCTATTTGACTAAGCTTCTAAAATAAGCTTATTTTGATTTTTTTTTTTTCTGAAACTGCTTTTCAAAAAAATACTTTTGTGAAAAATTATTTGTGTTAGACCAATAAATTAAAAAAACACTTTGAGCAGCAACTAATATTTGACCAAGCTTTTTTAAAAATATTTTTAAGTATATTTTTTTCAAAAGCACTTTTCAAAAAATTCTTTTCGGAAATCACTAAAATGACAATCTCAATATTATAATTCATGCACTATCATCCATATATTGAAATCCTTCCATTACTAAATCTTTTTATTATTAGCATATATAAAAACCCAAATAAAGAAAGGCAGTTTGGTATACTAAGTTTTCGTTACGTGCGAAATTCAAGGAAGGATCGGACCTTAAAGATCTATTGTTCACAGTTTTACCGTGCATATCTGCAAGAATTTATTTTCACGGCTCAAATCCGTATCCTCTTGATCTAATGACTTATGTAAAACCAAACAAGATAAACAAAATCATTCCTATAACAAAGTGGAAAAGGAAAAAGGCGGAACCCATCGATGGCTCCCTAGAGTTGGCACGATTTTTAACTTAGACACCTTAACTAAGGGTTGTTCATAAAATAGACCTCTAATTAAAGTTTTCTTAAATGGTGTCTCAGTTCAACATGGGCTAAGTAACATAAAATGGAAGGAGTAATTTATTTACTTCAAAAAAGTTTATTACATTATACATAAAGTGTGTTGGAGGGTGAAGAGGACACAATTAATGTGGAATGCCATTTGTAGAATTTCCCCCCCTACTTCTGTTATAAAAGTCAATTTCCTCATTTTTAAGAAATTACTTATTTAAAAAAAAAAAATCAAAATTTGATCGAAACGAACATGAAAATAAATAAATAAATTCTCTATACCAAACACACCCTAGAAATCAGGCTAAACACCCTATAATGAAAAAAAGAAGAAGATAATCTCGTTATATATAAAAGAGAAAATTATGTTCATGTCTATTGGAAGAAAATACTTATATCACATGGGTCATATTTCGAGCTTGTTATCTGATTTAACTTATATTTGTGTATAAACACTTTTTACATATTACCAAACACTTTTATATAAAATTGATATATTATGTAATATTTTTGATCAGATATAATATTGTATATGGACCACGTACGTGGCATAATAATATATATTGGGTTTTATATTTTTTAAAATTTCTTATTTTATAGATATAAAATATCTGAAAACAAATACCCAAGAACTAATGTTCCTTTTACGATCACAAGGCAAATTATTCTCAACAACTATTTTGTTACTTGTATGAGTGATATACCTATACAATAATAATAATAATAATAATAATAATAATAATATATTTAGTGAATTCACAAGTAAAATTTGGGAAAGATAATACATATACTCAATTTTATTCTTACCTGGTTATCCTATGAGAATAGAGATATTATTTTTGATAGACCAACTCAAATAAAACGTGATTCATTCCCATTACAAATCTCAAGAAAAAACCATTTGAGACAGATAATCTTTTTTTTTTTGGTTTCCCACCCGATGTCCGATATCTGCATTGGAGCCCGATTAAATTCGAATTCGCGCCAATAAGTTCCACACTGAGAGCTACTGGGGGTGAAACGCTCCTTAACAAAGACAGATAATCATTCCTTAATATAGTTAAAATATATCAACTCCTAGTCAAGCATGCGTGGCAATGAGTTCTTTGATATGGAAAACGACAGAAGAAAAAACAATAAAATACACCATTTTTGTTAAATAAAAGATTCCAACAAAATGTTCAAATTCGGACGTAAAATCTTTAGTATTTTAAAAATAAATTTACATTTAAAATATATTAAAAATACTGTAAATTACAATAATTAATAATTCAAAATATTTAAAAAGTATATGAAAAAACATGTCCAAAGAAAATATTTGTTGACTCTCCAAATAGTAACTATAAGACACATAATTAAAATGAAAGAAGTATTATTAGAATGTAAATTAACCATAAATGATTATAAATCACATTGAATAAATAATTCTTTATGTATAATAAAGATCTTATACTTTTTCATCATAAAATTTCAAAAAAAAAAAAAACGGAGGAAAATTATCATAGAATTAGCCGAAAAATTTGTGCTTCACAAAACTAACACTAATTTTTATAGTGTGAGGCTTATTTTCGTCTCACAGGTTTGATTCAAATCTTATATTTTTTTGAGTCAATCATCTTTAGATACGCTAATTTGTGAGACCAAAAAAAAAAAGCTTCACAAAACTAGTGTCCGTCTAAAAGTTATCCAAATTAACTTATTACTTCCTCTTATCGATTTATGTGATGAACTTTCCTTTTTAAGCTGTTTCCAAAAGTAATACTGGATGATTTATAGCCATTCTCCTATGCTTACTTCACAACTCCAAAAAAACTCTATCTCCTTTGTTCCCTCTTCCAACACAAAACAAACAAACACACACACATAAAAATGGAGAATCCAATTGAAATGTTTGATGTAATAGTGATTGGTGCAGGTATAATGGGTAGTTGCACAGCTTATCAAACATCGAAACGTAGCGAAAAAACTCTCCTTTTAGAGCAATTCGATTTCTTGCATCATCGAGGTTCTTCCCATGGCGAATCAAGAACCATACGTGCCACTTACCCCGAAGACTACTACCCGAAAATGGTCTTAAAATCCGAGACCCTTTGGAGAGAAGCTGAAGAAGAAATCGGATACAGAGTCTACTTCAAGACTTCACAGTTCGATATGGGCCCTTCTGATAACAGGGCTCTTCGAGCTGTCATTTCCAGTTGTGAGAAAAACTTGATTCCTGTTCGGGTTATTGAACGTGACAGAACCGTTCAGGAGTTCGATGGATTGATTCAGCTGCCTGAGGATTGGGTTGGTGTTGTTACAGAGTATGGTGGTGTTATCAAGCCCACAAAAGCTGTGTCCATGTTTCAAACACTTGCTATCAAGAATGGTGCTTTCTTGAAAGACAACATGGAAGTTGTTGAAATCAAGAAAGATAGTTTAAAAGGGGGTGTTTTGGTTAGTGTGAAAAGTGGGGAGAAGTTTTGGGGTAAAAAATGTGTTGTGACAGTTGGGCCATGGATGAAAAAGTTGGTTAAAAGTGTGACAGAGGTTGTACTTCCAATTCAACCTTTGGAGACAACTGTGATGTATTGGAAGATCAAACAAGGGTATGAGTCAAAATTCACTATTGGAAATGGTTTTCCAACTTTCGCCAGCTACGGTGAGCCGTACATATATGGCACACCGTCGCTCGAGTATCCGGGATTGATTAAAATCCCGGTACACGGTGGGCGCCCCTGCGAGCCGACTGACAGGACCTGGGCGCCCACGCAGACTCTGGATCCACTCAAGCAGTGGATCCGGGAGAAATTCGGAGGCCTCGTGGACTCCGAGAAGCCGGTCCTGACGCAGTCGTGTATGTACTCCGTGACCCCGGATGAGGATTTTGTAATTGATTTTCTTGGTGGGGAGTTTGGGGAGGATGTTGTCATTGCTGGTGGATTTTCAGGGCATGGGTTTAAAATGGGACCAATTGTGGGGAAAATATTAGCTGATCTTGTTATGGATGGAGAAACAAAAGATGTGGAGTTAATGCACTTTAGAATTGAGAGATTTGAGAAGAATCCCAAAGGAAATTTGAAGAACTTTGATGATCAAGTGAGTTCATCCCATTAAGTGTGAAATATTATCATAACTTCTCTGTCTTTTCCTTTTTTTTTTAATCCATCCATTCGGGCTTTCACCTTACGTGGTGATGGATAGTTTGGCATAGACCTCTGCCGTGTTTTTTATTAATAAACCAAAGGTACTCTGTCTTTTCCATTGGTGTTGTGTTGTTGTATTTGTACCTATGTGGTATCTTATCAAGTGATGTTAATTTCTTCCATCTTTTATGTTGGATTGTACTTGAGAACTCTTAGTGAAAAGAATATTGTAAAGGTTCTATTTACGTCCCATAATTTGTTACTCCTATCTAGTATTCTCTCCGTTTCAATTTATTTATTTTACTTTTCTTTTATTACGTCTCGAAAAGAATGTCTTTTACCTTTTTTGATAACTCTTTCTTATAGATTTTGCACTGTTTTCCTTGTTAGGTTCTATATTTTCTCCACCGTTTCCTTTTCCTTTGTACTTGGGATTGCTACACTTGAGCCGAGGGTCTTTCGGAAACAATCTCTCTAATACCTTTCTTGAGGTAATGATAAGGTCTATGTGCACTCTACCCTCCCAGACCTCAGTTGTGGGATTCACTGGGTATGTTGTTGTTGTTGTTGTTGTTGTTGTTGTATTCTACATGTTTTTAGTTTAAGACCACAAGATTCAAAAAGAAAATTACTTTCTTAAACCCGGTGACAAGTCAAATCAGACAAACAAATCAAAATCGAAGGAGCGAACAAATTGCTTCTCTTTGGCATTTGATCGAACAGCTGGTGTACAGTTTGTTTTTCTTTAAAGTCGTCCTCCATTTTCCAATTATGGTCATTTTGGTTTGCAGATGCACCAAAATGATTGGCTACTTTGATCCAAGGCTGTTATTTTTTTGGTTTGATATGGAATAATTCCAGTGACGTGGACTGAATTGAAGTAGACAATACAATCTTTAACTTATTCATGCTATTGGATCAAAACTGGGCAAAAATTGCATTACAATCTACACCAACCCAACAACGAAAACGAGATCAAAAACTGCATTAAAATAGTAACAAAAATTGCACTTAGACAACAACAAAAAACTGGATTAAAATAATTTAGGGGTTTAAATAATATGAAAAAATTAAGTTAATGAAGATAATAAGATCTTCCCATAATATAAGTGTGTAACTGATAATTTCATCATAGTTCAGAAAAATTTTATGCCTTATCCTCTTATTTTTTCCTGATTGTTGTTCAGAACTGGTTCCAGGAGAATCTAAGAGTTCGAGGATATAAGATCTCTTGGTCAGTACTTATAAGTGTTCAAGAGATCTTCAATTTCACACATAAAGATTTGAAAATGTCATTTTCGTTTATTCGTTTTAATATAAGTGATCAAGAAATCGTAATTCATCTCCTCAATGAAACATATAGTAATTACAACCCTAATCAATCTAGTTGGCTGCTTGCTTCCCAATTTGGCTCAACTCAGACAACACACTCAATTCATTGTTTCTATTGTAAAAATTCTTGGCCTGTGATTCTTAGGGAATTGTTGCAGCTCCACCCCTTGTGCACCCCTTGTGACAATTCTAGTCATTGTCAGGCTCAAATCAGGCAAGTCCAAGTTATGCAAATTGCAAAGACCAACTACTTCTCTACTAGAATTGTTTAGTTAAATTTTGTTGGATTGGGTTATTTTTCTCGATATTTTGTACTACTTTCTTTTATATAGTGAATTGCTCATCTCCTTTTTTGTGAATGTAGGTCGATTGACTGAACCACATTAAATTATTGTGTCTCTTGAGGTATATTTCTCGTTTGTCTTCTTATGTAGCGTCTTTCGAGGTTTGCTTTGCTAGCTTCCGCATGACACCTGATTATTTCGGTCCTAACAATTATAAGTAATATTATCTTCATCTCAATTTATATAACATAGTTTAAATTTTTGTTTATCGGAAAAATTATTACTATAATTAATAATAATATTTGTAAAAGAAATTTTTAAAGACAAACGGATCAAGATCGATCAAGTACATTGCCTCTAGGCTAAAAGACCAAAATCGTTGGTTGATAAAAGAGTGTAACTCGTTTAAAGGAAAGGAAAAATACAAGTGATCATGGGAAGGTTCAATGTCTTCTTCCAAGGAAATTTTAAGGGAAGAAGACAAAAAGACTAGTATATGCTCTTTGAGATATTTTGATGTTTCCTATTTTTTTAAGAGTTTAAGTTTGGTGCACTGTTAATGTAATGTACAGGATTTTTTATATTATCAAGTAATTTTAAAGATAATTATTATAATTTTTTTAAGTAATATTTGTACCTTTTTAAAAATTACAATTTAAGCTTAGAAAAATATTAAAGGTAATTTGAATCCTAATTATACTATAATTCATATTCTTTCCTAATTTTAAGACTATTTCCTTTTCCATCCCACCACTCTTCTCTCAATCCGTATTGCCATGGCAGCTAGTATTTCTTCTCTTTTTTCTTTATTCCTTTCGTTTTCTTAAAGTATTCCGTACATCTATCATTCTTTTGTTTCAAGAAAATCTAATTTATGGCATTCGTGAATAATAATAATATATAATCAGGAAGATGATTAAAAGAAGTTTTAAATGAGATACAAGATAGAATGAATTATCCAAGAAATTTTTCGTGTTCTATGGGGAATACAATAATGGAAAACGTCAAAAAACACTTGATTTTCATGGCAAAATACCAATAAATCCTATAAACAAGTAACAAAATAAAAATTTATCCAAAAAAGTTAACTTTAGTTCTGGATATGAAATGAGAATTGAAATAAATGGGTATGTATGTGTGTAGAAGAACGAGAAATTAAGAGACACAGATACGGTGGTTAAAAAAGTCAATAAAAAAGAAAATGGTTGGACTATTTGTGGACGAGAGGAAGACGGAGGTGAAGGAGAGATAGAAAGAGTAAAAAATATATTAGTAGTGTTTAATTTATTTTACCCAAAAAAATTTATAATATTAAGGAAATACTTGATAACCTGTAATAGCAGGTCAATATTACCTGATGGTGTAAGAAAATAATATACTAACAATGCACCAAATTTAAACTCTTTTTTTAAGAGCTACGCTTCTTTTATAGGTCATAAAACTCGAATCATCACATCAATGTGAAATAACTGCATGCTTAATACTGAAAAGGTTATCTAATCAGTAGCACGTATCTAAGTTCTGATGCTTCACTTGAGATTGATTGGGGGTAGATGGACGCACGGCTCATGATTAATAGTAGATATCCTGATGATCAGTAGTTATAGAAGTGTCCAGCAGTGAGGTGGTCTTCCCCGAATGAATGCCTTGCAAGGTGCCTAATCGTGGGACAACTTTGCACATGCGGGAGTCGAGACATATCATGTCATGCCGAAAGTGACTTCTCCCAATCTCCTCGTGTCGTAACAAGTACTCCTTCAATTTTGATGTCTCGATCCGATTCGTTTCTTCTATGGGACTCGATTTTTCTCCAATACAATTTCGAGACTCAATATTCTTTATTTTATCGTGAATTCAGATATATATTTTCTAAAATTTTTAAAAAATAATTTACACATTTAAAAATTACATAAAAAATATTATAACTCATAAAAATTAACAATTTAAACAAACAAATAAATCACGCTAATACTCGAAATCCAAATTATGTCATATAATAAATTGAAAAGAAGGGAGTACAAAGAAAATGATGTGGACACTTATCTACCATTTTAGTTGTCTTTTATATTCCCTTGATTTATCATCTTTTTTCGACATGATTTCATGTTATAACTTTTACTTGTGACTCATATATAAGATTTTTTTAAAAAAATTATAAAATTAACTGAATCATATTGATATCGAAGAAAAATTCGAAATGATTAGGATACAATTTTTAAAAGTCTAATTTCAGTTATATAAAATAGAATATAATAATAAAAAAAAATTGATATGATATAAATTTTATAAAACAATCATTGAATCAAACTATTAACACCCTCACTATATTTATAGCAAAATTTTTGATTTCACCACTAAATCGTTGTTCACGATAGAACCCAAATAACATAGATTGCCGGTGAAGCTAAAGCTTGGTGAAAGTTAGGAATCAGATTCTAGCTAGAAAAATCTAGGTTGCAATAGCCATCACAACTAGACAATTAAACAAACAAGATAGAATCAAATTCAATGCCCTTTTCACTTGTATTTCTTTCTCTTATTAAACCTTATATTATATATACTTGAGAAATATAATTCTGCTTGTTCATGTAATGGGTTTGTTCATGAGCTGCATGGGAGAAGGTCAGCAATCTTCACTTCCTTTTTTTTTTTTTTGGTTCTCCCGTCCTATTTTATGTGAAAGTGTTATTGTTCGAGATGTTAAATAATTTTTCAAACTCTTTTGAAACATTTTATTATAATTATTTTAGAAAATTTAAAGAATTTATATTCGAGTTTACAGTCAAAATTAAGTGTTTCGGCTCTCATATGATGAATCCTTTCACATAAATTTGTTATCTCTTCCTTCTCTGAATTCTGATTATGGAAGAAGGAACCGAGAAGAAGGTATGAGCAACAACTGATTTTATTACGGGTTAGCTCATAATGTTTATATCGATCTATTATGCGCCTCTGCATCTAGCATTGGTTGAGATGGAAAAGTATTAATTAAAACACAGTAGCATAAAGGTAATATAAATTTCTTTGATCATTTCTTTAGTTGGTTCATCTCTGTAATATACATATAGTATACATAACTAATATACACATATTTCTTTTGTATATTTGATTAGTGACTGTAATTATTTTTATGGATCATCAAATGTGTAACTTTTCCCCAAAGGAAAAAATTATTACTCACATGCTAGTCTCGGCTATGGGAAAACTTTGTTGTGTCCAATTAGGACTGGACCAAAGGAGCTTTAGTAGGCGTTTGATCATGAGAATTTTTCACTATTTTTCGAAAAATTATTTCACTTTTTTTCAGAAATGGTGTTCGGTCATAAATTTTTTAGGGTGTTTTTATTTTTTTCCATCTCACTTTTTTCACTTTTTAAATTACTTTTTTTTTAAAAAAAAATCCTAAATTTTTTATTTTCATAAAATAACCTCATTTAAATTATATTTCATTTTCAAATCATATTTTGTGTTTTTTTAAAAAATATATTTAAAATCTAGACAATCATTGCAAAAGTTATGGTCAAACACAACTCCAACTTCAACTCTGAAAATTTTAAAAAAGTGATTTTTTTTTTGATTCCCATGACCAAACGGGGGCTTAAAGAGTCATTTGAAACTCCAACAATTTTTTGAACTCCAACACGACAACACAGTGTGCCGAAAATTCCACTTATAAAAGTTTTGAACTTTAGTACAATGTGGTATAGTTTTTCGTGTTTTGACTAGGTACTATTATAATTTTTATCCAAATTTTATTTACGCGTTAAAAATACCTATTTCTCAATTATCTTTCAACAGTAGCTAAATATATTAACAAGCAATTCAAAAACTGGCCATCTCACCAATTTTCTCCGAATCGTTTGCACTTTTGCCTTTATTTGTTGCTGGTCTTTAACTTTTGCCCCTTCAGAATGAATAACTTTTTCTCAAAGCATATAATTTTATATTTTCGCATTATAATATCTCACAAGTTATGTCCCACGCCTTCAAATATTTTATGCCTTGCTAGACATAAGTTCGATTTTGAAGGACAAACCGTGCAATTCCCTAAAATGTTCTAAACCTCACAACTTATAGGCCTAGGCCCAAATTTGAGGATCAGCTTTATTGGGCTGACCCAGTTGAGTCCAGCCCATTTCAAGCCCATTACAATTCCAAATTATTGACCCTAAAGTATCTCTACTACACTTCCCTCTTCATAGTCCTCAGCAATTGTGGTGGCCTAGGGTTTTTTTCCTCTCTTGCGTTCTTCACTAGGGTTTCAGGTTTGCCATCTCTTATATAGATCTGTTTATTTTTTGATCTAATGTTTAATCTTCACGTATCTTGATAGGTTGAATTTTGTGGTTCCGCCAATAGTAATTTTGTTAAAAATTTCATAGAATTGAAAAAAATAAATGATATTCGTTTTGTTGAATTTGATTATCTTATGGGGAAATTTAAGTAGCTCAGTTGGTTGAAAAACGTATTCGTTTTATTGAATTTGGTCATTTTGCGGGGAAATTTTAGTAGCTCAGTTGGTTGAAGAACGTATTCGTTTTATTGAATTTGATATCTTACAGGGAAATTTTAGTAGCTCAGCTGGTTGAAAAATGTGTTCGTTTTATTGAATTTGATATCTTACGGGGAAATTTTAGTAGCTCAGTTAGTTGAAAAAGGTATTCGTTTTATTGAATTTGATAATCTTACGGGGAAATTTTAGTAGCTCAGTTGGTTGAAAAGCGTTCTCGTTTTTATTGAATTCATCATCTTTTGGAGAAATTTTTAGTAGCTTAGTTGGTTGAAAAGCGTATTCGTTTTATGAATTCGATCATCTTATGAGGAAACTTTAGTAGCTCAGTTGGTTGAAAAACATATTCGTTTTATTGAATTTGGTCATTTTGCGGGGAAATTTTAGTAGCTTAGTTGGTTGAGGAACGTATTCGTTTTATTGAATTTGATATCTTACGGGGAAATTTTAGTAGCTCAGTTGGTTGAAAAATGTGTTTGTTTTATTGAATTTGATCATCTTATGAGGAAATTTTAATAGCTCAGTTGGTTGAAAAGCGTATTCGTTTATTGAATTTGATAGCTCAGTTGGCTGCTTGAACTTTTACCTTGTTTATAAGGGTTCCCCTCAGTGTAAAATGCTCCCCCATTTCCCCTTCCCCTTTTTTTAAAAAGAGATCATCTTATGGAGAGTTAAGGTAGTAGTTTATGGTTTGTGTATGTACATAGTGTTTCATTGAACTCTTCAATTAATGACCTCTCTTGTTATTATTTGTTGTAGCTTCTGTTCTCTTTTCCTTTACCCCCTCTTTTCACTTTTACTTGTCCACTATACCAAAAATAGATATCTACTTTTACTTGTCTAATTTAGAAAATTAAGAGATAATTTATCATTTAGTTCCTAATTTACACCTTGTTATTGACTAGTCATTTTTCAAAGCATTTAATTTATTATAGTCAAAGGGTGATATAGTGAAATTGTCATTCTATTTATTGCTCCTTAAGGGGTGTTCCAAGTTAATACTTTACTAGTAAAAATGGACAAAGTGAGTAATTTTTAGCATTACTTTCTTACTACTGTATCTCCTTTTCATACTTGTTTTTTGTATGCTTCACATGAACCGAGTGTCTATTTGAAACAACCTCTCTACCTTCACAAGGTAGGTGCAAGGCTGCGTACACTGGGTATGTTGTTGTTTTTGCATAGTTAAAGCAGTTTTAATAGGGTAGCCTATAAAAGATATCTACTTTTTAGAAAAATAGTATTCCAAAGTGCATACTATTGGCCAAAAAGATTAATTAATGCTGGAGTTTAATTCTTAATCACTAGCTGTGAATCTATTTTTTACAGTTTCTTACAACTGCAGCTTACTGTTTTTAGTGAAATAGGATAAACAGATTGTTGCAGATATTGCAATCATCAGTGTATACAATAATTTAAGCATATTATACAGTGCTACCAAGAAAACAGAGTTAAAAAGAGCTTTTTGTTTCAGATGATTTTGGCAAATTCCTGACATAGTACCGTTCAGTTTCTCATAATTGCCTTGTGAATATGTGAGGTTTTTTATATACGTCCGACTGATATGAATATTCCTTTATAGGTTATTATTCCGAGATGTCAAGAGTGTATGTTGGAAATCTTGACCCTAGGGTCACTGAAAGAGAACTAGAAGACGAATTCCGTGTCTTTGGAGTTATAAGAAGGTAAAGCAAATTCTACACTAAATTTGCATTTGTAATCTGTATGCATTGACTACCCTCTTATATGTAGGATGTGCAATATTATTTGTAATTGGCCGTTGAATACTGCCTATATAGTAGAGCAAGTAAATATTTAGTTTACAACTAAAACCTATTATAAGTGATTGCTAGTCGTCCGTTCTTCATTGTTTGTCTTCCTTCTTCAGTTCGTGAATGAAGCATGAACTAACAATCTGACATGGAAGAGCATTTAAGTCTTATTTTGTATAAGATAGATGATAATGTTATTCTAACTTGCTGAGTATACCTGTTTCTCTAAAGCAGTATTTAGATGTGATGGGTGTAAGCTGTAGTGCGAGCACATTATTTCCTTATATTCATGACTAACTTTTGACGGAAGTTTCTAGCGAAATGGATTTGGTATAAAATATATGTGTTTTTATTGCTCTTTGATCTGTTGAAACACTGCCATTATTGTTCTGAATTCTTAATAAAAATTACACTGATTATTGAATGTCAAACAAAGTGACATGTTGAGATTTAAATTAGCGGGATTTGGGATATAAATTCAGCTTCTAAGAACATTGGTAGCACTTCAGTATAACTAGGGACTATTTCATTTATGGAATTTGACTACTTGTTTTTCCATCCTTCTTCTTTGCTATAATGCCTTCTGATTTGCACGTAGCACTCGTGATGCTAAAAATAAAAATGCTTGCAGTGTTTGGGTTGCAAGACGCCCACCTGGTTATGCTTTTATTGACTTCGATGACCGAAGAGATGCACAAGACGCAATCAGGGATCTAGATGGTATGGTCCCTTACTCTCATGCATATGGTTGGACCTTCTGAATGGGTTCTCATCTTATTTATGGCCATGCAATATCTAGCCTTTTCTGGCATTCAGTTTTTTTTTTTGGTTATTTTGTTGCTCTATACTTTAGCATCTGTAAAGTCTGACAAATATGTCAAATACTGAAGCATTTGAAGCTGTTCTCTTCCTGATACATTAAACAGGTAAGAATGGATGGAGAGTGGAGCTCTCGCATAATTCTAGAGGAGAAAGGGGTGGGGGCCGTGGAGGAGGTCGTGGTCGCTCTGGAGGCTCTGATTTGAAGTGCTATGAGTGCGGTGAGTCCGGGCATTTTGCTCGTGAATGCAGAGTGCGTGGAGGTCCAGGTCCTGGAAAACGTAGAAGTCGTAGCCCTCCTAGATACCGGAGGAGCCCAAGTTATGGTCGCAGGTCAGAAGAGAACTTCTCAAATATACAGTAGGACATGACATTCACTTTTACCCCCTCGTAATGTCCTTTTTGAAACAGGAGTTACAGTCCTCGTGGACGTTCCCCCAGACGCCGAAGCGTGTCACCTCGTGGACGTAGCTATAGCCGATCTCCATACCGTGGAAGAGATGAAGTTCCTTATACCAATGGGTAGATTTACTAACTTTGGGATCATTTATTGTGTCATCTTGGTTGATTGGGCATTCTTTTTTTTTCAGTGTTCGTACCTGATTAAAATTGGGTTTTTCTAGATAACGTGCATGTATATACATTAGGATTTGTCTCTTGGATCTTCATTTGAATTATTTGTACCCTTTTGGTGTTTCATACCTTAGTTCGTGTAGCTTGTGTATTGACCGTGTTGCTACCTACCTACTTGTTTTTGGGTTTTTGATTTGGGACATTGTCTGGTCTCATGCTATATAAATACGTTTGTTTGTTTATTCTTTCATATTGATAATGAATCCTATAAATGCTCTTGTTTCCCTTATCTTTCTTCTGCTTTGTAATGCAGAAATGGCCTCAGGGACCGAATCAGAAGCAGGAGCTGAATTGAAAAGATGATTACTTGTCTCATTCAGGAGTTTTTGGATGTGTGTTACTATGCTTGACTTAATCGCAGCTGTGTAAGTGAGGCCATGCCCTCAACTTCAACGGCTTTTATTTTCGTATGGTATTATAAGTGTTTTTTTAATTTCTCAACTCTTTCCCATTTTAAGAACCATTATCTTAGCGACTTAGACCTTTTGTACTTTATGGCATCTATTATCTTTAGAAAAGGAATATCCTAAAGAATGCTGCTAAAAGTTTACTTTTGTTTTCTTGTGTCGAGGTGTCTTCCTGCTACTGCTTCGTTGGTTTTCTGCTCCCACACTCTGTGGTTTCGTTCTTCACTGCCCTGCTGTGGGATCTTCAATTTCAAAGATTGTGGATCCCAGCTAGCTACATCACTAGATGCTTCTGTTTGATTGAATCTCTGCGGCTATGACACGCCTCACCTCAAAGTGTAGTGGTATATTTAAGTAGATATTAAGGATGATGAGTGGCATCACAGTCGTATGGCAGGTACCTAATCTGTTACACAGAGGTTGAGGAACTCACATTCTCGTTAAACAATTGATCGCCACATCAGCAAGGTCATTGGGCCGGTATCTGAAAGCTTACGCATGGAAGTTCATGGCATCAAGGGTTGCATGAAACAACCTAGGTCCTGTGATCTTTGCTTTTATGCTGCTGCTAGCCTTTTCTTCTTTTCCCCCTTTTATATCAATAATCTGCTACTTTTTACGCCGTTTTAAACTATTTTTTTTGTTCTTTTTCTTTTCATCATGTTCTTTGTCAAAATCCTTTTTTTCCACCATTATCTCTCCGTCAATGGGGAGAAGTTAACATATTTCATCAAAATATTGCCACGCCAGTGACTTCTATACTTCTCCATACAAATTTAGATGTTTTCCTTTTTAAAAAGTGGCCTTGGGATCTAATAAAATTCAGAATTTGGTTTTATGTTTTCCTTTTTTTCCTTCTTTTTCTAAAACTTATTTCTTTTCATTTCCTTTAAACTTTGTTTTGTATTGCAAATTCGTTTCTCTTTTTCACTATCAGCTGGAGAAAGAAAATGGTTTGAGTTTCTTTTTCAAAATTTTGCTAGGCGACTTTTAGTTTTCGATGATGTGTCCTCATTTCTTTAAAATTTTTGAAGTGGGTAAATTGCTTTGGAGTGATTGCATCAATCGTCATTTGAATCACCTAGCATGTTAGCAACCAATGTACTTGTTGCTCGGCCTTTGATCAAAGAGTCTGCTCTTTACCCCATGGGAAACATCATTGTGCTTGCTTGCTTCATACCTGATTTTGTCCTTCCACAACACCTGCTGCTTGATTTTGCTAGCTTCAAGTCGTTAAAGCGCGTCTTTTTTGATCAGAGTCTGCTCTTACCCCATGGGAGAAACATCGTTTGAGCTTACCTGCTTCCTACTCAGTTGTGTTTCCATGACACTTGCTGCTTGATTTTGCTAGCTGTTGGTAGAAATTCAAGTCGGTAAAGCTCGTCTCTTCGACCCCCTCCGTCTTCTCAAGTTGCCTGCATGTTTGAGCTTTGAGTGCGTACTATGATCTATTTTGTATTCAAATAGCTTGAATCTTTCAAGGAACTTTACCTTCCGAATTGTTTTATTACTTGTGCTGACCTTAACAATCACATCGGGTTTGTGTGCTTTTACTTCACACCTACTTTCAATTGTCAGATTGTTGTTTTGAGAAAAGAGGGGAATGCTTCTATACCCCTTTTGATACAACTACTACAACATACCCAGTGATTCCCCTTTTGATGTTTGAAGTATAACATTTTGGTTTCTCAACTATGCAACATATATTTTTGTTTGGAAGCTAGTCATGGAGCTGGGATCTATCGGAAATAGCCTTCCTACTTGTAGGGGTAAAGGTTTGTGTACACACTACGCTCCCCACAAACCACATGTGCATTTACACTCGGTTTGTTGTTGTTGGAAGCAATGGTGTTATTCCATAAGTACATATCACAAAGTAAATTTTTTGGCGCGAATTGTTTGAATATCAGTATGAACATTGGATGGCGTCTTACCTATAGACCTTTATAGATATGAGATATTGCTGGTTAAGGGTGTTCATGATTCAGTTTGGGTCCTTTTTTTTTATTAAAATCAGATCAGTTAATTGATTTTTAAACTATTAAATTCAAATCAAATATAATACTTACCCATTGGTTTAGTCTTTTTGAATTTTATACATTGTGTCGTTAAACTCGGTTCATTTTTTCCCTACAATTAGGAATGTATTATTAATTTATTATTACGAATTTTCTTCAAAGAGAGAAGATCAGCTCCATATTATAGGTTTTTACTAGCTCGATCATTACAACTTACTTCCTTTATATCTTAAAAGGAAAAAAAAATTGTGTGTAATGGTGTTCATCAATCATGATCAGAACTTGACGAGGAAAGACTACTGATGTTTGGCTTTTTGCATTCATGCTCTTATTTTTTTGGTTAAATTGGTTAACAGATACATTCTTCTTTTTTGGTACACAAAATCAAATCATCAAATTAATTTTTTTTTCATACTTTTGCTTATAAGAGCTAAATGAGATTTAAATGTCTAATACCAGTATGTATATATAACACTTAACTATAATAACTATGAAATGTTTAGATAAACACTGCCACTATAAAGAGGTTTGATTGTATAATATAAATTAATCAGATGCGGTTGAGCCATATTTCTCAGAGCCTGTTTGGATATGCTTGTTTTAAGTTGCTTTTAATCATAAGTAGTAAGTTAGAAATCCTAGTTTTTCGCTTTTTTGTTTTTTTTTGTTTTTTTTTTGTTATTTTGGCTAAAAAATGTGTTGCTTAAAAAAGTGTTGAGAAATACTTTTTTTTACCTTATCCAAACACTATAAAACAACTTAAAAGCTATTTTGACTTAAAAATACTTAATAAGTCAATTCAAACGAGCTCTTAAGGGGTTATGTGGGGTGGGGTTAGGGTGGAGAGGGGTGGGGGGTAGGGGGGCGGATCAACTAAAATTTCCCAAAATAAGCCCCCCTTACCCACCCTCTAACCCAACCCAGTGGTCCTCCTTCCCCTTGGTCCGAGTCAGCCCGAGCCCAATGAAAGGCAGACAACAATTCATGCCCTCGACCTATGTGGGACACCCCCTATAATCGCCATTCTGATTAATTGGAGCATGGATAACATAATGGTTTAATATTAGGTAAACTAATTAAATATGGGCGAGTTTATCTCCAATAGCATGTAAAGAAAATAAGTTTTAGTTTTTGAGGTTCAGTTAGGCTTTCTGAACAAGTAGAGGTTCTACATTTAAGTAACTCACACACTATCACCTACTATTAGAAATAATTTCATGTGCTCCAAAAAAATGTTTGGTTAATCTGATCTTTACTACTTGCCATTTAAAAGTTTAAGTTGATAAATAAGATATTTCCTTCGTTTTTAAATACTTATCATCCTTACTAAAAAGAGATATTTTATAGTACTTGTCATTTTACAAACCAAGACATAATTAATTGTTTGTTTCTATCTTTATCGTTAGTCATAAATATGGAGAGATATTATTCCTCTCCGTCCCATATTAGCTGATCACCTTACTAAATCAAGAAAGTATTAATTAATTTTTTTCCAAATTACCCTTGCAATTAATTCTTTTTTAAAGTGTTCACACTTGTTTTTAAAGTACCAAAGAAGTTTCTTAAGGGATGAATTAGTAAAATTACCTTCTTATGTATGATTTCTTAGCATGCGTGTAAAAAAGAAAGTGACCAACTAATATGAGACGGATGAGTATTAAATAGATAAGAGTAACAAAATAAGGATAATTTAGACAAAGTATCCCTTAGTTACTGTTTTTCTTAAGGAGCGTGCAAATCAAAAATATGACAAGTATTTAGGAACGGAAGGAATATCTTATTTATCAACTTAACCTTTTAAATGAGATGTAGGAAAGATCAGATTAACCAAACATCTTTTTGTAATTACAAATAGGAAATATCAAATTAAGGTTCAACTATGTAGTGTGTGTAACAATTTTTTAATGTCTTTGTATGGCCAAACCGTGTAACTTCTCTCACAATTTATCAACTCTCATCTTTCTTCCTCTCTCTCTCTCTCTATATATACTCCTATAAGATACACCCTTAGCTTAAATCATTCATATACCAAACTACTCTACTCTTCTCTAGCTAACAAAAATACTTAGCCATGAAAACACAAAATTGGTCAGTATTAAAGTCACTCATGAGAAAAGCAACCATGAAGATATATTTTCTACTTAGCTCTAAAATGCACAAATGGAAATTAACTTCAAGAATCCTAAGCTTTCAAAGGAAGCATCCTATAAAGTTGTTCAAGAAGTCTAAGAGCTCCTCGTTATACGATGCAATTCGCGATATAGATGATGATCAATTCGAACAACAAGAGGGTACTCCTTCTACACGTTGTATTCGAAGAATCAGAAGTACTATTAGTCGCAATAATATCACTAATGATGATGAAAACGACGTTGATAAGAGAGCAGAGGCGTTTATTGCTAATTTTAGAAGGCAACTTAGATTGGAAAGACAGATTTCTTTGGAGCTTCGATATTGCAAATGATCTATGAACATGAAGATTTCTTGGTGAGCAAGTAATCGACTATTGAACTTTTTGGAGGATATGATTTATTATTTATTTTGTTTCATTTCTTTTATTGAGTTCTACAGCCAAAAGAATAAGATAGGAATAAACTATAGAGTATATATATATATATATATATATGTGTTAATTTTAATGAACAAAGTGGATGTTTAAATTTTTTCTTTGTTATTCATGTGATGATAATTATTGCTATTACGGAAAAGGGCCAAAAATACCCTCGAACTATCCGAAATAGAGCAAATATACCCTCCGTTTCATTTTTGGCTCAAAAATACCCCTGCCGTCAACTTTTTGGACCATAAGTACCCTCCAACTTAACTCTCCATCTTCAGTGCTGATTTGGCGTCCACGTGGCCGTCCAACTAGGACAAGGCCTGCCACGTGGCTGCCACATAGATAATAAACCTTGTCCTATTTTAAATCCACCCATATTTCAATTCAATTTACCCGCCCCGAATCCACCCCCGACCCATTTCAATTTATTTTCTTAACATGATATTAGTGTAACGAATTAGATCTTGAGTTCAAGCCTCACCAATACTAACTTATTATCAAAATGAATTTTCAGATCATGATTGACCCATGAAAAAAAAAATCAATGAGAGGACATATGTTGGAAATATAATTAACTAAACAAAATTGTACCTTATCTGTTCAATCAGTAATAGTAAATTTTGAATGGTCATTGACAACAGAAAACCAAAAAGTTAAATTAGCAAAGGATAAAATTTAATAGCTAAACAAAGAATATCTTATGCTAGTCTCATTTAGCTACAGATAAGCGATAACGGATTATAAAAAAATTCAATTAGCTAAAAGCTATTTAGCGACAAATTAGTTAGGATTACCGACAAATTTCCTAGCTGATTCCATGTTTGTTTTCTAGCAGTGAAAGTTTAGTCACAAGTAGCAAAGATCAAATTATATGGTTCAAGTGTGTAGTGTGAATAAAAGTTTTTAGTTTTTTTTTTCTTTGGCCAAACCGTGTAACTTCTCTCACAATATTCAGCTCTCTTAATCCTTCCTCTCTCTCTATATAAGAGACTCCTTAGCTTCCTTTACTTCCAATGCACTAACATACTTAGCCATGAATACACAAAATTGGTCACTATTAAAGTCACTCATGAGCAAAATAACCAAGAAGATAAGTTTTCTACTTAGCTCTAAAATGCACAAATGGAAATTAACTTCAAAAATCCTAAGTTTTCGAAGGAAGCATCCTATGAAGTTATTCAACAAGTCTAAGAGCTCCTCGTTATACGATGCAATTCGCGACATTGATGATCAATTTGAACAACAAGAGGGTCCTTCTACACATTGTATTCGAAGAATCAGAAGTACTGTATGTCGCAATGATGTTAGTAACGATGATAACGACATTGATGAGAGAGTGGAGGCGTTTATTGCTAATTTTAGAAGGCAAAATGGCATCAGGAGTACAACTTTTTGAACAGTAATTTAACATTTATGACAAAAAAAACAAGTTTTACAAGAGTGGCACATTTCAAAAATTATGAAGATGTTCGTATATATGAACTGTGAGTGAGATATCCAGCGTCTGATGTTCGTACAACAGTATCCACAACTCCTTTACGGGCTCCGTAGCAAGAAATATGATGTATTCTGTTAAAGAGAGTCCTTCGCGCAAATTGGTTTGAATAGGTAAATCAATCATTTGTCCCTGGGGATCCGACATTAATCCTCTCATACCTACTAATTGATGTACCTGAGATGCATTTCCTCTAGCTCCCGAGAAAGACATTATATGAACTGGATTAAAAGGGTTAGACATCCTAAAATTCAGAGTCATTTCTTGTCTCTTCCTTGGAATTGATTTTTCATGTTATATTATATGTTTTCTATAACAACTTTTTGCTATAATAACTAAGAAAATATTGAAACAAATGGTGTTGTTATAGAAGGGTTTGACTGTACAATCTTGTCATGGTTATACATGGTGGTAAACATTAGAATTAACAATTGCTCCACATTTTTGTGTAAAATACATGCAATTCTTTTTTCATATTTGTCCAAAAACAAATGTAAGAAAAGTTGTTACAATGTGCACTTAAAAGATTCAACACCAATTAGTAGACTTCTTTTGGGAAAACTAAAAGCATACAACAATGAATAATGATTCATACAATTAGTGTAAACTTCACTTGGGATCTTGCAAAGAGATGACAGTTTCAAAGGCACTAGCCAATGCTTTCACCCTATTCTTTCTTTGCTCTCTAAGTTTACTTGCTGTCTCTTCAATCACATCATTAGATACTACTACACTTTCCTTCTTATGCACCAAATGTGGATAAGCCTTTGCAAATGCCATTGTAGTAGTTGTTGTGCTAATTTTAATTTTGTTGTTGTTGTTGTCTTCCTTTCCTTTGTTGTTTCTTCCTTCACTTTCCTCTTTCTTTTCTTGATAATGAGTATTCAAATCCAATTCATTTCCCTCCTCTTCTTTCTCTTGTTGATCACAATCATCCAATAATATGATTTCACTTTCTTGACTTTTCTCTTTCTCTTCTTGATTCTCATTCAATGCTATTGCTATTACCACATTTTCTTGTTTCTCTATCTCTTCAACATCAAGATTACTAGGCTCAAGATTCTTGATTTCTTCTAGTTCTTTATGGTTTATTTCTTCAACCAATAGTTGTTCTTCTGGTACTTCCATGTTAATGACTTCTTGATTTTCCACAATATATGATGACGATGACTCGGCAGCCTTGAGGTATTCATCAATGTTTACACTTTCACTTAGCTCTAACTCATCACCCTCGTGGGGATCGATATTCTCAATTACATCTGTCAAATTTGATGTTATAACAAACTCTTTTGCTGTTAAACCAGCAGGACTATCTTGCTTCAGTACTGCCTTAGCATAGAGGCCAGCACCATGTTGTTTCCCAATAACATCCTTACTACTAGTATGAGGTGTTTTGGACAATTTATTCAAAAGAGGCTTTTGGGAAGTGGATGGTTTGAGAATTCTCTCCCTAGGGTTAGAGGATGGTCTGTTTTTTAGCAGGGGAGAAGACAGAGGAGGCTTATGATCGATCGATAATCTTCTTCGTGTTGGAGTTTGTTTCCTATGAATGCTGGGATCACTTTTCGGGACTAGTTTCTTGCCTTGAGGACTATTATCACGAAAAGAAGATAGGGGAGGCCTATGATCAAACGACAATCTCCTTCGAGCTAGAGTTTGTTTGTTGTTAATGTTGGAATCACTAATCGATGGGGCTAGCTTCTTGCCTTGAGTATTATGATCAAGACAAGAGGATAGGGGAGGCCTATTATCGAAAGATAATCTTCTTCGAGCTAGACTTTGTTTATTGTGAATGCTAGGAGGAAGAACACATGATGACGATGCTAGTTTCTTGCCTTGAGCATTGTCAAGACTAGAAGGTGGGAAAGGCCTATTATCGAATGAGCTTCCTCGAGCTACATTTGGTTTATTGTGGACAATGTTCAGATCATTCGACAAGGTTGGATTCTTCTTGACTTGAGTATTATCAAAACTAGATGGAGGCTTATCGATCGATGTTTTATGAATGTTGGGATAAGTTGATGGTGCTAGTTTCTTGGCTTGAGTTTTATCAAGACCAGAAGAAACTTTGGACTTGAGATAGGTATTTTTCCTATTTGAGGCAATAAGATTAATGGCATTTGTGTGTACAAGAGACTTTGTCTTGGATGTGTTGGGGCTCCTCTTGCCCTTTACTAAAGGGGCAATGTCCCTTGTCTTTGTTGCCATTCCTTTTGCCTCAAGTCCTCAACAAGACTATTTGGACCTGCAAAAGTTACTAACAAGTTAGTTTCAACTATGATTATAACTGACGTAGTTAACTGTAATTGCTTTTAGACTGTTGATGTATATAAGTTAAACTATTTAAGCAATAAGGTGAATAAGAACTTCTACTCCACATAACACGTTAGTTTCAACTACGATTGTAACTGATGTAGTGAATGTAATTATCTTTTTAAATGACCTTATCATAATGTTAGACGGTTCGTATATATAAGTTAAACTCTTTAAGCAATAAAAGAGCATAGTGTATAGTAAAAACTTTTCCATAGTATGTAGAAATATTTTTTATTGTCTAGCTCATCATTTATGTATAGGATTATACAAGTGGAGAAGCTTACAATTGGCAAAAGTAGAAAAGTACTATGGATATGCTACTTTTTTCAACTCAAAAGAAAGAAACTAAAGAATATTGGTTGAATTAGTTTGGTGTAGTTTACTACACTTTACTTTCCCTATAAATGCATTCAACAAGTAATTGAATTATCCATCTTATTTTCCTTTACACCTTGGTGGGAAAATAAAGAATGAAAATGGATTTTAATGCTAGAAGTCTTTTTAAGAATGGGAATTCTGAGTGTCAAAATCAATTCTCTTCCATTATTTCCCCCTCGTTATTGAAAATTGTACATGAATCCTTTTTTCCACCAAAGCTTTACAAAGAGTGTTACTCCCACTGTCCCAATTTACGTGGCATAATTAAAATTTCGAGATTCAAACTTTGAAATTTTAACCTTAATTCGGACGTAGAAGCTTTAAGGTTTTCGATAATAAAATTTATATATTTGAAAACTACGTAAAAAGTACTTTAAATCACAATAATTAATAACTTAAAATATCCGAAACACATATAAAGAAATTTCGATCAAGAAAAAACATGATTGACTCTCAAAATTTCAACTATGCTGCATAAATTGAGACAGACAAAATACTTCTTTGGGACTTTATCTCTAGATTCAAATAGTACCAATTTTTTGGAGGACATAATCATATATATAAATATCATTAAATTCAATAAAAAGAAGAAAAAGGCATTCCTCCAAATCTTAGATAGGTGTTCAATTGAAACAAATAAAAAATAAAGTGCGTAATTGAATTTTACGAACAACTTTAAGGGCCGTACATGACTTAAGCCTAAATTACATCTCATGTTTCCCAATCACAACACATAATACTTTTCTTGAAATCATCAAAGGAAAATATGCAAATTGATAAAGAAAAGGAAAGGAAATGCACCTTTTCAATAAAGAAGATGAACAAAAGCCTTCATATTATATATGGATAATTGATAGGGAAAAGAAACTAGAGGAATTTGAGAGGAAATAAAGAAAGAAGGAAGAAAAGGAAAAGGAAAGAAAAGGAAAGAGAGATTAGGGAAAAAGAGTTTATAAGAAGTAGGATTTGTTTTTAATTAGTTAGAAAATTAGGGAATTTGGTTGTTAACATTTTTATGCGTAAAGTATGCACAACCCAAGGATGTGGAAAGCATCTAAAAACACAAAGATGTGACTTTTCTTTTTTGATTTAATTATTCGATATTCAATATTCAAAGTTCACTAGTTCGACTAATTTGAATTGAAGTTCATTAGTATTCATTTTTTTCCTCCCATTTTTACATATATTGCAAAAAGTAGGCATGTTTGTGTTTACAGGCAAGTCAAATGACATATGTGTTCTTGTAATAGAAGTCGACATATCGCCAACTTTTGGAACAAGCTATGATTCGAGTCAACAGAGAACTCGTGATGATCCGATATGATTTATGACTAATCCAAACAAAGTAGCTAGGTTATCATGATTTCAAAGTTACAAATAAAAAAAAAATGTATGACATCAAAGTTATAATAGATTGGTATAACTTCATTCTATATTCAACCTAACTATTTTGTTGGATAACTCATAAATCATATCGAATTGCCATAATATCAAAGCTACAAACAAAGAAGTTTGTGGCAGGAGAGTAATGACAAATAGATATAATTTCATGCTATATTCAACATTGATTCTTTATTGAGTTAATCACAAATCATATCAGAACGTCACAAATTTTAAGTGTTATTTTCGAAGCTTGCAATGTGTCGATTTCTACTGTAAGGACACGTATGTTATTTGTGTTGCCAATAAATCCAAACATGCTTATGTTTTCAACATTTGCCAAAAAAATGAAAAATGAAAAAGAAACAAAAAATGGGGAAAAAAAGAGGAAAAGGACACCACGTGTCCACTGGGCCAAACTATTTTCATTAAATTTGGCCATTTTAATTCCACGCGATGACCATTTTTAATTGGGCTATTTCAGCCTTTTTTCTAAAGATTCTGTTGGTTTTTTTTTTTAAAAAAGCGCTACTCTTTTTTTGGCTAAAAAATCAGTTTTTAAAAAAAAAAAAAATTAAATGCAATTGTATAGAAACTGTATAATTGTCGTGTGTGAATATATATATATATGTATATAGTTTTTATAGGATGCGTATAGAAACTATATAGGATATGTATTGAAACTATATAATTGTTGTATAGGATATATATGTGTATAAGATTTCTATAGAAACTATATAAAATGTGTATAGAAACTATATAATTGTTGTATATAATATGTATATGTGTAACTTTTAATAGAAACTATATAGGATGTGTATAGAAACTGTATAATTATTGTATATAATATGTGTATAAAAATTATATCATTTTTGTATAGAATCTGTATAGCGACTCCAGCGCTAGGGAATTGGCTAGAAAGTGGAATTTTAATATCTTGGCTATTTTCTGGGATTTGTTTGGGCCGACTGGCCATTTTTGTCCTTCTCACTCATAAAGGCCACCTCAAGCGATTTCTTGATTTCTACCGGCCCAAACATAATAGAACTGAACCGTGGCCCAATAAAGTGAGGCCCACATCAGGAGCGACCCGATAATCAGCCATATTTTTAGTTTACACTCGCATAATCAATTTTTCTTTCGCAACAATATTTATACATATGATAGAAATATTATATGTTGGTGTAATATACTACAAATTATAATAAATTATAGTAGTGATATAAATGAACAAAAATGAATAAATATGTATTCAGGCTGATGCACGGATATCTCGCTCTCTTTAAGGAGATTCAAGCCCACTGCGCGATCCAACAATATCACTCTTGACTTGTCCTTTCAGGATACAACAACCCAATAACGTCGTGTGACTCAAACAACTCCGGATTAGTTGAAGAATCCAAAGCTCCACCAAAAGGATACAACAACCCAATAACGTCGTGTGACTCAAACAACTCCGGATTAGTTGAAGAATCCAAAGCTCCACCAAAAGAACACCTTCCTTCAACATATAATTACTCTCTCTGGTATAGTGAATATAGTTGAAGACTTAGAATATTTTCTTTGTCTCAACTCTCTCTTTCACTACACTAACCTCAAAATATAAATACAATATAATATTTTTCATCTTTTTCCACTCTATTTTCTTGTATATATCCAACACAATGAAGAAGACCTCCTTTATATAGGTGTAAGATTTCTTCCACAAATAAATGTCACGAATGTGGATATTCATTTGAGGATTAGTGGGACAATTAGTAGGAGATAATGACATTGTGGTTACATGAGTTACAAGTAACTAATAACCGTGAGAGTTACAAAAAACTAATGATCATATGAGTTACAAGAAACTAATGACACCACTTTATGCCTACTAATTATTATGCACTTTAATATTTTTTATTTTAATAGTAAAATACAGCAACATTATACATTTACTATAAGTAATGTATCAATCTTATATAAAAGTGTATAAGAAGTATTCATACTCATTTTTACATATTATACAAAACTATACAATTTCATACAAACTTATAAAAAAAACTAGGTTTTCTCTCCAACAGAATTTAATTTTGCGAAACTCCATCTGAAATGGATCAGAAATATCACCAAATATCTCAAGAAGGAATTGCTCGGATGGTAAATAATTTTCACTTTCAATCTTGAGTTTATGAATTCGAGTCATCAAGAAAATAAAAAAGGTGAAAACTTCTGAGATGGGCTAAAAGAAATGATAATTTCAAAAAAGAAAAGAAAAATTGGTCACGAACAAGCTATAAATCCCAGACACTGCCGGATTTAAATTTTTTAAAAGTAAATGTCATCTTACCAAATATAAATATATATATATATATATATATATATATTTGTTCATTAATTTTTTGTGACATGTGTATCGATATTGTCGCCCAGTAAATATATTTTATGTTTTGAAAAATTTATTAATGAAAAGAACAAAATGCAGCAAAAGACTCCATGATGGAGCTAGAATTTTCAGTAAGAGGGTTTGAAATATAAAAACTAAATACACAAAGAAATTAAAAGGGGTTCAACATATACTATATATATACATAAAAAATAATTTTAATTATATATAAATTGTATAATTTTTTGCTGAGATAATTGGGATGAACTCCCTGGACCCTTGCTAGCTCCGCCCGCGGTAGCAGTCAACAAAGGAGAGACTGAAATTTTTTTCCATTAGAATATCACTATAAATTATAAGTTCAGAAATTTATTAAAATAAAAATAAAGAGAGGGGACTGCAGATGCATAATTATTTTAACTTTAAGGAGGGACCAACTCAAAATTTATTAAAATAAAAATAAAGAAACTTGATAAGTTTGCTTACATAAATTTGACAATGTCAGAGTATCTCAATTTCAAATGTCTATCTACACTAATAACCATATAAATATATTTGCTAATTAAGTTTAAGTACAATCCATTAGGTCTAAACTATATTATATATCTAATTGTTCCCTATCTCACCCTCATTCATTAGACATTACAAGAATAATAATTGCAAAGGATGAGCTTTATAATTAATAGTAATGTCTTGGAACAAGAATGACATCAGTTAGCTATCAACCATCCCATTAAGATTTTTTTTTAAAATAAAAATTAAAAAAGAGAGAAAAAAATGAAATAATACTCCCTCCGTTTCGATTTGATTATCCTATTTTGACTTGACACGAACTTTAAGAAAGTAAGAAAGACTTTTGTATCTTATGGTCTTAAATTAAAGATATGTCAATTGTACCAAAATGTCATTTAATCTTGTGGTCTTAAAAATATCATATGAAAAGTTGATATTAAAGTGTTGCAAAAAAAGGAATGAAAAGAAAAAGAAAAATAGGACAAACGAATTAAAACGAAGGGAGTAATAAAATACAGGAGTGTGGCTATAATTGGCGAAAAGTAATCTGTTGAAGAAGTCCCACATCGATCAACTATGGAATGAATGGTCTAATTAAATGACTTGAGTAATCTTCGCCTCTTAGGCTAGTTTTTTATTTGAGTTATTTTTATCGCAGTATCTAAGGTCAATTATGGAATGAGTGGTTTATTTATGGCTTGGATAAAGTCCAAACTAAACTATGTTCATTTTCATTATCTTTTATTAATAGTACTTGTTTTATGGATCTTCGTTGTCTTTTTGTTAGTGACACTTAGCATAATGCATAACTTATTTCAATTTATTTTATTTTATCCTGAAGCGTTATATAATTATTGTATTTTACTAAACAAAACAATATTTGAAGGCATTAGTTACATGTTTTGTGTTGTGGAGACTTTATTAGGAAAGCAAATTCAAAAAAAAGTTGAAAATTGAGATTGAATAATCCAACTCTTGTTAATTTGATTTTGTTAATAGATTTAAACCTTCAAAGGATTGTTTTCCACAACCTTATCCTTCAATCTTGATTTTAATGTCACTATCTTAATTTAATCCTTTTTAGACTTAATAGGGACCATTTGTGAAATATTTAAAGCTTGCCATTAATTTAGTTTAGAAGTAGGATAAAATGCACCATGACCCTTTAAACTTGCACCAATATAGTACCTTGATCCCCTATAATTTTCTATTAGAATATTTCACCCCTTAAAATTTAGAAAAAAAGGCCTTAGTGGACCTTTCCATAGATTTCTATCCAATAAGATGAGGTAATTTACTATGGATAGCTTAATGAAAAGGATAAGAAATGCAAATCTTTAAAGAAAAAAGGTATCAAGTTAAGAATATTTTCTCACAATTAAGAAAGTATTCTAACATTAAATTTCTTTTTGATAAACCAAAACTAGCATCAACCTATAACAATTAGGAAGTAAGACTCATAGAGTAATATAATGAATCAAGTCCACATAATGATTCGTTCAATCTTGAGTGGAATTGACATTAAATGTGCGTCTCGTATAATAATAATATAATAATAATAATAATAATCAAATTTCATCTGATGATCCATACGAGTATAGAATACATTAACATTAGGAAATTGCAACTTGTTTGAACTTGAAAATATCTCCATTTTCTTCCCCACATATATATCCATCAATGATAAGTGGAATTACTGGTTGGGAAAACGACCTTATTATAATGATTAATGTGATCTCAAAAAGTTCACTACTTAAATATAGGTCAATTCACTACCCAAAAAAAACCACTATTTTTCTACTGAAATTTTTCACTGAAAAATATACAATGACTATTTTCGTAGGTATTTTGATTGAATTGGTGAGAAAAAGAAAAATAGTAATGTTTTCATTCTGAAAAATTAGAAAGTCTCTCATCCGTTTTTCAGTTTTCAGCATGTATTTCCTCAGTGAGCTGATTCGGTGGAAAGTGAATTGAAAATTCATATTTTATAACACAATTTTTTCACTAATTCGTGATTGAAAAAAAAATTTCCTTTGTAATGATTACATTCATTAATGCAGTAATTAAAATGTTTTCGCACTACTTAATGGGTTAAAAAGTGAATCAAAATGATACATAATCTTGATTCTTTAGTTCCAAAAAAAGGTCTTGTAAATGATAATTGATGTTTTAATCAAGGAAATAATTATATTTTCAAAGACTTCATCCATAGAGGGTCTAAACACAAAAAGACGACAACATCAAAAATATTATATTCAGTGTAATTTCACAAGTTGAGTATGAAGAAGATAGTGTGTACATTATCCCTTTATCTTGGGAGGTAGAGATGTTGTTTTCAATAGACCCTCGGTTTAAGTAAGAACATTACTCCATCCGTCTACCTTTAGTTGTCCACTATACTAAAAATAGTTGTTTAATAATATTTGTCCAGTTTATGAAATCAACAGATAATTTTACACTTAGTTCCTAATTTACTCTTATCATTAATTGTAGTCATTTTCCTATTACATTTTTCAAGATATTGTATTTATTATATTCAAAGAGTGATATGACAAAATTACTTTTCTATTTATTGTTTCTTAAAAAGTGTGTAAAGTCAATAATGGACAAGTAAAGATGAACGTAGGGAGTACAAAGCAGTTCGAAAAAAGAAAACAATGAGAGTGAAAAAGCCGAGACAAAATTCTACAGAAAGCATGACAAAACATACTGAAAAATATAATAATCAAAGTGCAAATGCTAAATACAAAAAGAAATTCCTTCAATTCTTCCGGAGAAACACCTGCATGGAGAGATGCTATTTTCGAGGAACTCGAAGCCGAGACTTCTACGCTTAAGAATAAAATATTTATCAGTACTCCACCACAATTTCTAATATATCTTTATAATAATCATTCTTTATTTAATAACATTTTTTATAACAATTATATTTTTCGTTAACTCAATTTTTCATGTTATGTTATATTATATCTTTCTATAAAAAAATGTTTTGCTATAACAATTACTATAAAAAATATTATAACAAACAATATTGTTATAAAAAGATTTTACTGTTATACGAAAACAAAACAGAAAAAAAAACTTGTAAAAACATTCTGCTAGTACAGGTAGGCCAAATGCAAGATGACAAAAAAAATTAGTGAATTATACCAATCTTGGTGGGTCAATAATGTGTTTATGCTTAGTGGATAAGTGTACGCAAATGTTTGTTTATTTTATCCGTTTGTGTACACTTTGCCAACTCAATCACAAATACTTTGTTTATGATAATGTTGGTGTTCGAATTTATTTAACACCTCAATTATTTTATTGAGTATTTAACTTTTTTTATCAGCATGTATATACTTAGTATTCAATTTAACAAAGTGTATATAATTAGAACAACAAATGATTAATATAGAAAACGTATATATATATATAGGAAAGAAAAAAAAAGAAGCAACAACTATAATTTTTACTTGAGGACATCACATAATTATGCAACCATTTGGATTTTCATAGCCATATTGGTAGCCATAATCACCGGGCGGAGGAAAATAGGATGCTGGTGGTTCACGGTGGTGCCCCAACAGCAGCGGTGGTTGTCCACGGTGGTACCCGAGCAGCGGTGGTGGTTGTCCGTGGTGGTGTCCCATTAGCATTGGTGGGGGCGGCGCGGTTGCAATGCCATGCAACGACGTAGAGTATGATCCTTATGAAAGTCGTCATCCATAGGCTCACGAAAATTCATCCTATAGCTCATCTCAAGGCTCTCAACCCTCTTCATTCTCGAAAATCGTTTCAAAGTCATCACTCTAGTAGTTTCTAACGTGTGATGGGGGTTGTGGTGGCAGATGACATGTCCACAACGATGATGGTAGTGATGGTGGTGGTGGTGCTAGGGGCAAAAATGGTAATGGATGTCCGCGAAATTTACAACAATCATGTTGACATGCTTGTGCAACGTTTTCATCGTGTGATGGTGGTGGTGGTGGACAAGGCTGTCATACCACACAAGAGAAACATTGTTAGAATTTAATTTTTGTGCATTGATATTGCAACATCAAGTTTAATTTTATGGCGATAACAAGCATGCAACTGTCGATCATTGTAACTTATAGTATTTTTATGTAGTTTCCAAATATATAAATTTTGTTTCAAAAATATTGAAGATTTCATGCCCGAATTCACGGTTAAAGTTAGCCTGTTTGACTCTCGATCTCAAAATCTGGACTATATACCTTGCATTTCCGCAGACGAATCATATCAGGATCCATTGAACAAAAGGTTCCACACCCTACAAGAACTATTTTCAAGAAATTAAAATTAATTAAATCAATTCAATTTTACAATTTTGATAGACAAATGAAACTTTTGAAAAATAATATCCATACTCCATAGAAGCATTCATGTTTTCATTTCTTTGGGGTTGATTTTTGTGGTTTACTGAACAACACAAGGTGGTAGAGAATAAAACTAATGGAAAAGAGTCAAAATTATCTCTGAATTATTTAAAATAGAGCAAATACACCCTCCGTTTCATTTTGGGCTCAAACTTATCTTTGTTGTTAACATAAGAGACCACAAATACCCTGCAACTTAACAGCTCCTTTAACCGATGACATGGCACTCACATGACAGTCCAACTAGGACAGGGTCACGCCACCTTGAATATCAACTAGGATTCACCTAAGCACATATAAAGTCATTAACCACTAGCGTCCGACCCATTTAATTACCCACTTAATTGCCCAATCCATTCCCAATTAAAGGGTTAAGGATGAACCGATCAACCGGGGATGCATTCCGCAACAGTATTACTAGGAGGAGTTATATATTGAGCTATATAACGTAATATTTTATGTTGGACGATATATTTTTTAAAAAATTCCCAAAAGATAAACCTTTTGTTTATTTGTAAGGACATCTACTTTACGTAATCAATCTGCAAACTCAATAATCACGTTCCATATCTTGCTTTAAATATGTATTTGTTTGTTTAATCTATCGGATTAATGGGGTGCCATATGTTATTAGTTCAAGCAATGACAAGATTGGAATCTTTTAAAAATTTAAAAAGTAACATTCAATTTTCAACGAGAATCAACACTTTCGTAAACAGCGTTATTTGCATCTAAATTTATGAACAGTAGCGAGCGTTTTACTTAATTACGGAATATAGCAGTATTTTGGTTTAATATAATGAAATCCAATATATTCCCATGCATAATATAATAATAATAATAATAATAATAATAATACTCTATATTCTCGCGCATAATAAGTGTATTCGTGTGTATACAATATATCTATAAAATGGAATACATTATATTCGTACGCATAACAATAGTGAAATACATTAAATTCACACACCTAATAAGTATCTAACTGTTTCTACACAGATAATATGTATATCCATATGTATTTGCTATAAAATCTCAAATTGTCGCTATATATTATATATTTTTAAAATTATCGCTATTTCAAATAAATATAGAGCCTTAATTTATTGTATCCCGTAATTTATCCAATAAAATTTACTTTGTACTATTATTTCGTGACAGAAGTAACTCTATACGTTGATATTTAGTTCAATATGATTAAATTATATTTTTCAAAATAACAAATATAATTATTCTCTATCTACATCGAATCAGTCGACGTGATAACTTTTTTTATCAAGAAAATAGTTACTAATTGATATTTTAGAAAAAAAAGGCCGGCAAAGAGTTAGATTTTTTTAGTGTGAAAAAAAAATTACAATTATTTTGTATCGAAATAATTGTAGAATATTAATGTGTACAAATACATCAAAGTTTTAACTTCCAACACAATAAAGCTTTGTATCTTCTTCTTAAAGATAAAACAATACGGCATATAATAAGTTTAATTTTTAAGCATTTCCAATGTAAATTTTTTATTCCATCAAAATCAAGTTGGAATAATATATTAATAAAAATATAGAAAAATTACACTGTAAATGCATGAATAACTTAAATTCCATAATAATACTAATAAATCAAAAAGAAGAAAGTGGTCGTAAATTAAATTTCCACCAAAGATTATGATATATCTGGCCATCATAATATTCATAAACGAGAGTGGTAGATGAATAAAGGGGTCAAGTCACAACTCACAATTATTATTGATTTCTTCTGGGAGGAGTTCAACCGTCGATAATAAATATGCATTTCATTCTTAAACAAAAGTCTTGAGTTCGACCTCTCGCAATGAAATTTGCTTTTAATAAAGAATATTTTACTCCTAATGTGAGATTTCTTTCGCAAGAAATTAAATTAACCAAATTTCATATAAAATATTTATTTTTATTTTTCTGGAAAAGAAAAAAGAGAGAGAGAGGAGAGATTGTATTGATAGAAGAGAAAAGACATCAAAACACTCTTAAGCTTGTCCGACAAACTTACTTTAGACTTTTAACTTCACGAGTATTTATTTACCTCCCTTAACAACTTTAAAGTAAATTAAATATCACCCTACTATTATACCACCAGCCTCACAATGAAAAGTGTAGTGCACACACGCCACTTCATTGCCATGTAAGTGCCACATCATTGCCACGTCAAAAATTAACCCACTAATATATATATATATATATATATATATATATATATATATATATATATTATATATAATAAAATAATTAAAAAAACAAAAACAAAATTATCCCCCATCCAACTCCCTTAGTAACATTCTTTAACCTCTTTCTTCTTCCCCCTCCCACCTCCACTGTAAATCAACTTTTTTTCATTTACAACTGATTTCTTTGCTGCTTCAAGAGAAAAAGATTGATTCTTTAGAATAGTTTAATGCATCTTTAAATTTTAAAAAAGCAATTTTTTCTTCTTTTCGAAATCCTAAGTTTCTTTCATGAACAACAACAACAACAACAACATACCCAGTGTATTCTCACAGCGTGGGGTCTGGGGAGGGTAGAGTGTACGCAGTCCATACCACTACCTCAGGGGTGAGGTAGAGAGGCTGTTTCCGATAGACCCCCGGCTCAAGACAAAACATTCTAAAAATAGGCTACAAAGGACGTAACAATGATACAGGGTAAAAATACAAGAGACGATAGGAAGTAATATGTAGTAACAAACAACAGACAGAAACAGAGCTCTGCCACAAAATACTACCACGAGGAATCCAAGAACAATAAACCATAAGCGTAGCACTACGATTACTAGTCGGGACAATAAGGAAAAACACTCCTACCTACTAGCCTACACACACTTCTACCTACTACTCTTCTACCCTAATCCGCGTCCTCCACACCTTCCTATCTAGAGTCATGTCCTCGGTAAGCTGCAACTGCGCCATGTCCTGTCGAATCACCTCTCCCCAATACTTTTTTGGTCTACCTCGTCCTCTCCTGTAACCATCCATAGCCAACCTCTCACACCTCCGCACTGGAGCATCCGTGCCTCTCCTCCTCACATGTCCGAACCATCTCAACCTCGCTTCCCGCATCTTATCTTCCACCGACGCCACACCCACCTTATCTCGGATATCCTCATTCCTAATCCTATCTCTCCTAGTAAACCCCGCACATCCATCGCAACATCCTCATCTCCGCCACCTTCATCTTTTGAATATGGGAGTTCTTTACTGGCCAACACTCTACTCCATACAACAAAGCTGGTCGGACCACCACTCTGTAGAATTTGCCTTTAAGTTTAGTAGGCACCTTCTTATCACACAAGACTCCAGATGCGAGCCTCCATTTCATCCACCCAACACCAATACGATGAGTGACATCCTCATCAATCTCTCCATTTTCCTGGATAATAGACCCAAGATACTTGAAACTCCCTTTCTTTTGGATGACCTGTGTATCCAGCTTCACTTCTACGTCATCATCCTGAGTCGCCTCACTGAACTTGCACTCCATATATTTAGTCTTGGTCCTGCTCACCCTAAACCCCTTTGACTCGAGGGTTTGTCTCCAAACCTCCAACTTAGCATTAACTCCTCCGCGAGTCTCGTCCACCAAAACTACATCGTCCGCAAATAATATGCACCATGGCACCTCACCTTGTATTTGCCGCGTCAATACATCCATTACCAAGGCAAATAGAAATGGGCTAAGGGTCGATCCCTGGTGCAACCCCATTAACACGGGAAAGTGCTCCGAATCTCCTCCCACAGTTCTAACGCGAGTCTTGGCCCCCTCATACATGTCCTTAATTGATCTGGTGTACGCCACGGGTACACCTCGAGCCTCCAAGCACCTCCAAAGGACCTCCCTAGGGACTTTATCATACGCCTTTTCTAGATCGATGAACACCATGTGCAAGTCCTTCTTCCTTTCCCTGTACTGCTCCACCAGTCTTCTAAGGAGATGAATAGCTTCTGTAGTCGAGCGTCCTGGCATAAAGCCGAACTGGTTCTCTGAAATAGGCACGATCTGTCTCAACCTCAACTCCACCACCCTCTCCCAGACCTTCATAGTGTGGCTTAGCAATTTGATACCCCTATAGTTGTTGCAACTCTGAATATCGCCCTTGTTCTTGTACAAAGGAATCATCGTGCTCCATCTCCAAGCTTCAGGCATCTTTGCCGTTCTGAAATACCATCGAACAACTCGGTTAGCCACTTCACACCTGTCTCACCCGAGCTCTTCCAAAAATCAACGGGAATCTCATCTGGACCCCTCGCCCTACCCCTTCGCATCTTACGAATCGCAACCTTAACCTCTTCAATCTTTATACGGCTACAATAATCATAGTCACGAAATTTGAAATTTTACTAAGAAAATTTGAAATATAACAACAAAATTACTAAGAAAATATTGAAACTTTGAAATTTTATTGGTGAATTTCTTTGTGGGTCTGCTGAAATTTGTGTTTGTTGAAGGAAAATATTAAAATTTTGGAGTTTCATTGTCAAATTCCTTTGTGGGTCTGCTGAAAATTGTGTTTGCTAAAGAAAAATATTGAAAATTTGGAGTCTGTTGAAAAAGTATTTGTGAAAAATAGTGTTAAAATTTGTAGATTTTTTTTCATTTTTTTCTAAATTAATGAAGTGTGGTAGAGATGGAGGTAAGGGTTTAGAAGAAGGAGAATGGAAATGGAGAGGTGGGGTGGCGGGGGATAGGGGGTTGAAGAAGAAAAGGGCAGGGGCGGAGGTTGAAAGAAAAGGGGTGGGTGGGTGGGGGGTTGAAAAAGAAAGTTTGTCGGACAAGTTTAGGGGTGTTTTGATGTCTTTTTTCTTGATAAAATTGCTACATAAGTTTGTTGTGGCTGGTAATACCTCTTCATCTTTAACTATGTATATCAAGTTCGAGTCTTAAAAATAAAATTATTTTTAATAAAGCTTTTTATCTCATAATAAAATTATTCAAATTAATCGAATTTCAAAATAATTATCGAAATATCGAACATCGTGTAATAATATATAAATGTGTTTTTTAACTTGGACTAAGTAATATCTATGACCCTTCAATTTTAGGTGTGCACAAGTAAATACTTACATAAAGTTCAATATATGTCAAATAGCATGCGATTTGACATACCGGACGTGTGTGTATGTTTGTTCTGTTTTTAATGAAAAAGAAATGAAAGAAAAATGGAGGGTGAAAGGGTACGGTGTAACTTTTCAGTTGAAGAGTTGCACCTTTCTAAACAGTTGTGACCTTTTCGAACCAATGCATCTCTTCAGAAGAGATGTATCATTTCTGAACAATTGTTTCTCTTCATGAAGCAACACTTTGTTGGCTATAAATATCTATTGATCCCTCAGATATTCCTTACGAATTTTCTGATCTTCTACTCTTCTTCTTCTTGCACTTCATAAAATTCTTATGTGATTTACTGCTGTCGAGTGAGTTTGCTGTCACCAGCGTTTGAGGTACCGCTACTCTGGTGAGTAAATTGTTCTATTCTGAGAGGATATATTTCAACACCCCAAATACATAGAGGGAAATAATTTTCTTAAAGATATACTGTGAATACAGTGGGCTCGATTTAAATTCTTCATCTTTTTCCTGAATTTTTCTGTAAATTATTTTTGCTTACTGTTTTGTTGTTTAGCATACTATTTTGCTTTCTATTTTATTATTTGAATACAACTTGGATAACATGTTCAACTTTATGATAGTTTAAATATTTATTTACGAAAACCCCAAATTAAAAATATAATGCCAAATAAGATCAAGTTAAAAAATATATTTATATATTATGTGAATTTCTTTATATTTGAAAATAAGTTGTAAATTGATAAGTAGGAGTAGTAGTTTATTATAAGGCAGCCCTTTGTTTCACTTTCCCTTTCATGTTTAGTGGTGGGGTTTGCTTATGTCCACAAAAAGCAAAAGAGCTCGAGTAGGTGCCTCCTCTTTTTTTTTTTTTTTTTTTTTTTTTTGACTTGTTACAAGTACTTATCCTTTTATTTTGTCCATTTATTTATGTTGAAAGTAACCTAATTATTTGTACAATGCATTTAAAGAAAATGACATATCACAAATAATTATTTCCCCTTTTGTTGATATATGATTTGTGTATCTGAAAAATTCAATGTCCATTTGGTTTGTATTATACGAAAAAGACATATAAAAGATGACACATGTTTAAACTACTTAGTAGACGTTTGTCCATGGTTTATTCTCAAAATAGAAAAAAGAAATTTTTGTTTACGAAATGAAAAATAATATTTAAATATTAGAGTTGTGTTTGACCGTAAAATGAATTAGTCTTTTTAAAAAAAAAAAGAATTGTGGGTAATTTAGAGTGAAAAAAAAAAGAAAAAATAACTTCTTGTTATTTTGGGAATTTTGAAAGTTTTTGAAAAAAAAAATAGATTTTTTTTTTTTTTGAAATTTTATGGCCATACGTGTTTTTCGAAGTTCAATTCCAAAAAAAAGTAAAAAAAATTCATGACTAAACGGGCTCATAATATTCTTAAATGTACATTGGTAAAATTACTCTCTCATTTGATTTTACTTGGCTCCTATATAGAATTTTTTCTTTTACTTATTCATTTTAGAAAATTAAAGGAGTTTTTTTTTTTACTTTTTCTTCATACTATTCTTATGGTGTGTTTGGTATGAAAGAAAATGATTTTCTAAAAAAAAAATTCTAAAAAATAAGTAAGTTTCTTATTTATTTTTAGTATTTGATAAATAGATAAAAAAATATTATCCTAAAATATTTAAATGTAATCTAACAAATTACCATGAGACTGAGAGGAGGTGTGTAGTGGAGCCCTAGGCACGGCGAGGGTGGATGGTCAAATGGGTGGGGTTTGGGGCATTGAATAGATGGAGAAGAGACAGTAAACTTAAAATTTCACTTATAAAACTTGTTTTTTCTATTTTTATTAAGAAAGTCATTTCCTCTATATTTGAGAAACTTGTTCTTTTTTAAAAAAAATTATCCAATCAAACATGGGAGAATTCGAAAATATTTTCCTCCCCCCATATTAAATACACCTTTAGTATTAAATAATTACATAAAGTAATAATAATTAAATTTAAAATTTAAAATTATAAATTAATAAGCTTGATTTAATAAAAATAAAGTGAGACAAAGTAATATTTACCTTTTCTTGTCTCTCTACCAAAAAAAAAAAGAGAGCAATGTTATAACTTTCCTAAAAAAAGAAGAAGACATAATGTATAAAGAGATCTTCAAATTTGATTTTAGCTGATAAGTAAATATTTTAATTTTGAGAGTACATATTTAAATATTTAACTTAGTCTGTATGGGCAACTAAATACTTTAACTTATTCCCACTTTTCATGATGTCTCGTAGATATTCGATATTGACGTGACACATAAATTTTCGAGGTGTATAAATGATCATTTTATAAGTTGGAGTGTTCAACTGATATAATAAAGATAAATATAAGTGGCTAAATGTATATACTTAAAATTAAAGCGCTTACCTACCGACTGTAGTCAAAATTAAGTACTTTCTCCATTTTATTTTATTTGATCTATTTTTTATTTTTTTTGTCAGTTTAAAAAAATAACTCTTTCTTTTTTAGCAATTATTTAATTTTAACTTTTTACATATTTAAGACCACAAAATAAATAATATTTTAATATATTTAATATATTTTTAATTTAAGATAATAAAATTCAACTTTTAAAAAAAAAAATGTACCAAGTTAAATATAACAAATAAATTGAAACAGAGCGTATTTGTTTATACTTTCTCCGTCTATTTTTACTTGTCCACTATATTAAAAATAGATAATGAATAAGTAAATAGGTACGGAGGGAGTATGTTATGTCAGGAAAAAATTATGGGAGTCAGTGATACTGTTTAGTTAAGTGGGAACAAGTAAAAAGTGGTCCATAATTTTTGACTTTCTAAATAAATAAGTAAGCAATTTGATCCATCCAATGCTGATATTACTTGTTGACAAAGTTGAAAGAAATTAATTAATTTTTTTTGATTTTTTAAATTGATAAATATTTTGGAATAATTATTTTTAATATACACGACAATTAAAAAAGAACGGAGGAGTATAATACATTGGTAGGACGGCATTTCAGTATTTATCTGTTTGAGAATTAATTTCTCTTTCTCATTTATCCCCACCCCCTTCGGATCTTTACATAATTATTTACACCTTTCTCTCTCTCTCTCTCTCTCTAAAAAGACCCCTTTTTTTCCTCTCATTTTCTTTGTATTTTCTTTCCCTTTTGTGTAAATGTAAAGAAGAAGAGAAGAAGAACAAGAAGGTAGAGGAACTAATAAAAAGAAAAAAAGAAAAGCTTTATTCTTTTTTTGGCTGATGATTATGATAATTGTAATGCACTTTTTTTGTTATATTTGATATGGGGTTTGAGTGTAAAGAATTGGAAAAAACTAATTTGAATAGTCTTTTAACTGATGATATGTTAATGGTTTGATTTTTAATGACATGGGGTTGTCTCCAAGTTGCTATTTTTGATGTGCTCTGGCTTTCTTGATAGGCTTTTTGGGTAATATTTCATATAAAAATTTGATCTTTTTCACTCTTATTGTTTCTTATTTATGCTAAATTTTATTGGGTTTGAGTGTAAAGATTGTAAAAAAGCTAATTCCAATAGTCTTTTGACTGATGCTATGTCAATTATATGATTTTTAATGACATGGGGTTGTCTCCAAAGTTGCTATTTTTGATGTTCTCTGGCTTTCTTGATGTTTTCATATAAAAAAATGATCTTTTTCACTCTTGTTGTTCCTTATTTATGCTGAATTTTATTGGGTTTGAGTGTAAAGAATTGAAAAAAAAAGAAGCTAGCTTCAATAGTCTTTTTGACTGATGATATGTCAATAATATGATTTTTAATGACATGGGTTGTCTCCAGGTTGCTATTTTTGATGTGCTCTGGCTTCCTTGATAGGCTCTTATGGTAATGTTTTCATATAAAAAATTGATCTTTTCATTCTTATTGTTTCTTATTTATGCTCAATTTTATTGGGTTTGAGTGTAAAGAATTGAAAAAAGTCAATTTCAATAGTCTTTTGACTGATGATGTATCAACAATACGATTTTTTTGATGTGGGGTTGTATCAAAGTTGCTATTTTTGATGTGCTCTGGCTTCCTTGATAGGCTCTTATGGTCATATTTTCATGTAAAAATTTGATTTTTTCACTCTTATTGTTTTTCTTATATTTGCTCAATATTTACATATACAAAAGCTATTTCAATTGTCTTTGACTGATGATATGTCAGCAGTACGATTTTCTTGACATGGGTTTGTTTCCAAGTTTCATACTTTCAAGCTTCAATTTTGACTGAATTTTTCTTGTTATGCTCAATTTTTATTGGGATTCTCCATTTTTTTTAAAAATTATTTTCTTGAATAGCTTTGTTTGAAATCTGTAAAGGTCAATCTTTGAATTCATAGCTGGTGTCATCCTTTTGATTACCCCTTTTGTTTGGTTTGTAAGACTCTTGGAGTATTTTCTTTAGTTGGTTCTTTCTTTATATGATTCTTGGAATATCTTATAAGGAATTGATGAAAGACAGGTGGTGCTCACTGTTGGGCAGGTGTGATACGATTAGCCATCTTTTACGGTTTTATTGATTGGCAAATCATCTGTTTAACTTTAGGCATATAATCATGGATTTGTATCTATGATAGTCAGAGTTGTGTGAGCAATTTTACTAATCTTGAGGTTTACTTGCCGCCTATGTGAGTTTCGTGGGGTCCCAATGCGGTTAAAGGGGAAGAATTGCAGCAAATATAGTAAACTGTGACAAATCATCATAATGAATGTATCGGGTCATGATCTCCTAGATACATGCTATGATTGTTGATTAACGTGCAAATGATGTGATTACGAGTTGCCTGTTTTGTTACTACTTATCTTCCTAATAATATCACTTTTGGTGTTTCCATTGAAAGATTCTCAGGTTCTTGAAGAAAAAACTGGGTGTACGAGTTTGACGATAGGGGTCAGGAAAAGTTTTCGTCATCTATCAATTATGAATTTATATTTGCTTCAGGTTTTCTTTATATTCATCACCTTGAAAGTGAATGTCAGACTGGTATGAATGAGGTTTCTTCTCCATTGCAATATACTTGATTGTTCTTCTTGAAACTCGCTGATTGCCATGATACTTAATTGACAAATTTTATGGTAGTCCTGTCCTAATTTGCTATAAGTAAGTCTTTGACTTCATGATTCTAAGGCCCTAAGTAATAGTAACATTAAGCTATTTGGTTTGTACAGAACTAAGAGATTGTATGTAATATATGGACGAGTATTCGAGCAAACGAGGTGTTAATGGCCTTTATGTTCCCAGAAGAGGTTTGAGGGACATAGCTGATAGCAGGGATGAAAATGTTCAGTTGTGCTCCCGATATGGATGCAGCAGCCGGCTCAACTCTATGAAGAGCCCGCAAGTTAGAAGTATAGAGAAACCAAGACCTCTCAGGCCTTCTTTCACTTCTTCAAATGGAAAAGAAGTTGTTGGAAGTTCATGTAGGACATCCTCTGCAATGGCTAATACTAGAAAGTCACTCAAGGACAGGAAATCTCTTTCCCATGTTGGAAATGATCAATCAGAAACGACTTGTTTACATGGTGAGCCTGAAGCTTCAGAATACATGAAGTTATCAAAAGCGCATCAACCCCAATTCAATTCAGCAATTCGAGATACTGGATCAAGCAAAATTACATTGAAAGAAGTAGGTTGCTCTAGTGGAGCTTCAAGCAGTAAACCTCGTAGATTATTTAGTCCCAAGTATTCCAATCAAAATAGTCCAGTAGGTTCCTCCGTTTCTTCATCGTCTAAGGCCATTGGTGCAGGGACAAAGGGCACTGCTAGTGGGGCTGGACATGTGCCGAGAAATCTAAAATGCAATGCAGGATCAGATATCTCTCCACAGAGTTGTTCAACAGCAGATTCAAGATTTAGTAGAAGGGACATTGTAAAAAGAAGAAATTTAGAAGGTGAAAGCACTTCATCCTATAAAGGGAAGAAAGTAAGTGGGCCATTTCCGAAAGAAGGAGATGTCATTCGTCCAGCTCGTGGTATCTCCATTTCTGATTCAAGGAGTAGTAAAAACTTTGATATTAGGGAGGATAGTCGTGCTGTATCAGTTAGGACTCGCAGGTCAATGAATGTGCTTAGGCTTAGGGATTCAGTACGAGATTCGTCATCTGGCTTTTTCCAGAATTCATCTCAGCCCGAATCTCCAAATTTCAGTCTGCAGTCATCAAGTCAATTTTTCTCTGATGCCTCTTCGAGTGATTCAAGTGGTTATAGTTTTCCTGGAAATGATGTTGAAGATCTCCCAGCTGAAGTGTCCGGCACTTCTACACAACTAGGTATAAACCAATTAATGAACCGTGATGCCTTGCAGCGATATAACATGGATGGCGTTGCTCAGGTATTTTTTTCCAAAAGAATCTCAGTCACTCTGTTTTTCTGGCTCAGGTTTACGGTATATTACATTGGTCACTGCTTTTCTCTACAGGTATTAGTGGCACTTGAGAGAATGGAACAAGATGAAGAATTAACATATGAGGTAGTCCACCTTCGAGTATTTCTGACCACCCAGGCGTCCCTATTTGTATTTATGATGAACTCTTATTTTCCATGTGCAGCAACTACTTGTGTTGGAGACCAACTTGTTTCTTGGTGGCCTCAACTTCTACGACCAGCATAGAGACATGAGGCTGGATATAGACAATATGTCCTATGAGGTCTGTATTTTTTCTTCAGGATATGATCACTAACTATGTTCAGCAAAACTTATTTTCATCAAAATGTCAGAGGTTTTTTTTATGGGGGTGGGGTTGAGGTTTATCCAATAGCTTAAAGATATATATCTGTCACATTTCTAGGTCACACAAAAGATAAGTTCCCACCGATAGTTATACCTTTTACGTCCTGCAGAACTTAATCTTTTGCCTGTTAACAGGAATTATTAGCTCTCGAGGAGAGGATGGGGAGTGTTAGCACAGCTCTGTCAGAGGAGGCATTGTCAAAGTGCATCCGGAAAAGCATTTATCAGGATATGCCTTCAGAAATAGGGGAATTTGGAAGCAATGGGAATGAAGATGAGGTCAAATGCACTATTTGTCAGGTTTTCCCCACTTACTTCAAGCAATATTTTGTATATTCCGACGTGCCTGATACGTTATACTTAAAACTAATTCATCATTCGTGATGTTTTTCTCCTTCCTTTCTAATTATGTAGCACCTTGCTTTGTCACTTTGGTTTTTTTTTTGATGCAATGTTATTTGAAGTGCAGTTAACACCACATCAGTTTTGTGTTGTACATCCTAAGAGGTTTTAGTCATCAATCAGCTAACCTTTATTTAGGAGAGTTCTCTAGGTTTATGCTTTGTCAAACTCTCTTCTTGAACACGATGGAGTAGAAAAATTACAACAACAGATTTGAGTGAATGTCACTAAATTTAGTGCTGTTATTAGTACTTTGAATCTTTCAACATTGTGGTCAGACATGCAGTCTGACTGTTTTTGCGTAATGTAGGCAAGTCTATCCTATTCTAGACATAGTTCCATGCATCTAGCGACCATGCACAGGACTTTGTACATATGGTGTTGGCGTATTATCACTACCCCATGTGCATGTTTGATTCTAGGCTGTAGAGGTTCTAACGCTTTACTAATTGTCCCAAATTGATGATATTTTCAAGCAGTGTCAATCTAGTATATATACGTATTATTTCTTAAAAGATATTTTATAATATGCATGTGCGCGCACACACACATATAGTCAAACCTCTCTATAATAGTCATCCTCCATAGTTACCAGTTTCAAAAAAATAGTCATCCTCTATAAGAACGTTTCACGATAACTGCCAAGTAATCTTTAGAATTGATTTTCATGTTATGTTAGATTCTAAGTTAAGTAATGAGATTTTTTCGCAGGAGGAGTATGTGATTGGAGATGAAATCGGAAGGTTGGAATGTGAGCATGGTTATCATGTGGAGTGTGTAAAACATTGGTTGAGTCTCAAGAATTGGTGTCCTATATGCAAAGCTTCTGCAGCTCCATCACAGCCATCCACAACACCATCTTAGCGCAATAGTTTCCTTATGTACAAATTCATCAAGGTGAAGGTGGTGGGGTGTTTCTGTTCCATTTTTGAATTTTTTGCTTTGTGTACATATACAGTTCTTGTCACATCAACCAATAAACCCAAGCCAATACAGGCTTTGTGGTGATAGCTGATGAACATTGATATTTATTTCCTTGAAATCCTTCTAAAGTGTTTTGTAATTTGCTTACGGGTCGTTCATCTCTGCCTCAAATTGTTATGCTACTCTATCTGCATTTGGCTCTATGACACTCGACTTTGAGAATGATTCAGGATCAGACGAGAAAACGAACCCTACGAGAGAGGCTCGACGAGATAACTTAACTGGAGTTGCCCTATTCATCATTTGATGTTCACATTGATTTGTGTTGTTTTGTTGTTGGAAATTTATTGAAGATGGTCACCATTTGCAATGGTGGTCACACTGGTCCCAACTTGGTTGATGGAGTATCAATTTTCCAATATCTAAAGTAGGCAGTCCCCAAACCTAAAGTACCAAAAGTACCAAAAGTAGACTTTTCTTCTAAAGGTCACTTTTGTCTACTTTTATTTTGTCATTTTTTTTCTTCCATGAAGTGGTTTGTGGTTCTCTTTCAATTAGATATTACACTTTATTGATGGAAGTGTGTGTTACTACTTTCACAAGCAATTGAGAACCATAACACTTGATTAATCTTCTTGATTACTTCTAACATATGAAGGATTAAATACTTATGTATCAAATACAATTTAGACTTAAATAGTACCTAAGATCAAGAGTGTCAAAATAAACGCGTTTGGCTAACTCAGTGAATGTGTTGGTTCATAACAATCTCAATTTAGACTTAAAATGCATCTAAGAGTGTTAAATGAATGTGTTTCGCTAACATAGCAATGCCAATTTAGACTCGAAATGTACCAAAGAGTGCCAAATGAATGTGCTTGAAATGAACGTGTTTGGCTGAATCAACAAAAAGTGTTGGTTCATAATATTTCAATTTAGACCTTAAATGTACCTAAGAGTGTCAAATGAACGTGTTTGACTAACTCAGTGAATGTGTTGGTTCATAACCATCACAATTTAAACTTAAAATATACCAAAGAGTGTAAAACGAACGTGTTTGGCTAAATCAATAAATATAATAGTGTCAATTTAGACTTGAAATGTACATAGGAGTGCCAAATGAACGTTGATTCGGTTAAATCAATAAAAGTGATAGTTCATAACATTTCAATTTAGACTTTAAATGTACCTAAGAGTGTCAAATGAACGTGTTTGGCTAACTCAGTGAATGGATTGGTTCATAACAATCTCAATTTAAACTTAAAATGTACCAAAGAGTGTAAAATGAATGTGTTTGGTTAAATCAATAAATGTGTTGAATTATAATATTTTCAATTTAGACTTAAGTTATACCTAAGAACGCCAAATGAACGTATTTGGCTAAATCATCATAATACCTCTGGTATCCGATTATAACATGCTAGCCTCTAAGCATATGGTCAAAGATAAATTCGATAAATTCAAGCTAAACAATAACTCATAACTTAATTCAATCATTTTTTTTTTCTTGGGCAGGACTAATTCAACTCATTCAATTTCATCGATTAACTTGTAACGCGTGTAACAAGGAGTTATTTGATGAAAATGAGCAAAAAAATCATTATAAATCTGAATGGCACCGTTAACAATCTTAAACGCAAGGTAATTCTAATACCTTTTCTAAGTTTTTTCCAAGTAAAATGATTTTTATTGCATAAAGATTCTTTCTTTATTTATTTTTTTCTGTGTATTTTTTGGGGTTTTGTTGTTTCTTTTGTTGTTGTATTGCCTGCATAAACTCTGTTTTCTTTGTTCATTTGTTGTTTATAGCTGATTATACACTATGTTGCTCGGACTCTTCAAAAATGTCATTGTGTGCGTGTCGGATCCTCTAGCGTCCTAGGGGGTTCATTCGAACTTTTACACTATTTATATATGTTTAAAATTATCTTTTTACCTATATATAATAGATATTCACCTCCCTTTGGCCTTTTCGTGTATTTACTTTTTATATTTCAAACTCCCTTAGTAAAAAAATTAGCTCCTCCACTGCTGGGGCCGCATGTTTGGAGAGTCCGACCAACATAGATTAGATTATGCTTACTCCTACCATGGGCTTTCTTGGAGTTTTTGTGTTGATCATTTTTGCTTTGAATTATCCTTTTGTTCATTTTAGAATGTTTTTATCTTGATAACTACCTAATTAGGATGATTAAGAGTTCATTTGGTCGGGTAAAGAACCTATGATATCTGATTACACTGTTTAATCTACCAAGATTACTTAATTCAATTGTAATTTGCAAGAATTTACTGATGCAAGTTCGATGAGCAACTGAGAAATTCAACGAATCCTATTTGGCCAAATTAGGATATGTTATTTTGATGTATTCGAAAATAAAATACAGGATACTTAGAACCAAGTAAAACAGAAGTGGAGAAGAAATAGATTATATCCGAGCCTACTGAATTCATAGTGTGTTCTTAAGAAACTTAATCCTCTCTTAGTATTCGAGGTATAAGATTATTTTCTCTCAGAGTACAATGGATGAATCGCACTGGTGTAGTGGTACTTCAAACCTCAGAGTACAAAAAGAACAGCCAAATGACACTTAGAACTTGTAAAGTGCAGGAAATATTGCAGAAAGAAGTTGAGTATTCAAAATTTTCGTAAGTAAAAATATGACCAATAAAGGGTAGTGTGAACAAGTGTTATTGTGGCTTATCAAAAAAGTCACAACCTATTCAATGTGAAATATGATGTTCAAATTGCATCCTTTCTCCTGGTGTCTTTTCGGGAACACCTTTTCATCTCCCATTCACACCTCTTAACACGCAATAGGATGATTATATATTGCATATATCATTCATTAACAGCTACAACTTGGGACGACTCTTATGTTATCCGTGTTCATTGCTGTGTGATTGTTCTATACTCATTGTTCTGTTTCTTGTTATTCATCTCATTGTAAGAATTTTTGTGCAAGTACGATGAGCAACTGAAAGCAATGATGACTAACGGATCATTTTTGTGCCAAATTAGGATAATTATTGCATAAATAATTGAGTTTAGATTTTAGGACTACTTTGTGTCTTCATGTTGTTTGTAGGCTGTAGCTATGATTGCAGAATGGATTAGAGCTCATTATTCTGTTTCTTGGTATTTGTTTCAGGTTGCCGGAGTTCCTGGATTGACAGAGGCACTCTTTGTAGCCAGGCAGTCCACACTTGCAGAAGAAACGAAAAGATTAAGCGAAACTCCCTTGCTATATAGCTGTGGTCATTGTGGCAAAGAATACAGAAGTTCTAAGGCTCATACTCAACATCTAAAATGTAAAACTCACTTAGCCCGGGCTTCACAAGAGCCAGGTCATCACGACAAGAATAGCATTATTTTCAAGCCTCTTCCACGGCAATCTTCCGACAAGAATGAAGATATTAGTGGTAGTGATGAAAGCGAGTGGGAGGAGGTTGATCAAGAGGAAGAGACGGTTGATGAAGCCAATGACTCATTGAGGCAACTACAGTTGAACGGAAGTAGTACTCGTAATGGTAATATGGATGAAGGTAGCGATGTTGATGAATACATTGATGAGTTGGATCCACGCTGTTGTTTCATGTGTGATTTGAAACACGATACGATAGAAAGCTGCACGGTCCATATGCACAAGATGCATGGTTTCTTCATTCCTGATGTCGAGTATCTGAAGGATCCTAAAGGCTTCCTTACTTATCTTGGTATCAAGGTAGTATTTCAAGATACTTATATATGTGTTATATTTACCGTATCTTTTGTTTAGCTATCCAATAACTGATGATAATAATTAAAATGAAGATCTAAAAGAATTCCTTATTGTTTATGTCATCAGATTAAAAGGGATCATGTGTGTCTGTATTGCAACGATAGATGTCACCCTTTCAGTAGTTTGGAAGCAGTTCGAAAGCATATGGAAGCTAAAAGTCATTGCAAAGTGCATTATGGTGATGGTGGTGATGACGAAGAAGTGGAACTAGAAGAGTTTTATGACTATAGCAGCAGGTAAGCTTTGGTGATAAGATAGTTTCCAATACATTAGAGCAAACCCATATTTAACAGATTCAACTAAAGCCAATTTTTCCAACGCGGAGAATAGATATGTTTGTGTGTGTACGCGCGCGCGCGTGTGTGTGAAATCAACTAAAATTTTGACAAATATTGAATAATGAATCCATAAGGTCAAAAATAGAACGTGGTCAGTGCTAAGAACTTTAAAGGTTGGAGAATCTGAGCCAACATTCTTTTTCTCGTCTCAGGTATCGTAGCATGGGTCTAGCAACCGTGCAGTCGAGGGAGCACATTGTTAAAATGAAGGTGTTGAAGGCGATGAATAGATGTGGCGGGGGCGCTATGCGCTCTAAGATTGGCATGAAAAGCAATGACATTCGTAAGCTCCCTAAAAATATACCATATTAGGCCTTTCCATATGGATTATCTAGCAATATTTATTAGTGCATGTAGCCATATTATTTTTTCATTCTCAGATGGTTGATTAATGGACTCCTTCATTATGTGAATTGATTGATTAGATCCAAGGTCAAAATTTCAAAGAAAAGTGAAGTTGCTGAAAGAGTTGGGATTGGGATTTTTTTTTTGGTTTTGGTGGGAAGTGAATAAATTTTCTCTAAGTTTCAGTATCATGTGTTCTTTTACTGGGGTATTTTACTCAGTTGAACCAGTAACTCCCCATCAACCATTCTTATTTAGATTGATTAAATTATTAATAAGTTCATTTCGGGTTACAGAAAGGATTGGATCGAAGGAGAAAGGTTAAACGCGTCCTAAAGTCATTTCGATAAATATTATTCATGTTCCATCAAAATAAGCATACAAATTTTTGTTGATTTATCTTCTAAACAATCAAAATTCTGCAATTAGTAAAAATGACATCAGTTGGCCACTTTTGATGGCACCATTTTTAAAACATAAGTAGGTTTTTAAAACTTTGTGAAATTTAGCCACTTTATCGAAGAAAAGAAACACATCTGTGGGAGTCTGGTAGTTTTAGAAACTTTAAAAGAAACCAATTCTTTGCACATGAGGGAGGGAAATAATGTGCAATAAAGATTTAAAGTTGATTATCGAAGAAAGAGATTTATATGTGCAATTGCATAAGTTTGCAGCTCTTTTTTTCTTCCTTTTATTGATATATCTTTCTTAGAGAACTTTTTTTTTGTGAGCGCCCATTTAGCCGAGAAGACAGGCGAGTAACGCGTAAGAACCTGCCCTTGAGAGAGGAACTACAGCTGGAAACAGCTGCTAATACCCCATAGGCCGAGGGTCAAAAGGAGGAATCCACTAGCTGAGGGGTTCACATCTGATTAGCTAGTTGGTGAGGCAATATCTTACCTGTCAATGATCAATAGCTGGTCCGAGAAGATGATCAGACACGGTCCAAACTCCTACGAGAGGCACCAGCAAGGAAATTTCTGCAATGGGTGAAAGCCTGACGGAGCAATGCCGCATGAAGGTAGAAGGCCCAAGGGTCATGAACTTCTTTTCCCGGAGAAGCAGACAATGATTTTGTCACAAGAAAACCTCAAAAACTTCATAATATTTTATGCGTAATCGACATAAAACCATGTAGGGAATGTTTGGTAACCCAAGAAAAAAATATAGAAAAGGCCAAAAGGTTTAAAACCTCAAATTTATAATGAGATAGAGAGAATGGTGAGTGTCTCCTACACGAACTTAAGAACAAATACTACACAACGTGGTCTAATTAAAGAAAAGAAAAGGTTAAGATGAATCAAGGATCCTCCTACAATAGCTTAAATTTCTTCTTAAAGTTAAAGCTAATATACAACAGCTTCAGGTCTACAGACCACCTGATCTACATATCTCATCACTTACCTCTTTGCTCTGGTCTTTCGAGCATTTCTCACCGGTCTCTTTCCTTGTTGCTTCACAACTCTCCCGTTCTTTGCCAAGTCACGTGCCAAAACCAGTTCCTCCTGCGATAAATCTTCACTAGGCATGGAAGCAGCGGGACTCTCTGCTGGTTCATTCATGTCTGGTACATCCACAGCAGATTCGCTAAGCAGCTCACACTTATCCTCCACTTGGTGAGATTTAGTCGACTTGTCCTGACTTGACGTTCCTGAATTTGGCTTCTCACCACCAATGTGTGAGTCGTTTTGACCTCTAGTTTGACCTGCAGACAAACTATCGAGGGGGAAACCAGCATTAGGATTCGAGCTCCGGAAAAATAAAAGAGCTACATCATTCATTCTTTTACCTAGCTTCTAATGATGCATAGCCATTAGAATTTTGCGCTAAATTTGGTCGAGTCACTTCCTGTGCGTCAGAGCCAGTTACATGAAGACCTGAACTTGTAAAAAGGGGTAAAATATAAGAGAAATTAAATTGACCAGATTGGAGAAAACGAGATCAGCAGTTAACCCAACCCCGCAGACATAAGGAAAAAAAAGAGAGAGAAAACCACATATAACAAAAGCCACTTGCATATTTCAGGACATATAATTAACCAATTACAAATGCTGCCATAATCACAAGGAAGAGCAATGGAGGAACAAATGTGAATGAGACTCATTACTACTCTGGAACTATAGTTCACATTATGTGAGAAGTGCTAAACTTCTTTAGTCTCAGCCTAGATTATCCACCGTTAGTAGTAGCCAAATGCTAGTGGAGCCTGTAAATCAAGCAGCTTCGTAAACTTAACTCACATCATATGTGATGTCGGGATGCAATATGATGATGTATATTCAAATTTAGTCTAGATATTTTGAAGTGAACAACTAAGAGCAGAGCATTTTCTTTAAGAACGTAATTTTTCTGGCAGCCTTTACCCTCAGTACAGCATTGCAAAATTACCAAGTTAAAAAAGTCTTCGCAAGTCTCATCCTTTTTTGGTTATTACTTGTCAGGCCCTAGGTTTCAAAACTTGCTCTAAACTAAACCAGATATCAGAATCCGTTACACCACATTGGTCACAAGTCCAAGCTTTCCTAGTTTGCATCTAGCTCCTTTACAACCATAACTACATAAGATATAGGTCGCATTCATGTTTGTATTCCTCCACGTGCCATCCTTACCATTCTAGGCCATAACATTGGTTACACTGTTGCAGTCACCATGGTTCTCTCTCACATATCCTCCTTAATCCCCCAATCAACAGACTAATGTCACTATCATGGCTGTGATTTGTGGTCCCCGATAAAATCCACCATTAACCTGACATGAGAACTGCTTAGAAGATAAGTAGCCAAGAAACCAACTTCCATCTACGAAGACCCTAGGGAAGCATCAAATGCCTCTATCTTTGTTTACATCTCTATCAGACCATTTACAAATATAAACCAACTTACCTAGTAGGCTAACTTTGAAGTCCTATAGGGTAGCCCGGTGCACTAAACCTCCCGCTATGCGCAGGGTCCGAGGAAGGGCCCGACCACAAGGGTCTATTGTACGTAGCCTTACCTTGCATTTCTGCCAGAGGCTGTTTTCAAGGCTTGAACCCGTGACCTTCTGGTCACATGGCAGCAACTTTACCAGATACTCCAAGGCTTCCCTTCAAACTTTGAAGTCCTATCTGATTAGGTAATAGTAGGCAACAATTTTGACTTGTCCAGATGATCAAATATGAATTAGATGCCACTCGGCCAACTTCATATATTGTGTATTGGTTAGTATAAGTTGACTTTTGAACCCATTACTGCCAATTAGCTTCACAACATAAGACCAACAGAAAATATCATAAAGAGTGGCCTCAAGTACCATCATTGTGCTCGGAGGGGAAAACTGGACCACTAGGCATGTAAGATTCACGAGCAGCGTGCTCACCAACCCGAATTGCCTGTAAGTTTGAACAGTACAAGCACAAAAGTACATAGGTAAACACAACATCTTATTGTCCATATGAAATGCTATCTTTATTTAGTCCAAATGTGCAAAATGCTGAATAAAGTACTGAAATCCCTAAAATGGTTACCTGATCTTGCAGCTGAATAGAAGAGGCCGGATTTAAAGGCCCACTCTCACTTTCTCCACCATCTTGTGTTATTTCCACATCTGAAAGAGAAGAAATGAGGTTCTACAGAAAGCTAGCAATTTGCAGCAGAAGACAAAATTAAAACCAAGGCAAGACCATAAGACCAGTCTAAGAGGCCAAGATTAGAGAACAACGTACCTGACCACTTAATGGGTACATCTGACAGTTTAGCAAGTCTCAAAGAACTTGAGTCATTTATCTTCTCTGCGGTACTGGTTCCCGTCAAATCACCAACTGCAGATTTTGGTTCTGCTTTGCGTTCTACCAAACGTAATTGGTAGTCAGTTTCCTTGGAAGGGTGGGCACGCAACAGATCTTCAGTTGCTTTTGACCGGACTTTTCGTATTTCCTCATGAATATTCCATGACCCAGATGCATAAGAATTTTTTTTCTGTGATCCAGTAGAAAAGCACATATCAGAAGACAGCAAATAACAGAAACTTGACAAAGTAAATGGATTTAGTACTACTTAGTAGCTAGCTGTTCATCATCTTTGACAACATGACATGCCTAACTAAGTTAAAGAATACAGAGCTCCTTCAAATCACTAAAATGATGAAGTGTGATCAAAGGTAAAGCTTGAAACATGACATAATATTTCATTCAGTATTCTGAGGAATTGCCGAGAGGAGTAACCAAAAATGTTCTACCTATTTAGCAAATTAAAATAACACATGCACCAAAAATGAGACTATTGATGCAGCGACTAAACATGCAAAGATGAGGACTAGTCACTTGGGAAACTGTTCGATATATCAAGTCTCTGTTATAAAGTTGTACTACTCAAGTTGAGACTAATAAATTTCACAAAAACTAACCCTTTTTTATTTAGAATGATAGCATTTCAACTTAATAAGTTGCTATAAGGTTCCATCTTAAGTCAAAGCATCAAACAGCTTGTTTCTTGTACAGCTCTAAGTCTATCAATCGGTGTAAGTCAATAGATCCTATATCAATGTCCTCTAAACCACCTGCACATATCAGACTACATGGATGAACTCGTGCATGGCTGCTTTAAAAAAAAAATCATTTCTTTAGTTTACAACCCTTTAGTTTGTAACCTTTGGCAATGCTCTTTAATATTTGATTTATAACAATTCGATCGAATGTAAATGACTTCTTATAAGTGGATCATAAGTCCAAGAGCTTAATTCTTTCAGAAGTGCAAAATTTATCAAACCATTGGATGGCTGCTTTATAATTTTCATCATCTCATTAGTTTGGAACTTTTGCAATGTCAGATAGTTCATGTATATAGTACTATACTTGGTGTCCTACATTGGAAAATGTTTATTATATACTGTGTAAAGTACAGATATAAATAGGGCTCAGTGAAAGACAATACTGAGAATGCATCTCAATAATATTTTTCCCGTGCCTTTTATGTCGCATGGTATAAGAGCATTGGTGAAAAACATCCATGAAAAGAAAACATAGTCAGACAATCACCATGTTCCAATTTCCAGCGACTTTCTAGATTGTGTCACCTCCTTTTCCTTGAGTATTGTGCGGAAACCAACACAATCACAAGGTCCCCACCCTATGGCGAGCAAACCCCAATCATTCCCTCCGAGGTCAGATCTTACACGCGCCAGAAACTAGGGTTCCGGCTAGTGCCGGTGCCTATGAGGTTTTCTGGACAGATCCCGACAATCGTCTTTCTGTTGGGTCATGGGTGTGCTTTCCAGGTAATTCCGAGGCTACCCATCTAAGTACCTTCTCATTCTAACCACCAGAACACCACCTTCCAGTGACCAACTTTAATTTCAAGCCAAATCTAACTTTTCCGGCGACACCTCTAAATTTTGCTTGCACTTAAGGGTTCGATTAGAGTCTGTAGTTAACCAGTTCAGTTTTCAGAATTTTCCGGCGACTCTCCAGTGACTTTCTGCCAACTGGCAGTTCTCTAACCATTTTCAGGATTTTTTAAAAGATTTCTTGGCTATATTTTGTGATTATTTGTTAATATTTGGTGAGAACTCTCTACTCCCAAAAATACGGGAGTTGGAAATTCAAGTCTTATAACTACTGCGGAACCCTTAATTGGAAATTCGAACTAATTGGCTTGGGCTTCCAATGGAGTTGTGGTGCAAGGGTCAGGTGTTCAAGATTACTTGACCAAAGAGGCTAGTGACGAGATGAAAAGGCCCGAAAAATTAAGACAATTTTATGCTTGCACAGTAAACAGTAAAGAGATTTGTACTTAATAATAATTCAAATTCGAGCTTGCACTCAAAATTCATGCATTCCTTTCCTTCCAAATAGTCCATCATAATTTAGGCATATTTTTATAACTCTATTTTTTGATGTTGGAATTATCTTTAGCCGTATCCCCGCACCCGTATCAGTACCTAGATACATACCCCCAAATCTTAAAATTTAGATCATGAAGGATTCGACCTCTAGATCCGCATCCATATCGGACACCCGCACCCGAGTCCGAGCAATTTAGCTTTGGCAAGTAATTTTGCAGTTTAAGCACAACCGTCAAGTGGAGTCAAGAAGCAAGCTCATTTGATTGAAACACAGTGTGGGCATAATCAAGATTAAGTTTCAGAATAGCAAGTAAAACAAGCTGATATGCATCTAGGCAACCTTTCTTCTGTGTCTTCCCTTTTCGACCTTTTTCTTACAAGAAAGTAGCATGGTCTCCAATATATTGCTTTACTAAATAAGTTCTTTCTATAGTAAAGTTCTTTCTATCTGAAAACTACCAACTTTTGGCGCTCTGAATCATCAAAGCTTCTAGTGCTAATTGTAGGACATTGTTGTCTAATGTTAGAAAACTAAGGTTCAACCACTGTTCGATAAATAGGAGTGTACATCCTCCAAGGCTTGAACTGGTGAACAGAGAGTAATAGAAGGAAAATTGAAATCTTCAAATACCTTCAAGGAAGACAGAGAATCACCACTGACAGTATATGGTGTTTCTTCGTCAAAAAGCTTTGCCTTCATTTGTGAGGGGGTTCTAAGTCCACTATGATCAACAGCAGGAGACGCCCATGGTGGACGAACCTTCATATATGACCTGGCCATTTCTACAGGTGAGCCAAAAGTATCATCCACCTATATTTTCACAAGAAAGATATCGGAAATAGCATCAATAAACATTCTTATATAGCTACATTTTGGTATCACATAGCTGAAAGCAGTAAAATATAAGTCTTTGTGCAGGCAAAATATTACATGAGAAACACTAGTAGCACCATAAGCTCCTTATAGAAAAAGAAGGATTGAAAGTTCGAGGTAGAATTAATATTATAGATAAAATACATATAAACTAGGCAACTAATTCAGATTAAGTGGGACAAACACTCTCATTGTTCAAGTTTCCAAAATCAAATTCGACTCAACATTAAAATGACTTTTTTAAGACAAGGCACATCATAAATGAAGAAATTAACAAGGACATTTATGTAATGCAGACAAAAAGTACTCAACAAGTTCATCCCGTATAATAGGATAGCAGGCTCGAATTTGGCCCATAAATTAGATATAGTAAAACACAAAGGAGGATCTTCTAAACTCGAGGAAATATTTTGGAGGCAAAAATCAAGAAGCAACTGGCTTAAGCAGGGTGACAATAATAAATGGCGAATGCGCATCGAAAATATAATCACATAGACAGCCTGGTTATTAATGGTGCACGGTCTCTGAAGAGGGGTCATTAACAATGAGATCCTATTTTAAAGCACGGAGACTCGAGGAAAAATAAACTTAGGTATGTGAAAGAAAGGAGACAAATCTGGTCAAGAAACCAAAAGAAGACATTCATGCCAATGAAGGAAAGAAAATCAAAAGTACCATGCAAACAACTTCAAATTGATAAAACTGGGGAGATCATAATGTTGTAAATTAACATAAACCATGTGGATAAATTAGAGAATTCCAGAGACAGATAAAAGGAGTTATTTACATTTTTAACAACAGAGCTTAAACCTCCGAGAGTATTATCTGAACGCAGTCCATCTTTCTTTTCCTCTAACCATTTCCTCGCTTCTATAATTGCTTGACTGCTGTGGTCCAATGTATCTGAATGAGACATGGAAGACTATTCAGCTATGCAAACACTTTGCAGGAAAAACACCAGCTATAACCACATGATAGATTCATTAAATTATTACCATCTGCAATTGTTTGATCAGCTATTGTCGAGTGCAAACCCAAACTGCCTCCCCCTTCTACTGATGAAGAATTCACAACCCTTGAGTTGATGATCGTTACTAACTGATCACGCTCCTCCCTGCAAAGTTAACAGTACAACTACGTTCAGAAAGAAAGCTAGACAAAAAGAAACATCATATTTCTTTTGTCCTCTTTTTTTATCTACAGACAAAAATCATACTTTCTTCTTTCGATACACATGCATGTCATCTGGCTGTGGAAGAGTCAAACCCCTACTTAATTATTATTCAAGATTCATCAATTCACAGCAGTATTCAACGACAACTTTAATGCAAACTACAATATTGAAGACAAGCATAAAAGAGAGAAATTGTCAGTCTGTTACTCTGTTTATATCAAAAAGATAGGCATGCATACAATAAAGACAAGCAAAAGATAGGCATGCAATACATAAAAAGAAGCAAAATAAGCTAACTGCACCACTTTACAATTGTAAAATGCAAAGGGATGACTGAATTTTCCAGTGGAAGTGCGCTCCTCAGCTTGAAATACACTGTGACATCCAGGATTCCAGGGAAGTACAAGGAAATAGCATCGACTATCACCATATCCAAAGTAAAGGCAGAATCACCGGTATTATATGAGCTCAGCTTCTGGTATCTGATATGACGGACACTGTTAGCTATTGAGTAAACCTTACCTGCTTTATCTAGTTGGATCGCTTGACACTCTGATATCTGATATGACGGACTCTCCCTCTCTCTATATGTCTGTGTCTGTGTGAAGATATCTTTAGAATTTGGACAAAGACAAAAGAAGGCAGATTAATTTCCTGAGTAGTAGTATACTGTTCTTGACCCCCCAAAAAAAAAAAAAAAAACTGTTCACTCAACCCAAAATGCTTGACACCTCTCTACAATTAGTAATATCCTAGACGACTTTAAAGTCTTTGTTGAAGTTCCACATTGGTTGTGGGAGGGAAAAATTGGTCTCTTTATATGATCTTGGGCAATCCTCACTTGTGAGCGGATTGAGTTAGGTCCAATATTCATTTCTTCTCATGGTATCAGTGTCAAGTTCATCCCAATTCTTGGTTTACCCGATGATGGGCCCTCATATTATTGTCCATGCTCCAAATGTCAAGTCTTGGGAGTGCAAAGGGGTATTGAAGTCTCACATCGGTCGTGGGAGGGAAATTGATCTCTTTATATGGTATTGGGCAATCTTCACCTCATGAGCTAGCTTTTGCAGCCGTGATAAACCCAATGTCAATTTCTTCTCATATTGAAGTGTATGATTATCTCATCTAAAAGCTTACGTTGTCAGAGAGAGAGAGAGAGCGCATTATTTATTTAATGGAAAAGGGTCAAAAATACCCTCGAACTATTCGAAATAGCTCACATTTACCCTCATGGAGCACACACGTGAATATTCTTTTTGATAAGAAGTGGCGGTAAGATTCGATTCCAGGAGTAGGCAAAGGTCGTGGATTCTTCATTAAGTGATAATAAATCAGTCTTTAGTTGAGACTTCATTAAATAACAATAAATATTTCTTCATTTCGAGATTAGCAGTACATGATAATGTCAACAGTCCACATCCATTCGATTTGACAGACTATTCCTCTTATTCTAAAGACTATTCAATTTTAAAAACTCAGAAAAAGTTACCATCCCTCAGCTAAAAACACTAAAGAAGACTCTTAAAGACATAAATAAGAAAAATTAATTCATGAGTATAAATCACAGAAACAGTCCATATCTGAACTCATGTTGTCCTTTTCATGGAGAATTTATACAAACTACATCAGCATGAAGAGTTTCAAATGTTACCAAAACATAGAAAGGTCTAAAGACGCAAAAAAGGGAGCAGACAAGCACAATGAATTGATAAATGCGAACAAATCAAGACAGATACCACACTAGCATGCAAATGCTACCATATATAGTTAATATTTAAAATTAATCTAGTTGAATTTCCACAAAGAAAGGAGATGTGGAAAAGACAGAAACAATCTAGATAAGAAACAAGTCTCCTCTCTTACATACAAGAAATAATCTAAGATAAGACACAAGTCTCTTCTCACATACAAGAAATATCACTTTTAACACTATGGAAACAGAAATTTCAGCATATTAAATAAATGAAAGTTTTGCAACTAACCTTGAAAACGTCTCCTGCATAAGTAGCTGCTCAATTAGGTGCTTGGTTTGACTTCTCCCACGTAATTGAGGATGCTACACACAAAAGAGAAGTACAAAAGAGTACAGAAATTACTTTTTTGATACTTCAAGAGTCATTTATTCATATTACACCAAGTTGGAGCTGATAAGCTTAAATCTTTTCGTTTTGAGCTCCAAAGTATCTATCCCAACTTTACAAAGTGGTATATTCCTTTTCCACATCAATACCCTGATGACAAAGGGACCTTTCAGGTGTCCATGATGTGTTCTAGACTCTTTCGAAAGCCCATCTATTTCACTCTTTCCAAATTCACCAAAAAGAACATATTGCAACTAGATCCACATTTCCTTCTTGTTCATCCTCTTCAATTTGGGGGGAGGAGGGGCGAGAGGGGGGAACAACCTCCTTGTTTTTTTTTGCATAAGAAGCGCCTTACAACAAGAGTTCATGATATTAACATTCGTAGGTGTGACAATATGATAATGGAAGGCGTTGGAGTAGACCTAAAATCACAAGGAAGGAAATTATCTTAAAAGACAAACGATCTCTTGGAATCACTATGAACTTGGCTAAGAATAGAACATAATGGAGATTGGAGGAAAAGGATTCATTTAGACAATACCAATCAGTTGCAGTTAAGGTTAACTTGTTCTGGTTACACTTGCAAAAGGTCTAGTATTTACTGAGAATCCATTTCTGTTCCAGTTAAAGACTTATAAGCCCATGTAAGGATAAGTCAAGGACTAGAGAGCCTCTAACTTCCCTAAAGAGACAAATTATTCAGTAAATAAAATTGGCCTAAATTGAGTGCAATACATACGAAGTATTCATATATCTAAGTTGATTGATTGATCGTCAGGATGGCTTTCCATTTTGAATACCATGCAATAGACATTTATCAAGGCGCACGTTCTCCTTAACAATTTCCACACAGGCACACTATATCCTTCTATTTGTAACCACAAATGCAAAGATCTTACCAAGAAAATTTTATCTTTAGGTCTCTTCATAGACATCCAATAAAATTGGAACAATACAAAGAAGATCAGCATGGCCCCACGTAAGGAATGACATATACAAATCGAGAAATGGTACAAAAAGAAAATTTTGTTTTTTGACCCTCTGTAAATCAACCAATTTTCGCCCGCGAATGATCACAAATCTTTATGAAAAGTCCTTCAACAGTCTAGCTCCCAAGCTTGGAAAGTTCTCCGGAATTCCAGGTTCACAAGGTGTTAGTTTTATTCCTAGTGAGGAAACTTGTTACCACAACATACCCGTTTTCCGTGATGGCATTTTTATGTGGATATGCTTCATTGGAGGCCAACTCTCCACACCACACATCTTACCAAAACCTAATTTACTTTCCATTTCCTATCTCAAATCAATGAATCTTGAGAAATCTCCCCTCTCACAATCTTTTTTCAGCAACATACTTTCCCTAAATGAGTATGTCATCACTTCTGAGAACCATTCACTCACCGCAAGCAAAATATCCATTTGCCACTTTCTTAGTTATGCTTTATTGAAAGTAGCTTTTTACGAATACCTAGGCTTCCTTTGAACAAAAGGTTAGTCACATAGTTCCTTATAAAAATTATAAAGAAAAGGTGCGGGTTGGGGGGTTGGTCACCTAGTTCCACTCCACTGGAGGATACTACTTCTCTTCATCAAGACCTTACATACAGAAAATTCATGCCTAGTTCTTCATATTCTTTGCCACTAATGACGGAACACAAAATAAATAAAGGTAGTATGTCGGAATATTGGATTATGACGATGATCTTTCCTTCTTCCAAAAGAGAGGTAATAATCTCCTTAAAAACACAGTTCAAAAATGAAAAAGGGGAAAAGTGCTACTCTCTCTCGTTTGGACATAGGGCAGATGACAGGGTCAACCATTAACAACTTTACCGACCTTTTTGACATTTCATATAAGGACCTTCCTGTGGAACTATTGTTGTTTTTACATTCCCCTCGCATCTTAGCGCTACCTCTAGTTGCATCCAAATTGTTGAATTGTGTGGTCAATTCATCTAAAAACTTAAGTTGTTAGAGATAACACACTTTTATTTACTTAATTACTTAATTATATCTTCACACGCCCCCTCACATACATGTTGAACTTTTTTATGGGCCAAACAAGTGAATTTTTTTTAATAATGGGTGGCAGTAAGATTTGAACCTGTGACCTATCTACTTGGATAACATGTTGAAGTGTGTGACCATTTCATCTAAAAGCTTAACTTGCTAGAGAGATCACACTTCTATTCTATATTGCTCGGACTCGGGTGCGGATCTAGAGGTCGAATGACATAACTTTTAAGATTTGGAGGTATGGATACGAGTGTCAGGATACAGGCAATAAATGTATATTGTGAGTTATGACATATATGAAGTATATATTTTGATTAATAAAGGTTATTGAACTAAAGCTAAAGAAATTTAATTCTTTATAAACACCGAATATTTTATTCATAAGGCATCTCGTGTAATAGTAGCATTCTCATATTATATAACTATATATATCTATAACATAAACCTACAAAATCTAATCAATGTATACTTCTCAGTCATTGATGTAGTCAAAGCACCCACGATGAGTTGACCAAATCCGATGTGGATCCCAGGCCCACACTCATGTTGAGCTGACACGAGTGCGGCAAGGATTTTGAAGAGTCCACACAGCCCTGCGTATGAAACACCGGGGAAATCCTTTAATCAGACCGTGACTTACTCAAAGTAAGCTGAGACTCTGGGGCTGTCCAAAGAGTCAAAGGCCATCTATCAGTGGCCGACTTTAAATCAATCATACGAGTATGCTATCTCACTACCCGTCAATCTGAGATCTCGAAAAAAAATTCAAAAAAATCATCTTGGAGATTGTGTAATGCTTACTCTCAAACTCTTCGTTTACACAGTAGTGATATTTTTTGTTTCTCTCTTCATCTTTGGATTCCTATCTAATGATCCCGGACGAAATCCTGGACGTGAAGAATAAAATAAAAAAGGTTTTTCCTTGCTTGATTTTAAAATTTTCTTAGGATTTGGTCTATTCCACACATTTAACTAAGAATAAGAACAAAGGATTTCGAAATTTGAAAAAAAATAATCAAGTCATCAACGGAAAGAAAGGGATTCGAACCCTCGGTGGACGAAATCTTCTCTCCTTTTAGAATTCTTTCTCCCACACACCTAGCTTTTATTTACTTAATTATATCTTCAACACAGACCAACTATATCCAGATGAACAAACTGGTATCACTGGGAGAATCGTGGTACTAAATCACAAAATCACTTGATTATTAATGCTTAAAAATTAATAACATAATCAGATGAGATATATTACCTTGTTTAACTCATCCACTTCCGAGCAAATATCGTTCTCCTCTCTAGCATCATCCTCTGCAATAAAAGCCAGATGTAAGCTATTAGAAAAACAAAGAAAAGATGAGAGCATGCCATGACAAGATAGTTTCATTAGCCACCATAATATTTGAGTTCATACCTAGATGAAATTAATATTAAAATGTCAAAGAGATAGCTAATAGTATCGGTACAAGAGAGCTTTATTTAAGGCATAATACATAAACGTGCCCTTTAACTTGGCTTCAGCTGATAGCTATGCCCTCCAACTTTGGGTGTGCACAAGTAGGCACTTAAACTTGTATAAAGTTGAACAAGTAGACACACACGTCCTACATGGTATAATACACGTAGGACGCCAGGTAGGACACAAAATTGTCACGTGGGACGCCACATAGGATGCATGTGTCTACTTGTTCAACTTTATACAAGTTTAAGTGCCTACTTGTGCACACCCAAAGTTGGAGGATATATATGTCAGCTGAGGCCATGTTAAAGGGCATATTTATGTATTATGCCTTTATTTAAAGCTTGAACGAGATTTGCCTACTACTTTTTGGTTTTTGTGTGTGTGTGAGACCAATACTTCAATAATGACTTGCATTAAACCATTTATAGTCCAAAACATTAATTATCAATTCAATACTACTACTTACCAAAAATAATTATCAATTAAATAGTATCTCCCAGAAACTACATCCATTAAACCAACTTTAATAATCTCAAGCACACGCTCTCTCTCTCTCTTTCTCTCTCCCTCTAGAATTTCAAAAAAAAAAAGCTTACTAAACGAAAATCTTCTAAACTCCACAAAAAAAAAAAAAAAATTAACATCACCAAGTGTGTACTATAACATTTCCAATAAAGTCAGTATTTTTAAGCAAAAATCACAAAAATTAAAGCTTAACCTATACACAAACTATAATTTACCAAAAAACATGAAAAAATAAACTTTTTACTTAATACTCTCAATGGCACCAAAATGCAAATTGCAAAAAAAAAAAAAAACTACTTTAAGATGAGGTATAAGTGGCAATTTCGTAATTTATCACTTTCTAGATCACACACACACAAAAAAAGTGAGATTTGAAGAAGAGTACCATAACGAAAACGACGAAGAAAAAGAGTCAGAATTGAATACAGAAGTCAGAAAAATGCAAAAAAAAAAACACTATTTTAAAATGAGCAATAAGTGGCATTTTCGTAATTAATCACACAAAAAAAAAGGAAAAAAAGTGAGATTTGAAGAAGAGTTACCAAACATGGAATCGCCATCTGACGACGAAGAAGAAGAATAGGAGTCAGAGTTGAATAAAGAAGTCAGAAAAATGTAAAAAAAGAAAAAAGAAAAAAGAAAAAATCGCTACTTTAAGATGAGCAATAAGTGGCAATTTCGTAATTTGTCACTTTCTGAATCACACAAAAAGAAAAGTGAGATTTGAAGAAGAGTTACCAAACATGGAATCGCCGTCTGAAGAAGACGAAGAAGAAGAGTCGGAATGGAATACAGAAGTCAGAATCTTCGCAGCACCGGAGAGAATCGTACGTGTCGCCGGAAAAACATGACCGGTAAGCCAATTAGGGCTTTTCGGAAACGGTTCTTCCGCCGCCGCCGGTTGTGGTGGAGGACGGTCATAGGGACCAACGGCGTATCTCTTTCGCCTATTTGTTACAATTTTACCACCGGAACGAGAATCCATGGGCGCTCAGAGAGTGTGTGTTGCTGAAAACTGGAAGGAGAAAAGGGTCTTTTTTTTTGTCTGGGTATTTTTGGTTATAGAAAGAGAGAGAGAGGTTAAGAGGGATTCAAAAAGAAGTTGCATTTTTCAGGTTCCTTTTGTTTTCATGTTATCTGTTTCCAGTTTGTTTTTTTTTTTTTGGTTAATTTCCTTTTTTTGGTTTATTATGATTCTTTTGTTTTTGTTTCATACAATTAAACCAAAAGCTTCTTCTTCTTTTTCCTGGGACAGTTAAGCAAAAACTTAAAAGGGTTATTTCGTATGCTCATTAAATTATTATTTATTTTATCTGAGAGATTGGATAGAATCCATTATTTCAAGTTGGATAGGATAATATGGAATATTTCAGAATTAAACTTGGGATAATATTTATATTGAGTTTAGAAAATCGTATGATAAATTTATATGGTCTACCAAATACATATTTAATCCTGAGATATCTCACATTATCTCGCATACTAAACGATCCCTAAAAAATAGAATTCAAAACCTATATTTTGAAATAAAGGTTATTCGGTTGTCGTGAAAAATCTCCCGGTTCAATTTATGTAATATTATTTTTTACTATTCATTCATAAAAGAAAAATAATCTTATACTTTTTTTTTTAACTTTAGTAACAATTTTATGATAAAATAAAGATATCATACAAAGAATTAAAAAATTTCATGTTATCAGTTTAAATTTGGATTGAAATTAGTGGAGCAGAGAATTGAAAATTCTCATATTACAAATTCTAATTGAGATTGGGGTTGGAATTGATAAAGTAAAGGACTGAAAATTTTCGGGCCACCAATTTCAATTTAAATTGATAAAAGACTTAAATGCTCGGTTTATCGATTCAAATCTTAATTGGGTTTAGTAGAGTAAAGAACTAAAAATTCTCAGACCACCGATTCCAATCTAGATTGGGAATAAAAACTTTTTAGCTACATATTTATTATAATATAACATATTTAATATAATAAATTTCAAAAAAATTATATTATTACATATTCAAAATTAAAAAATTTATTTCTTAAATTTTGTGTCAATAAAAATTATATTGCATAAATTAAAATAAAGAAAACAATAGTTATTAGTAACAAAATGAATAATTTATTAAAGATTATCAAATGTTATAATAATAGAAATTACTTGCTTGATTTTTCGCACAAGAAAAAGATATTTGAGATAAGAATGATATAATTTAACATAATATTAGTATCCATTTACATTTTTGTATGACTACTCACATAATTAAAGTTAATTCTTTCATACAATTTTAGTTAAATATAACAGCCACAAATTAATAAAATTTGGGCACCACCAAAAGTATTCACATTTGATAAAATTAAAGAATTAAAATTGCTTATATTTAAAGGACCATTTAGATATACTTCCAAAACAAAAGGGCCCATTTTGTTATTTCTCGTAAAGACAAATATGCTATCTCTCCTCTCCGAAAAAACTTACCAATACCGAGTGTATACATCAAATCAATGGATACATGACCTGTATTTGAATACATATAACTACCATTTAATCATGATTAATTAATGTATATAATTACTTTATTAAATCACTTAACCATGATAAATTGCATTGGTTTGGTGTGTACACCCGGTGTGGGTAAGTTTTTACCCTCTCGATACTGTTTTGGATATATCTACATTTATTAGTTGCATTAAAATATACTTTTAAAATATTAATACATAAAAAAGTATTTGAAAGTTAAAAGAGAATATTTTCTTAATTTATATTTTAGATTTTTTTAAAAACAAATACATGCGCCTTTTCATTTTCTGTTTTACTAAAAGATTTGAGATTATTTATTTCCGGAAAAGAAAAAAGACAAAAGGATGTAAATATTGGAATAACTTTGCTTATTATTGACCTGTTTGAATAAGTTTTTGAAAAGTCAAAAATAATTATTTTAAAAATTTGGGATGTTTATCAAGCTTCTAGAAACGAAAAAAGCAAAAACTAAAAAAATAATTTATTTTTTAGAGGTTGAAAAAAATATTATTCGCTAGAATTACTTTTTAAAACTTGGGATGTTTATCAAGCTTATTAATAGTTTTTACTGAAATATCGTGTTATGATTCTAGGAATATATTTTCTGATTCATTATAAAAATGATAAATTTTTGCAAGTTTTGCACAATCCTTAAGAAAAATTAATTAGACGTATCGTTTGATTAGTATCATTTATTAATTCTTTAATCTTTATCTATTTATATACTTCTAATTCTAAAATAATTAATGCTAAGGGCAAAATTAAAAAAATAATAATTAATTCTTTCTTGATCTTTTAAATTGACAAGTACTCCCTCCGTTCACTTTTACTTGTTTACTTTGAATTCTGCACGCTCTTTAAGAAATAATGAATGAAATGAGTATTTTACCATAACACTCATATTAATTGATGTTTAGTATTACGTTTTGAAAAATGATTTGAGAATAAGTAATTAATGTTAAGGGTAAAACATGAAAAACATAATTATTTTTTCTTGATATGTTAAAAGTGATACGTAAAAATGATTTTTTTTTATTTTTAGAATAGTGGATAAGTAAAATGAACGAAGGGAATATTTAGGAACAACTATATTTAGAATACATGACAATTAAAAAGAAACGAAAGAAATATTCTATCCGTCTCATATTAATTAGTTTTTTTTTCATGCAGGTTAAGAAATCATAAATAAAAAGATAGTTTTACTAATTCAACCCTTAAAAAACTTCTTTTGAACTTTATAAACAAATGTGAACACTTTAAAAAGAATTAATTGCAAGGGTAATATGAGAAAAATTTGATTAATGCTTTATTGATTTAGTAAGGTGGACAATTAACATGGAACAACTATTTTTAGTAAGGTAGCCAATTAATATGGGACGGAGAATGTATATAAAAAATTACTCCTTCCGTCCATTTTTACTTGTAACATTTCGCTTTACGAAAATCAATTTGACTAAACTTCAAAGCTAAATTGAAGTAGATTAATTTAAAATTTAGATGATCGAAAACTATTAATGCAATTGTTCAAGTTTCACATGCCAAATTATTAATTGAAGTTTCAACACTTTCAATTATATCAATCACAAAACACAGAGCATATTTGGCTACCATGAAAATACCTCCAAAAAAGCCACATTTTTTCAAGCCCATTCAACCAGGTTTCAAGAATGGTCTTGTGAGTAATCCTTTAATATATTTTTTTTTTTCATTTTCCTTTGTTTACTATATGTTGCATGTCAGTGGTGGAGTCAGAAATTTGGTGAAGGGCGTGCAAATTTTCTTTTCAGTTATGTTAAGGGTATACAAGATTAAATATCAGTAGTTAATATTTAACCTTTTTCCAGTGAAAAGTATGCATTGGATCACCCTTCCCCTAAAATGGCTCCGCATATGTTTCTTATTGTTGCATGTATGATATGGAGGTGGAAGTATTAATCCCAGAACAGATAAAACACTATAATTCAAAAACCCAGTCCATATGAACACTTTATAATTCATGTTTAACCACGGCTAAAACAAAGGGTTTTCCCATCACGAAATAATGGAAAATTTGTGCTATAGAACACGATTTTCTACTTATTTTTCATTGAATCAGCTCAGTGAGAAAATGCATAGTGAAAAACAAATTCTCACTGTAATAGTGGAAAACTTCCTAATTTTTTCATATAAAAACATTAGTACTACTCCCTCCGTCCATTTTTACTTGTCACATTTCGCTTTACAAAAGTCAATCTGACTAAACTTCAAAGCTAAATTGAAGTAGATTAATTTAATATTTTAAATTTTAAATTTAGATGGTCGAAAACTATACGAAGAATGCTAAAAGTTGCAATCTTTCTCATATTAATATGATGAAAAAATACAATCTTAAAATGTTGCTCAAAGTTCATGCAGTTTGACCTTGAAAAACGAAACAATGACAAGTAAAAGTGGACAGAGGGAATATTTTTTCTTTTCCCACCGATTCAATCAAAATATCTGTGGAATAGCCACTGAACATTTTCTAGTAGAAAATTTCACTAGAAAAATAGTGATTCTTAGGTAGTGGACTGGGTAGAAAAATAGTACAGTTTCATGTCCTAGACAAAACAAAATAGTACTAGTATTTGTTTGGGGCAAGTTTATGTTGTAAAAAGGGCAGCTCAGTGCAATAAAACTTCTGTTATACGTGACACGAGATCCGAGGAAGAGTAGGACCACTAAAGTTTATGTTATAAAAAGGGCAGTTCGGTGGACTAAAGCTTCTGCTATGCGCGGCACGGGATCCGAGGAAGAGTCGGACCACTAAAGTTTATGTTGTATTGCAGAAAATTCCAATAGGTTTCTTGAAGTATTTGAAGGGACAAGATCAAATTGAACATGTAGTACTGAGAAGTAGGGGCAAAAATTGGCTGGTGAAGATGAAATGCTGGCGATTCGAAGCGGGTTGGGCTGCATTTGTAGAACAATATGATTTGCAGTTGGGAGATTTGTTGATTTTCAGACATGAAGGAAATATGGAATTTGAAGTTTCCATGTTTGATTCAACTCATTGTGACAGAGAATATGCTGAGTATCTGCAAAATGGTGAAGAGATTTCCAAGAAATTTAAATTCAAAGGTAACATAGTTAGAGTCCATTGATTTATACTTGATGATTTTTGCAAGTTAATTCCCTTAGGGGTTGTTTGATGTGAGGTATAAGGTATAATACTCCCGGGATAAAGTGCAGGATTATTTTATCTTGCGTTTGGTTGGAGCTATTAGTTAGTCCCGGGATTACTTATGCAACTATTTATACCATAATGATGAGATAAGTTATCTCATATACATGGTGGGATAACTAATCCCGGAATAGCTAATCCCGGGATAACTTGTTCCCAACCAAACGACCCCTTAAATCTTAGCACAAGTCTCAACTTGTTTATATTAAAAATTACTCCCACTGTTTCAATTTAATTATTTGATTTTGACTTAGCACGGTACTTAAGAAAATAAAGAAGACTTATGAATATTCTGGTCTTAAACTAAAGATAGTAGAATGTACCAAAATGTCATTGTAGAGATGCCAAAAAAGGAAAGAAACGTCCTTTTTGAAACAAACTAAAAAGGAAAGTGAGACAATTACAAATTGAAACAGAGGGAGTAGCAAAAAGGTGTTATTTATGGAAATTATTTTTGTGCAACCTGTAATGGGAACTACATAAACCAAATGATGCTTATTTTGTGAGGAAAAATAATTCCAAATTAGCCAAAAGGTGGTGTTGGTTGTTGTTTAATTAATGTTGCTAATTTTCTTAAGTACAATTGTCATATTTAATTTCTTGAGGATGCAACAGAAAGACCAAGGCCCAGGATCAAGTTGTCAAAAAAGGCTACTCATCACGAGTCTTTTGGTCATTCTCATTTTGAATGCACTATTAGAGAATATAGCATTTCACGACGTTACTTGGTAAGTTTCAAAACTCATTATTTCTTGCGAACTCTTCAAGTGAATGTGTTACATAATCAGGCCGCTTATTAGACAATGACAAGTTAATCTCTGTGATAAGCATTAATTAGTTACATGGTTAAAATGAATAACTAATTTGTAATCACATGTTAAACTAGACTGATATTGTAAAAACATTTACATTGTCAATGTATGTAACTTAAATTCCTTTTGTTATTTTTTTCTTTGTAAAATGGTTATACACCATGTCAGTACCTTCCTCAACAATTCGCATATGCAAATGGTCTAGCCAATAAGAAGTGCGGATTGATTATAAGAGATCAAAGACAAAGGTCGTGGAATTTAAAGCTAAGTTCTTCTGAAACTCGAACCTATATTGGAGGTGGATGGTCCAAATTCAGTGCTGATAATTGCTTAAAGAAGGGAGATCGCATAATGTTTGAGGTTGTTACTAATGGAGATACACCAATATGGAAATTTCAAGTTGTTAGTGAAGCAAAAACTCCGTTGCAGAAATTTCAAGGCAAGTTTCTCATCTAACCAGTTTCTTATTTCTTTCATGATCTTTTTCATTGTCATATATGTGTACTATTCTGCGTTGTGTATGTAAGTATTACGTCTTGGATTGAATCTCTTTTCTTTTGTATGTTTTCTAAAGTGTGTAAACCATTTTCTCTTACCTTCAAGTTGTTAGTGATTCATCTTCATTGGCTTTAAATCAAAGACTAAAGTGCAGTTTGCTGTATGTATTTACTCAAGAATGCAGCTTCAAAACGGTAAAGGCCAGTTATACTAAAAATAAATATTCGAAGTCACTGATCAGTCAGGGGGCCTGATAGTTGAAATTTTATAATCTGCGTCATTGGCTTTAAATCAAAGACTAAAGTGCTGTTTGCTGTATGTATTCACTCAAGAATGCAGCTTGAAAACTGTAAAGGCCAATTATACTGAAAATTAATATTCGAAGTCACTGATCACTGATCAAACTCCGCATGTGTGAGTTCGTTCACATTGCCAATCCCAAGTCCGGATAAAGGAGGAGGGTTGCCGAAGGTCAACCGGAAACAACCTTTCTACTCCATAAAGGTAGGGTGTAAGGCTGCATACAACTTACCCTCCCCAAACACCGCTTGTGGGATTAAACTGGGTTTGTTGTTGTTGTACTGATCACTGATCAGGGGGTCTGATAGTTTAAATTTTATAATCTGCGTGTTTTAGAATCTAGTCAAGTTCAATTCCAAATTATTAAACTCTATTTTGATATATTCTCTTTTTCTTAATAGCTTAAATGGAGCGACATCCTCAGTGAGGATTCATATATCGGACCAAAATTTGAGTTTGGATTAAGGCATATATAGTAGTAGTAGTAGTAGTTGTTGTTATTCTCTTTTTCTTGATCAATTCCTTCCAAAGTGATCTGGAATTTGAAAAAGGAGTCCATATTTAGAAATTGTCCCCTGCTAATTTTTGAAACTTCAATATGTTATAATATCTTCCTTTTTATCCTAATCGTTACACTTCCTTATCAAGTTTTCTCTTTCTTTTGCTATGTTTTTCTTCATAAGCAGACACTATGAAAAAACCCTCAAACATGAGTCTTCTCAATGCACAAGTAGCTACTTCAACTTCTGGTGATGATGATCATCCTTATTTTATTTCAACCGTTAAACTTTATTGCTTCACAAAGGCAGTTTTGGTAAGTTATTTGAACTGATTTTTGTTAAGGTTTAAGTTAATTATATACAATAACGTAGGCAACTTAACGTGATGGTCTAAGATATTATACATTATTGAGTGTACAGGATTTGAACTCTTTTTGTTGTAGTCCTTTTCTTACTTGTCGTCTCGTATGCCTCTACTTTCTTACTGTCCTACTGTTGCTTATGTCTTCATGAATGTTGTGTTTTTGCTTTCTTTGAGCAAAATACATTATTTTAGGCTGGGCTGACTGGTTCCTGCCCGGACCAGATCAGTAAAACCAGCCCGGTAAAGTACAAATATAGGCTGGGCCATTTACCTATTGATCATACATACATCACTAATTTTCACTGGCGCGCTATTTTCCAATCATTTTTAAGTACTCTCTTTGAGATTTGGATTGACATTCAAGATCCCTCTTTTATGTTAAACCCGCCACTGCAAACACTTGTAAATATTTATGCTGATATATAGCGGTGTTGTCTGAGCCACTTTGCCACACGGACTATTTCACTGGGCACTTGCATTAGATATCTGGTAAGCTCCAACAAAAGTATTAGATATCAGGTAAATTTTTTGTACGATACTGGTGTTCAAGTCAACCTTGAGGTACCTCGGCTTTTTCATTCGGTGCTTTGTACCTCTCACTGCAATATCGAGATAACTCTGTTCACCAAGGCTTTGTCAGATGAAACTAGGCTAAGATTTGAACGGACATAGGATAACTCTGACCATCAAAACTTAAGCCTACGCCATGAAGTCACCTATTGTTATTTTACTTTTAGGATTTGAATTGCTTTGCTTTGTCCCAATGTTTGCAGCATTTTTCTCCGATTGACAGTGAATTTACAGCTGATCTGACCTTTTCTCTTCAACTTTTCTCTTGGAAATGTGCCTTTGCTGTCACTAATTCCATTTACAATTATTTTTCGAGCAAACGTGAATCTACTCTCTGTGTAAAAAATGTTGAGGGATCAGTTTAATCTGTTGAATATACATTCAAACTTTCGTTGAAAGAGACCATCTTAACTGATTGCAGGTACTTCATCCACCCGTTGAATAGATCAAGGATCGCTAGCTCATGTCTACATGGAACAAAACTACTTGGCAGACAGACTCGCAAAAAGTATGGAATGAAGCTAAATATTGAAAATCATCGATCTGCTACTTTTTGGTAGGCCATCAGCAGATGTAACAATCACCTAGCAGTGTGATGTAGAAGGACATGTTTCCATTCGACGAGTTTCTGGGCAATCTTTTGTGAATCTGGCACCAACAATGGGAATACCTACAGTAGAATTAATCCCATAGAAATAGTTTTTGTGATCATCCTTGCTGTAATTTAGATGTTTCAAGTAGCAGTACTATGAGCCTCTCCCTTCCTACCCCATTGTGTAAATATTGTAATGGGAGACTCTCCTTCACGTGAACCCAATAGCTTTTGCTCGGACCTTGTATATTGTATATATATAGTAAGAAATCTACTACTTAATATTTATAGGGATGAACATGCTAAGCTTAAGCCAGGCACTGAATGGGCCCAAATTGATTCTCAAGGCAGAAGCTATAGAACGAAGATTCTAAATGTATGGCAAGATTATATGAACGGGTGTCTGGTACGGTTCGGGCGGTTATTTTACAAAATTTGTACCATACCAATTTTTTGGTTATTTTATTTCATATAATCAAAATTAAACTTTTCAAAACCGTCCCATCACCTCGGTTTTTTCTTCGATATCGGTATGGTTCGGTTAATTTTCGATATTTTTTTCTTAAAAAGATATAAAAGTGAGAACACTTTATCATGTATACTTGTGTATGACTTTGGCAAAAACTCTTTATGCATTTTTATTGTTTAAAAGGTGATAAGAAAACAAGAATAAAGATTTATCCTATTATTTTACGGTAGTATAAAATAATATTAAGCATAGAAAAAAATATAATGTAGATTACACGAGCGGGAGAAATCAAGGAAGATGAAACTCAAGAACTGAGTCGTACTTAAATTAGTTATCGAATAAGAGAAATTTAAATCATAAGAGAGGAAAAATATGAAATAACATGTAGCTTGTTAACCAAGATCATTGAAATACATTGTAGCTTATTAGTTACTACTCGAGAGTCAAAATCCTAGAACAAATTTAGTTTCGATTGGAGTAGTATAGTAAGTTTCAATATTAGGACTTTGAGTGTTAATTATGTTGCTGCTTTCCATCACCCCGGGTCCTAAGTAAAATTTTTAATATTTTATCATTTCTAAATTTAATATATAAAATATACTTACAACACATGTATTATTATTCGGTACGGTTCGATTTTTTGGGGGTTAATTTTTATCAAATAAAAAACCTACCCAATTATTTAGTACAGTTATAAACTTATATAAAAACCTTCGATTTTATTAAAAAAACCTAAAATTAATTTGATACGATTCGGTTTGATCGGTTAGGTCTATTTTTTAAAAACCATTTACGCCCCTATTATTTATATCTATGATTTGGTTAATTTTGGTAAAGGTCTTTCTCCTCTTACTTTTTAAGTTTTAACACACACTTCTTGGGGTCCTTCTCTGTTTGTGGTAAAAAGACTGATGCTGGCGTGTGAAAATTGACTGCTGGCGTTGGTATTTTAAATGACAAAACTAATTACGTTGTTTTTATGGTTAAAATTCAGGGGTAATATTGGTTTCTGATTGGTGTTTCTGTGCCCCATTTCTTTGTCAATGTCTAAAGGGTAGCCCGGTGCACTAAAGTGCCCGCTATGCGCAGGGTTCGGAGAAGGGCCCGACCACAAGAGTCTATTGTACGCAGCCTTACCTTGCATTTCTGCCAGAGGCTGTTTGCAAGGCTTGAACCCGCGACCTTCTAGTCACATGGCAGCAACTTTACCAGTTACTCCAAGGCTACCCTTCTTCTTTGTCAATGTCTAAATTAGATAAAAAATTAAGTGGGTGTTTGGTCGTAAAAATATATTTTTTTAAAATTTTATTTATTTGTAATTTTTAAAATTAGAGTAGTGTTTGACTATATTTATTGTAATAAACAGAATTTTAATGTATTTTCAATAAAAACATGGAATGTATATCAGGGGACATTTTATAAAACTTAAAAATTAGGTTAAATTTGAAAAAGAAAAAATTATAGTAAAAATGAAAAAAGTAAAAGCAAGTTTTAGGTATTTTTCAAATTTCGAATATAATTTCAAGTTATATTTAAATTTTTATAGTCAAAAATTGATTTAAAAAAATAAATAAAATAAAATTCAAAAAAAGTGAAAAGTTTTGTGGTCAAATAAGTCTAACAGTAGTTGTGTAACACCTCATTATATGGTTTGATGGGGTTGACCATCTTTCTACACTGAAATTTTCGGTTCGAATCTCACGTGCTTTATTTAGTAATTTAGTTAATTGACTAGTGAACTAACTTTTAATTTATCGGTGAAAATTCAATTTTCCATCTTATTATCTCTGTCCCAATTAAAAACAAAAGAAAAACTAATACTTTTTGAGTTTCATTTTATGTGGCATTATTTGACTTGACACAGTATTTAAGAAAAAAAAGAAATTTTTTATTCTATTTTACGTGAAATCATCTGATTTGACATAATATTTAAGAAAAAAAAAGAATATTTTTGAAATTTGTTATCTAAAATAATTTATAGCTATAAATTATTTTATTAAAAGTAAAAAAGTAATTTAATATAAAGTTTGTGATATTTTTTTTGAGACGGCCACATAAAATAGGAGGGAGGGAGTAGTTGGGTGAGAATTGCTTAAGTTGAACCAAATATATAAGCCGCCATGTAGTGGATACTGAAAGTTTTATTTTATGTGACACTATTTGATTTGATACAGTATTTAAGAAATAAAAGAAATTTTTTATTCTATTTTATGTGAAATTATTTGACTCGATATAATATTTAAGAAAAAAAAGAATATTTTTGAAATTATTTTATTAAAAGTAAAAAAGTAATTTTAATATATATTTTTTTTTGTAATTATAGTAAGGTGATATTTTTTTGGAACGGCCATATAAAATAGGGCGGAGGGAGTAGTTGGGTGAGAATTGGTTAAGTTGAACCAAATATATAAGCCGCCATGTAGTGGATACTGAAGTTTGGGTTACTATATTCATGAAATCGAGCTATGGCGTTGACAATAAGAGTAATACTGCTAGTTCTTCCAGTTGTTTTCTCAGTGCTTTTACAGAAAATCGATGCTCAACAACAAGCACAAATGTATCAAAATGGTGGATTGATGAAATGTAAATTTGATAAAATATATCAATTGGGTGATTCAATTTCGGATACCGGCAACTGTATAAGAGAGAAATTTTGTGGATCTCATTCTTCCTGTGCAAAATCTCCTTATGGATCGACTTTTTTCATAAAGCAACTGGCCGTTGTTCTAATGGCTTGCTCATCATTGATTTCATAGGTATGCATAGTTCAATCCCCAATTAGTAAGCTTTCGTTTGGCCAAAGATTTTGAAGTTGAAACTTGAAAATTTGAGTTTTTGAAGTTGTGATTTTTGGAACTTAGATGTTGTGTTTGGATATGCATTTTATTTGTAAATAATTTGAAGTTTGTGAGTGGAAGTCACAAAAATTCAAAAACTGGTCGGAACTTGAAAATATTTGAAGATCTGATTAAATTTCATGGTCAACAGAAATTTAAAGATAATTTTTCAAAATTTACTTCTAAAATCTATGGCCAAACGCTAAGCTAAAACCCTTATATAGAAATTAGCTACAACTTCTGTTTTTGAAATTGAAACTTGAAAATTTGATGTGATTTTTGGAACTTGAAGTTGTGTTTGGACATGCATTTTGCTCGGAAAAAATTTGAATTTTTTTGAGTGGGAGTTCCAAAAATCCAAAAACTGGTAGATTCAACTTTTGCGAACTTGAAAATACTTGAATATTAGATTTTGAAAATCTAATCAAATTTCACGGTCAATCATATATTTGAACGTCCTATAACCTTCTTCTGTTGCTTTGACTCTTATCTTGTTGCTTTGACTCTTAATCTTCCTTCTAGGCCTTTTCCTGTTGTTCGCCTCCCAGAGCTAGAGCAGAGTTAGGATAGGTTTGAAGATGGAGAGCGAAGCAAGAGGAAAACATAAATATGACATCCAAAGCGTAGGAAATGACACCATTAAGATATCGTACTTGGAATTTTTCTGAAAGTTTTGTGAATGCAAGTCCAAACATTAGCTACAACTTCCATTTTTGAAGTTGAAAATTTTGGTTTTTTAAGTTTTGATTTTTGGAACTTGAAGTTGTGTCTGGACATGCATTTTATTTGGTTTTTTTTTTTTGAAATTGTGTGAATGGAAGTAGTCCCAAAAACCTCCAAAAGGCCAGTTATTGGGAACTTGATAATATTTGACGATTTTGAAAATTTGATCAAATTTCATGGCCAAACAGATACTTGAAGATAAATTTTCGAAGTCTATGGCCAAAAGCTAGCTAAAACCCTTATATAGAAATTAAACAACATCCCAATATATTCCTACAAAGTGGGGTCTGGGGAGGGTAGAGTGTACGCAGTTCATACCACTACCTCAGAGGTGAGCTAGAGAGGTTGTTTCCGATAGACCCCCGGCTCAAGACCAAGACATAGTAAAAGAACAAGAAACAGTAGGAAGAAATAAAATAACAAATAGTAACAGGAACAAGACTACTACAAAATAATACTACAGTATATAGAAATTAGCTAAAACTTTATTGCTAAATGTGTGTTTGATTTTGTGTTTTTCATACAGCGCTGGAATCTGGTCTTCCTCTCCTAAATCCCTACAAGGATCGAAGTGCAAATTTTACACATGGTGCAAATTTTGCAGTAGCAGGAGCTACTGCTTTATCTGCTCAAGTCCTGGCAGAGAAGAAGATTGCTCTGTCCTTTACAAATAGTTCATTAAGTGTGCAACTTGATTGGATGTCTTCTCATTTCAAATCCACCTGCTTCCCTGGTAATTAATATATTTTTGAAAAATACTTCCAATTAAGGAAATGGTGTGATTCAGTCTACTTATAAACTAACTAGTTTCTGACTGCCCCATACCAATTAATACAAATGTTATTAAGAACAACATAAATGTTACTCATATCAAAAGATGTAGATGAATGAAATCCAAAAGAAAAGAGTGCAAGCTCTAGATAATGACATGTGAGCTTTTTTAGTAAAACTTAAGAGGCCATAATTGCTTTTCTTAATAAAGTTGTCTTGCACTTCTCTGCCAGTCAAACTATTTTCAGAGACACATAAGCAAGTCAGTAATCATAATTAAGATAAAATGAACAATTAAAATTGTATATTAATAGTTTATAGAAGAGTAACTCATTGAGCAAGTCAGTAATCATAATTATAGATAGAGTGATCAATCTAGATTGAATATCGATAATTTATAGAAGAGTATATCACTGATAAAATTGTATGCTTTATGTATATAAATGTTTGCTCTCTTTTCTGCCTTATTATTTATTGACTGTAATAGTGAATTCATGAAATAATGTCATTTTCTTAATTCCTGTAGGTTTAGTCAGTCATATCTACATCAGGCATGTAGAGAAAGTAATGTATCATCCATGATAGTGATTCATATTTTGATTTGGAAGAACAACTAGTCAACTACATGCATAGAAACTAAAACTGCTTAGAAATAAATGAAGAGTTTAAATACTTGTACTAAAAAATTCTTACCCAAATGATAGAGTTACCAATTTGCTCACAGAGAGGAGATGAGATGGCTAAGTTGTATGACAATTGTTTTCAGCTGATGTATAATATTAATACCCAAGCTCTTTCTCATCCCCCACAAGTCACAAACAAAGAGGAGCGATGGGCATTTTCTTGAATTCTTTGTGCACTCCTTGTATATATGCTATAAAAAATGACCCTTGACTTCCTTGTAATTGATGTTCATTCAAAATAAATGTTACAAATATTATAAGGCTTAACACATAATTAGACCTTTAAGCTTGTCAAAATATTCCTTTTAGAAACTCGAACTAAGTCTTGTTTCAATTGAACACCTGAAACTCCTAATACATTATTCCAATTGAACACTTTCGATTCAAATTTATTAAAAACTTTTGCGCGTGTTTTCATTCGTCTATTAGATAGTTAAGTTAATCAGATAAATATGTCATCTCCTTTTTATTATGCACATCAATCGCAAGTATAAAAAATATATGGAGTTTTATGACTTATTGAGGCGAATGCGTATAATGAAAAGAAATAACATATATTATATGGTTAACTTAACTACCTAATAGATGAATGATATCACATGCAAAAAAAAAATTTAAAATTTTGAACAGAAAGTGTCTAATTGAAAAACTTTATTAGGAGTTCAGGTGTTCAATTGAAACAAGATTTAGTTGGAGTGTCTAAAAGGAAAACTCTGACAAGTTTAAGGGGCTAGTTATGTATTACGCCGATGTTATAGTAACCGTCTTTTCAGCTTTAGATTAGTTTAACTTGATTGATTTGTTAAAAAGAATATAATAATGCTATGCATAAATATTAATAACCGGTGGTAGCTTAAAGGTCCAATTAATAAAACTTGAAATGTGAAAAGATGAATTAAATTAATTAAATCCTCAACCAATTACCCATTCAATGCAGGTGCTTTTATTTTTTTAATTATTATTATGAGAACTATATATATATTTTAATTTAATGGTCTAATAATATTTATTGCAATGTAAGTTTAATTTTTAGGACATAAAATATTATAGGAATACTTTTAGATTGAAGGACAAAATGGTCGTTCAATATTTAATGGGCAAATTAGTCTTTCAACTTTTAACTTTGGGGCTTCCTACTTTTAGAATAGTATATAGAAGATAGATAGATAGATAGATAGATACATAGATAGATAGATAGATACATAGATAGATAGATATAGATTAACGGCGAGTCGAATTGATAATTTTTTGGTTCTTGCTTGCTAGATTGCCCAGCAAAATTGAAGAAGTCTCTTTTCCTAGTTGGACATATAGGAGGAAATGAAATCATTTTTGGCTTATCACAAGGTAAAACCATGGAAGAGTTGCGAAGAATGGTTCCAGATGTTGTTCGGACCATCATTCATGGTGTTAAAGTGAGTTTAGTTTGTTGTTATCTCTTCTCTTTCATGATTGTTATTTATCACTTGTGTTTGGCTGAAATTTGTTTCTTAATGATCGATTACTACTTTTTAGAGAGTCATTGGTTTTGGCGCTACTCGAATTGTAGTTCCAGGCACTTTCCCAAAAGGTTGTGGTCCAGCTCTCCTAACGCAATTCATGACCAACAACTCAGCTGCCTATGATGAGTACCATTGCTTGAAAGACTTGAATAATTTGGCGATCTTCTACAATGATCATTTGCAACAAGCCATTGATGAGCTGAAGAAAGAGTATATGAACATTACACTCGTTTATGTTGACTACTACAACGCCTATATGTGGTTCCTACAAAATGCCGTCACTCTTGGTATGTGCTCAAAGCATTGTTTCCTTTTCCTATTTTTGAGGTCAAAATACATTCTTAAAATGTATACATTTAAATAGAAAAGCGAAGAAAGCCATATGCATTTACGAACTTTCTTCTATAATTTTCAGGATTCGACAAAAACTTTCTACAAAAAGCATGTTGTGGAATAGGAGGAGAATACAATTATGACAGAAGTAAACAATGTGGTGCTCCAGGAGTCCCAGTGTGTGTTGACCCTAATACTCACTTCAGTTGGGATGGACTCCATTTGACACAAGCAGCATACAGTTGGTTAACAAGATGGTTAATTGATGACATGTTACCCAAATTGAACTGTCATGTTTAACATCTTGGCAAAGTGCATGAATCGGAATGCACATTCAAAATGAGCGCTCCTTCTTGGCAAGGTACACAATTGTTTGATTGCTCACATGGAAGACAATTAGAAAGAACAAAGTGATTTGTCTATATTGGGAAAGTGCATCAATGTTAATCTCTTGAATGTTATTATCTCAATTTGAGCAATTCAAATAGTGCTTTCAATTGAAATAGGCGAAAGATCTTCTTTATAAGCTTGATTTTACTTGTAGATACATAGCTTAGATCTGTGATGAACTATACCTGACAAGAGCACCATAACTGTTAGTGTTCAACCCGGAGGGATCTTTCTGAAGTAATTTATCCTTCGATTATTTAGGTGAAATATAATCTAGTGTTTCTAAAAGTAAAAACACAGAAACTCGATGGACGAACACAATAATTGTGAGAAATAAAGGCATATTATTGAATTGTGTAAATGACATCATTACACTGAGCCCTATTTATAGATAGTACACTACGACCATTTCCATGTAGGACACTATATGCAATGCTATTCTAATAATCCCCATGTTGTAAACATGGAACCCAAACTGCAACTTCTAAAGTCGGTAGTTGTGAGGCTAAATGGAGGAACCCAATCACTGGTCAAGTTGATTGCAAAACTTTTTCCACAAGATAGGATAAAAGTTTCAGTTGGAGTCTTGCAAAGGTGATTTTGTGAAAGTTTGCCTTCCAAAGCATTTCTTGTCAGCCGCAACTTCATTAATTCAGAAAAATTAGAAATACTCTGAGGTGATGCTCCCTTCAGTTGGTTCTCTCCAAGTCCAAAATCTGCAACCCTGACAACTGCTCAATAGATGCTGGAATCGTGCCTGATATCATGTTAAAAGTAATTTCAAGCATCCTTAAGTTCTTCAAATGTCCTAATGAATTTGGCAATTGCCCTGTCAATACGTTTATGTCAAGACGTAAGAACTCTAGGTTTCTCTAGAAACTAATAAATTGGGAGTGGCAAGTCCATGGAAGTCATTGTAACCAAGGTCTAAATACTCCAAGTGTTGCAAGTCGAGTAAATCAGGACTTGTCTTGCCACCAAATGTTGAATTGCCTGGAATTAAATATCCAATTTTCTTCCAACAACAATTGTCTAATCTGTCATTGAGATCAAGCCGGATAACATTTCCAGTTTGGAAGTCACAATATACGCCTTTCCAGATGCAGCATTCTTCCCAACCCAAGAAGCCAGTCGGTCGGAGGGATCTGTGAGACTTTGCTTGAATCTTGATTGGGCTTCCGCTCATCCTCAACACATCTCACTTTGGGTTCAGTAGTGTTTGTGAGAGGTAAAAATATAGTTCTAGTAGCTTCAACTGGTAGAGGATTCACTTGATCTAAGGTTGCTCTGTCATGCATTATATATCTTGAATTTATCCTAAAACGTTACCAAAATTAATTATGCCTCTGTCATGCATTATATATGTTGAAGTACTGATGTGGAGGATAGAGTCTAATATCCTCACCAAATATTCTTCATGAATATTTTTTTGGAATTTGCAATCAGATGACCCAGAGAATTTGCAGGTCGTACAAGAACCGTCGTAACCTAAATATATGATCTTTATGAATAACTTACTGTGGGTCGTAGATTATGTCTGGAGAAGTTTTGTGAACGATTCTACACATGAATCTCAATGTTAAATTTCTCATAAAAGTAGTAGTACTTTCTTTAAGAGTTTAACTTTGATAGCATCACCTAAAAAATAACTGCATCTAACTATTAAAATTTGTGACTCGAAAAATAAAGTAAACAACCTTCTGTGACATGTTAAATAGAAAAAAGAAATTGCACTATTAATGTACTATATAAGTTAAATCATCCTTTATTTAATCACCGCCGAAGACATGGTCTCCTCTATGGTCCCAAGCAATAAGATTCTTCATAGCAGGAAACTGATGTTGCTTAAAGGTACAAAGGAAAGATTGTCTTAGTTGTGAATTATATGGCTACGGTGTAGTTGTAACGTACTACAGTTTAAAATTGAAGAAGCATTTATGAGGAGCTTTTTTAAACTAAGGTCCTCTCCAGATGTCTCCTCTGATCCTCCCACGTGTTGACCGCTCCTAGCATCCTTCGTCTTGCTTTCCAGCCAGATTGGGATGTGGTAAGTTAGCCCGCCTCGAGAAATGGAGACCTCCCTTGGTAAGTTCCTGCCATCATTCCTTACCAAGATTCTGGCCCATTTAAGATGATTTTTGAGCTCCGTTTCCTCCTCCGTACTGACCCAACCCCCACGTAGTTCTCCAATTTCTTGAAAGATTCTCTGGGATTAGAGATGGATAGGAATCACAACCGCTTTTATCCAAGTGGTTTCAGCTATGTGAGAATCTGGAGAACAGCCTACCAATCGGATTCCACCATTGGAGTTTCAGTCTGTTCTTTCTCCAGAACCACTGTTCTTGAAGGGTCTTCTCAGCCATGTATCTATTTGGAAATTCGAATAGAAACATCTCCCCATACATCTCGTAGATGTTCATCTCAAATATCTTTTTCCAGGGTGTAGATGTCCATCTCCTTATATCAGCAAGGGTAGGTCTATCCTTGGTCTCTTCACCAAAACTCCCAACTAGACATCTCTTCAGGAGTTCACTGTCATGGGCCTCGACAGCTTCAGAGACGACTCTTGCTGGTGACCTCTGCTTTACGAAGACTCTTTGATTGCCATTTGCTATCTTGGACAGCCTTAGAATAAGCGTAGTTGGTTTCCGTTAGTCTCGGGGGGTTTCCAAAACCAACTTCTTGGAGCTTGCTTTTAATGAAGCTCTCGATCTTAAATGCTATCTCCTTCCAACCAGCATTTAATGCTGATTCAGGGACAATTAACAGTAATCTTCCCCCGCTATTTAAAAATACAATACTCAGGAATCTCCCAAATCGATTATGTTTTCTGTTATAGAAATGCTCCGCATCCTGATCAGTGAATCTCCATCTTCTGGGTCTATTTTCCTTATCACTAGAAGCCTCATTGAGAATGAAGCTTACCTATTCCAAGCATTTTCTGCTCGTAGTGGATCTTCTCATCAACTTCCGACTTCTCTCAACCCACTCATACCAGACCGTGTCGTCTGAGTACCATCTGGCGACGTCGAAAGATTTAAATCCCGCGTTGAAGTAAATTCTGTTTTCCCCCATTGCTAGAAGAGCCAAAACTTTCACAGAAGGTGGAAGCTTTCGAAAGAGAGAAGTAGAGAAATGACTTTCACAGGAGGTGATCGCCTGAAAGAAGAAGAAAGAAGAAGGTTTCAGGCAAAGGAGGCCAGAAGAATGGAAGCTCTCCCTCCTAGGAAGGAGGATAGAGAACTATCTCGAGGATTGCGCCTGATATGGCTTAGGTGCCTTATTCCGTGATCAAACCCGTTATGGTTAATGTGCTAAGCAACGGCAGTTACGATCAAAATCAAATTTCCTAGAAGAGACCTTCAACAAAGAAAAAAGAGTAGGGAGATAATGCACAACTTATAATCGAGACCATAAGATCTATGTTTGAGGAAACTGAGGGTATGAACGATCAGGCTGGTGATGGAAGGACTAAGGTGAGTTTGATGTGTGGTGAGTAGGAAATGGTGAATATTTATAGGTGAATTACGCTGATTAGATTGTCGTAATGTCACATCAACATGGAAACAATTGTGTCCTCCTACTGTTTCTTTTATAGCTTCATAATCCTGAATTATCAGCTCCTCCAAATTTGAAAGACATTGACCCATACTATGAGACAAGTTAAATTCCAAGTCAGAAGATGATTTAACAAAACTACAAGCAAGTTAATCAAACACTTTTAGATGGTTTTTATTTCAAATTTGTGAAATTACTTTTAAGCCAGTTCTGAGAGCAGTTTTAGTTTGTTTCAGTTAGGCTATTAGCAAAAATGCTAACACCTTACATTAACATGAAATATAAATAAAATTAGGATGGAAAATGCAATCGAGGATTTTGAACATAGCGCCTGTAGTAATGACGCCCAAAAGAGTAGATATGTGTTGGTGTTTTAAAAGATGGTGCAACAAAAAGAAACTAAAATATCTCAACAAACTAAACAAGATCTAACAGAAACTAAAAATTCAATTTCATTCTAAAACTAGCGACTTATTGTGCAAAAAAAATTTACTGCAGTAACTGAAAACAAAATATCAACAATATTCTACGCTTGTGGGATTACATTGTTGTTGTTGTTGTTGATTCTATACTTGATCTGATAGTTCTTCAAACTTGACATCTTTCAGCTTAGGACAATCAACAATATCGGGTTTCTCTACACAAGGGATGGAGCTGTTCCAAAGCCTAACCAGTTCAGGAAGGCGACGGAGTTTTAATTCTTTCAAACTACAAAGTGTAGAGCCATGGTCCTCAAGTATCACCTGATCTCCCTCCCTTTCTTCTATTACTTCTTTCAACGTTTTACAATCTTCAACTGCCAACTCCTCCAAATTTGAGAGACAATGAAGCATACTCCGAGGAAAGATGAATTCTAGCTCAGAACATGTTTTCACAATCACAGAAGTAAGTACACCAAAGCTTCCCTTTGGAATTGGATCCGTCCACATATTTCGTGAAACCAGTTTAGGTAAATGGGAAAGCTTTAGTACTTTCAATCTTGGAAGAACCTGAAATTTGATTGTAACCCGGGCAGTTTCTATTATCTGTTTCAGAAGCAAGCAACTTTCAATTACCAACTCTTCCAAGTTTGAGAGCTTTCGAAGTACAGAATGGGAGAAAATGAATTCTACATTTTGACACGCGTTCACTGTCAATGATTTCAGAGAAGAAAAACTTCCATGTGGTGTTGGATCTATCCACAAACTTTGCAAGACCAATTGAGGTAAATAGGAAAGTTGAAGTATTTTCAATCTTGGAAGAACCTCAATCTTGGTAGTTTTAATCAAATCGCGCCATCTCTGTAATAGGTAAATGCCTCCTTTTCTCCTGCACTTGATCATCTCTTTAAGAAGAACACAATCTTTGACTATCAAATTTTCCAAAGTTGAGATGTTCCGAAGGATGGAGTAGTCAAACAGAAACTTCAACTTGGGACATGTGTCGATCATCAAATATTTCAGGGCACCGTAACTTCCAGAGGGCAATGAATATTTCCCGCAAATATTCTCTAATCCCCACAAATAATGAATTCCCAGATGTTCCAGTGCAGGCATTACAGGTACAGATCCTCCCTCATTCTCAACAAGTACCTGAATATAAGGGCACTCCCTCAGTAATAGGAATTTCAAGTCCTTATTGCCAGTCAGCTCAAATTGTGAAACCGTAGAAATTGTGGTGTGATGATCCAAATAGAAAGCCGTGGCACATTTGAGTACATTCGTGACGGAGTTTGGTATCTCTTGATCACCATTAACAAATCTCAAGCACCTATCATGTTTCTCATACTCATGCTCCTCACTTTGTGAAACTCGATCCACAACTCGTTTCACATCCTGACCAACGACAAGTTTGAACCTAGTTAACAGATTGTTTTTCCATGAATGACTCGTATCTATAAACATCTCCAGCAACGCCACTGTAGGAAAGTAGAACTGGAGATCTCTCAGATTCTGCAACCTACTTACATCCTTTATAATTTTGCCTGCATCTCTTGACCATCTTTTGTCTTCTGGGTGTACACCGAAGCTTAGCGCCTGTAAGTCTGGGAGCTTAGCTATGATATCTGTAGAAAACAGACCATCCGGGAGACAACTTGCTTCACGTTCATCGTCAGCTCCATAAAAGGATAGATGCAAGTGCTTTAGATGCGCCAACTTTCCAATCTCAGGAGGAAGGTTATAAAGTTCAGTGCCCGAAAAATCGAGCACCTCCAACAACTCGAGAGCACCAATGTGGTGTGGAATTTCGTAAATAGAATTCGAGTTACGTAAAATAAGGACTTGAAGTTCCTTGAGATCATTGAAGAGTGAGGATGGAAGAGAGTTGAGTTTGGTATTTGAAAGATCTAAAACAGGAAGACAAGGCATTGTGGTGAAAAAGGAGTGCTAAATAGAGCGTAGGTGGATGTCCGGTCCCTTATATAGTGTTACTTTGAAATCCTTTTCCTATTTGGTTAAGGTCTTAACTTACAATATTATTATTATTATTATTATTAAGCAACAACAACAACAACAAAAGAAAGGCCAAGAGATTTCAATTTATTTAAAATAAATCCTATATTAGTAGATATTTACTTTTAGGCTCAAAAACTTTAATACTTTATTAAATCATAAAATGAGCTCACTTAATGATAACATATCTATATAAAATATATTAGTATGTGAATCAACAAAATAGAAATTACTAACACAACATGCATACGTAGAGCAGAATGTAGTGGCAGATACACTTGCAGAGAAAGGATGTTGTCTTACAATTTCACCTTTACTCATAGTTTTTGGAATAACAACTTCTTTTTGCTAACATGAGTCCCCCTAGGATACTCTTCACTCAAGAATTAATTGCAAGGGTAATATGGAAAAAATTTAATTAATTCTCTCTTAATTTAGCAAAGTGGACAATTAACATGAGATAATTATTTTTAGTAACGTGACCAACTAATATGAGATGGAGGGAATAAATAACACCAACCCGTTGGTACTTTCACAACATCTCACTCCTTATATGTCACTTTTGTTATAAATATACTCCTTCTATCCATTTTTACTTGCTCAATATACTAAAAATAGATGTCCAATAATATTTGTTTAATTTAAAAAATCAATGAATAATTTGTCATTTTGTGTCGGAAGGAGTCGTATCTTTCGCACAAAAAAAAAAATAAAAAATCTTAGTGTTAAGAACCGAACGTACGCGTAAACACTAGAAACTAGAGACATTGAATTGGTCAAAATAAACACCTAGAGAAACAAATATAATAAAATTGCAATAGTTTGGATCCCAACTTGAAGTTTATAAATTTTTATAATGATTTTAAATTAATATATAATAATAATTAATTTTACAATCAAATATTTATAATATTTTTTTATTCTTTTAAATAAGTATATATACAAGATTTAAATTTAATTACTGAATTTCCGTTAACTTGTGTATTCTACTTTAGGTCCCGCCTCTGCATCTAAGACTTGACTAAGCTTGAGGTTTTCTTCTTCGTCACTGCATATTTTAAAATTATAATACTTCTGACCTTAATCATCAAAGTCTTGGAGATAAAAAACGAAAAATGTTGTATATGTAGTGAAAATTTTACTTTATTCAGATAATAAGTTTTTTAATATCAAATTATGGAGTACATGTTGCAACACACATAACCAGAAACTAGATAAATACTTAATACGTAACATCAGGATGAGAAGAAAAATAAAGTAACGATGCAATCACACAAAATTACTCGTTAGATAAATGATAATTTTTATTGTTACATAACACCAAATTTAACAAGTGAGATATAATAAAATTTAACAATCAAAATAAATATTATACTTAAAGTAATAATATGATACGATACAATAGGTAACAACCATCCAAATAAGTCGTAAGTGGTTGTAAAATTTGAAGAAGAAACAAATCACACTTAATGATGAGATTCAAACTTAAAAAACAAAGTACTTAATGAGTGAGATCTAAATGATTACTCCCTTTATTCATGTTTACTTGTTCATATTTGATTTGGCACACCCTTTAAGAAATAATAAATAAAATAATAATTTTACTATATCCCTTAATTATTATAAGTCATTTAAATATTGGAAAATGAATAGTAATTCATAATAAGGATAAGATAGATATAAAATGACAAATTATCTCTTGATTTTTTAAATTGGACAAGTAAAAATGAACGTCTATTTTTAGTATAGTAGACGAAGGGAGTAAGATTCAAGACTTCATTAAGTACAAACAAATGAGACCACAATAGAAAAGGGAAGAAAGAGACAACTACTTCTTGACAATTTTTTTTTATTGAGGAAAAAAAGATTGCTTTTTTGACTGACTTTTTTGACTGATAGGAAGTTTTAAGTTTTATTTACTTGCAAAACAGAGAAACAACCGACAATAACAGAAATCGAAGGACAAGAAACTACAACGCTAATACTAGTGCTACTGGTATACAAGGAGAAACATGTACGGAGCACCAAGCCTACCCTGCAGTGGATTCACAGAAAGTAAGTAAAGCAACCTAAACAGTAAACAAACTACTCACTAGTACTCTTAACACACCTAAAAAAGTAGGATTTTTAGCACCAGAACTAGGAAAGTTATGACTAAACCCCTGAACTTCTCACTGAAGAGAAGGCTGACTTAAACATCTGATAATGTTGATCACTTGAGCATCAGAGTGGATGGTTGTCACTAGAAAACGTCGATAGCATTGTGTATTTCAGTGCAGATACTTGATTCAACTACCATGTGTAGACGTTCTTGGAATTCCTTGTTGCTCATGAATGCTCTCAACAATGCCACAGCTTTTCCATTTGAACAAATCACTTCAAACACGCGTCTGAGTTTTTGATTAATCTGTCGATTCTGTACAACCCTTCAGCATTTTTGTCCCTCCAAGGTGATTAGCCAATTTTGACCTTGCAGCATCTGCCTAACATGGAGGAATTGGTACTTGAAGAACTTGATCCTGCAGTTTCAGCTTAAGGTGGTTGACATTTTGATGAATCCTGGACCTTACTGAGCAAGCGAAATATGTGTTCTTGGCACTGGTGGAATGATTTGCATGATCTGCAAGATGAATTGGATAATACATTGTAGAAATGGCTACATTAGGAATAGTAAGCATTGTATGAAAGGCTTCCACCATATTTTATACGAGTGATGTCAAGTGAATTCTACAAATTCTAGCTACAGCTATTAGTATACTGTTTTTCATGTACTCGGTATCAAAATTGTCTAGCATCGCAAATGATAAGCCAGTTCATTCTGTTAGCAGCGGGAATATACTTGTAAAGATTTCTGTGTGAAATCAGAAATTACTTTTTACATTGCCATCACCAAAGATTTCTGTGTGATTATTGCATAATCAGAATGTTATTTCTCCAAATTAGCATGTTTTTGAAGCATAAAAAGTGGTCCAGGTAACTTGACCTCAAACAGTCCCACTACTAACTTACGACAGCTTGACTTTGCTTTGCAGATCGACGTGATTAGACAAGTTCTCATAGAAGGATAGAAAGCACAAAAAGTTGCAACTTATGTTGCTTGGATCCTCCAAAATTCCGCTGCACCCGAAAATACATTAAGTTGCCAAGATCCTCCAAAAATGCATAACCTTTGGAGGATCCGACACACATACGGTGGCATTTTTTGATGGCTCCGAGCAACATAGGTTGCAACACCAAAAGCAAACAAATACTAAAGGAAAATATGCCTTCTCAGCACCACATTTTTAAATTTCCTGACTTTCCCTCCACAAAACCAAACTTTACCTCCCCCCCACACACACCCCATCACTAATCACCACAAAAAGGAGAGGAAAGGAATAAGCTAAAATGCCATATTTCGGCAAATGTTCTTACCATGAAGTCTTTGGCATTTTGTCTCATTATTTCAAGGGACAACACATCCTCTTAAAGCAACCCTGGTGAAAAAATGACAGATATGAGGTTAGCAACTATGCAATTCAGCAAAGTGACGGCGTAAGAAGTTGAAAATTCATTGATGCTGTTAACAAAAGTTCATAACTAAATTGTTTTCTGCGGAGCATCTTTGATGGTTTTTATTTCAAACTTTGAGGTAACAACTTTTACGCCAGTTCTGAAAGCAGCATCAGTTTGTTTCAAATGGGGCACTGAAAAGTTCTAGCACCTCGGAAAGCATGAAATAAAAATACAAATCAAATGGAAAACGCTGTCAAAGACTTGAAAATAGTACCTGCAGCAACAAAGCCAAAAAGAGTAGACGATCTTTACTTGCTCTGGTGTTTCTTCAAACTCCATATCTTTTCCAACGGTTTTTATCTCAAACTTGTGGAAGTAACTTGCTCTGAAAGAATCAGTTTCCTTCAAATAGGATACTGCAAGGTGTTAGCGCCTTGCATTGCATGTAATACAAATTAATAACAAATGGAAAATGCTATCAAGACTTGAAAATAGTAGTACCTGCATTAAAGAAGTCAAAATGAGTAGACGATCTATACTTTTTTCTGATGGTTATCCAAACTCGAGTCTCCAAACTCCATATCTTCCACCATAGGACAATCATCACCGTCGAGCTCTTCTACATAAGGGACGGAACTGTTCCAAAGCCTAACCAATTCAGGCAAGTTATACAAATTTAATTTGTTAGATGACTACAAAGGACACCATTTGTCTAATGTATCAATTGTTCTTTCCTTCCTTCCTTCATTATTTCCTTCAGAGATTCACAATCCTCAACTACCAACCCCTCCAAATTTGGAAGACATTGACAATCCTCAAGATGATTGCTAACTAGAACATTATTTAATAATCAAAGAATTTTTGATGTTTTTTGTTTGAAACTTGTGGAAAAACTTTTAATCTAGTTCCGAAAGCAGCATATACTGCACGTTGGGTTGCATGAAATCGAAATACAAATCAAATGGAAAATGCTATTAGAGACTTGAACATACTACCTGCAGTAACGAAGCCAAAAAATAGTAAATGATCTATACTTGTGCTGATGATTCTCCAAAGTCCATCTTTCTGCTTAGGGAAATTAATCCGTGCTGGGCTGTTCTACATAAGGGATGCAGCTGTTCCAAAGAGCTTTTTTCAGGCATGTGATGCAATTTGACTTTCTTCAGACTACAAAGAGCAGTACCATTGTCATCGAGTATCACCTGTCACGCTTCCTGAATTACCAGATCCTTCAAATTTGAAAGACATTGGTACATACTCTGAGACAAGTTAAATTTTAAGTTAGAAGAAGCAACTTAATCAAAGACTTTTAGATGGTTTTTATTTCAATTTGTGAAATTACTTTTAAACCAGTTCTTAGAGCAGCTGCCGTTTTGTTTCAAATAGGCTATTAGCAAAGTCCTAGCACCTTGGATTACATGAAATATAAATAAAATTCAAATGGAAAATGCAAATCGAGGACTTGAACATATCACCTGTAGTAATGAAGCCCAAAAGAGTAGATGTTCTACACTTGATCCGACAGTTCTTCAAACTTGACATCTTTCAGCTTAGGACAATCAACAATATTGGGCTTCTCTACATAAGAGGTGGAGCTGTTCCAAAGCCTAACCAGTTCAGGAAGGTGATGGAGTTTTAATTCTTTTAAACTACTAAGTGCAGAGCCATGGTCCTCAAGTATCACCTGATCTTCCTCCCTTTCTTCGATTACTTCTTTCAAAGCTTTACAATCTTCAACTGCCAACTCCTCCAAATTTGAGAGACAGTGAAGCATAGTCTGAGGAAAGATGAATTCTAGCTCAGAACATGTTTTCACAATCACAGAAGTAAGTACACCAAAGCTTCCCTTTGGAATTGGACCCGTCCACATATTTCGTGAAACCAGTTCAGGTAAATAAGAAAGCTTTAGTACTCTCAATCTTGGAAGAACCTGAAATTTGATTGTAACCTGGGCAGTTTCTATTATCTGTTTCAGAAGCAAACAACTTTCAATTACCAACTCTTCCAAGTTTGAGAGCTTTTGAAGTACAGAATGGGAGAAAATGAATTCCACATTTTGACACGCATTGACTGTCAATGATTTCAGATAACAAAAACTTCCATCTGGTGCTGGATCCAGCCACAAACTTTGCAAGACCAATTGAGGTAAATAGGAAAGTTGAAGTATTTTCAATCTTGGAAGAACCTCGACTTGAACTATTTCCCCAGTAGTTTTCACCATCTCTTTAAGAAGAACACAATCTTTAACTATCAAAGTTTCCAAAGTTGAGAAGTTCCGAAGGATGGAGAAGTCAAAAAGAAACTTCAACTTGGGACATGTATCGATCATCAAAGATGTTAGGGCACCGAAACTTCCAGAGGGAAATGAAGATTTCCTGCAAATATTCTCTAATCTCCACAAATAATGAATTCCCAAATGTTCCAGTGCAGGCATTACAGGTTCAGATCCTCCCTCATTCTCAACAAGTACCTGAATGTTAGGGCACTCCCTCAGTAAAAGGAATTTCAATTCCTTACTGCCAGTCAGCTCAAATTGGGAAACAGTAGAAATTGTGGTGTGATGATCCAAATAGAAGGCCGTGACATGTTTGAGTACATTCATGACGGAATTTGATATCTCTTCACCATTAACAAATTTCAAGCACCGATCATGTTTCTCGTACTTATGCTCCTCACTTTGTGAAACTCGATCCACAACGCGTTTCACATTCTGACCAGCAACAAGCTTGAATGTAGTTAAGAGATCATTTTTCCATGAATGACTCATATCTATAAATATGTCCAGCAATGCCACTGTAGGAAAGTAGAACTGGAGATATCTCAGATTCTGCAACCTATTTATATCCTTTATAATTTGGTCTGCATCTCTTGACCATCTTTTGTCTTCTGGGTGTACACCAAAGCTTAGCGCCCGTAGGTCTGGGAGCTTAGCTATGATATCTGTAGAAAACAGACCATCAGGCAGACAACTTGCTTCACGTTCATCATCAGCTCCATAAAATGATAGATGCAAGTGCTTTAGACGCGTCAGTTCTCCAATCCCAGGAGGAAGGTTATGAAGTTCAGTGCCCGAAAAATCAAGCACCTCCAAAGACTTCATAGCACCAAGTTGGTGCTCTGGAATCTCATAAATAGAATGACAGTTACGCAAAATAAGCACTTGAAGTTCCTTAAGATTGAACAGTGAGGATGGAAAAACCTTGAGTTTGGTATTTGAAAGATCTAAAACACGAAGCCGAGGCATCCCGGTGAAAAAGGAGTTTGGAATAGAGCGTAGGCGATTTCTCCTTTGAAGAAACAGAAGCAAGAGGCGAGGGCAATCTGGAGAGGTAGGCAGCACAGACAGGTGATTGTCTGTCATGATCATCACAACAGCCTCCCTCCATACATTCTCTGGTGGTGGATCTGTCAATCCGGCAATACATTTATCAAAGATCAAATGCTCTGGAATGGATAGAGCTCTTTTTCTCTGGAGTAACTGATAGCTATCTTCTTCTAATACTAGGTTATGGTAGCTTGATGACTGGGCTTGACTTTGCATTCTGTTTGAGTAGGAACCAGCTAATATCTCCAAGCTTAAGTCCATGTACTTGAATAACATACCCAACTCTGGACGTGGAACGGACATAGAAGATGGAATATCATCAGTCACAACTTCGCAGATGGCAGGGGCGGACATAGAAGATGGAATATCATCAGTCACAACTTCGGAGATGGCAGGAGCGGACATAGAAGATGGAATATCATCAGTCCCAACTTCGCAGATGGCAGGAGCGGACATAGAAGATGGAATATCATCAGTCACAACTTCGGAGATGGCAGGAGCGGACATAGAAGATGGAATATCATCAGTCCCAACTTCGCAGATGGCAGGAGCGAACATAGAAGATGGAATATCATCAGTCACAACTTCGGAGATGGCAGGAGCGGACATAGAAGATGGAATATCATCAGTCACAACTTCGCGGATGGCAGGAGCGGACATAGAAGATGGAATAACATCGGTCAAAACTTTGCTTGGAAAGGCCTCGGGGTAGTATTTGGGATATGAAGCTGCTTCCGAATGAGCAAAAATGTCATCTTTGTTTAGTATCTCATCTGGACGACAAGTAAGCTCTTTCAGATCTTTGATGATAACCTCCTCAGGAGAAGTTGAGTTGCTGACAATGTCTACCACAGGCTTAGCACTGTCAACTCCTTTAATGCTTAGTACACGTGGAACTTCAAAATGACTTGGAATACTTTTAAAGAGTGGACAGTTCGAAATGCTCAACTCCCTAAGCTCAGGAAACGTCCTTACGTCAAATCCACCTCCATCTCCATTTGTGGTTGGTGTGAACTGTACGCCCTTCCACTCAGTAAGTCTAGGCATATCATCCAATATTAGTTTTTCAAGTGCTGGGAACACTTGGATATTGGAATTCTTGCTGTTTGATCCAATGCATTCCACCGCGTGGAGTCCTACCAGCTCCAGATGCCCAAGGAACTTTAATTGTCCAAGGGATGGAACTTCTATGCACCTTCTGCAATTGTGGAATCTCAACTCGACCAAATTAAGAGGCAAGCATATTTCGACCCATTTAGGAAATCTTGTACCCAAATAGTTCAGTATGTTTAAGCATCTTAATTCGGGAGGGGGCTCAAGACCGTCCAACACCGACTCATCATGGTTCTCACTATTTTCTACTCCATTGTGGTTCCAAGAATACTCCAACTTGTACAAGTTTGATTTTTTGTTCAAGTCTGCCTTTTGAGCTTCTTCTCTACCACATACAAGTTGGAGATTCTTGATAACCAATTCACCGCCAAGATTCTTCAAGCAGCCTAATTCTTCAATTTGACAACCACTTCTTCGCGTCAAATTGAAAAGATTCAGTGTTCTTAAGAAAGTCAATTGACCTACGTGCCTTGGAAATTCTGTCGATTCAAGAGAATTAGTGAAGTAGAGATGTCGCAGACTTCCTAATTTCTTCATTCCACGGGGAAGCTCTTTTATGCAGGGCAACCTGAGAGTCTGCAGAAAGTAGAGCTTGCAAATGGAATTTGGTAGTTCAGAAATTTGACTCTTTGACAAATCAAGATATCTTAAATGTATTAGCTTGCCAATTGAATTAGGCAATGCCATGATATTGTCACCTATCAAAATCAAGGCTCTTAAGAACTTTATATTCGTCAACATGTCAGCAGATATCTCATTTCTTAAGACCAATATGCGTGAAGCATGAGATGTCAAGATGGATTGCGCAAAATCATGAACAAGACCATGCATCTTGCAAGACCTTAAGTTCCCATACATGTCCTTTTCCACATCCTGTAATAAAGAATTCTTCACTAAAATGTCAAAAAATTCATTACCTGTGTCCTCCATTTCGAGCTTTTCCTCTTGGCAATAAAGTAATCCTTCAGCAATCCAAAGTTGGATCATTTCTTCCCTGACTAATGTATAGTGTTTTGGCAAATTTGAACAAAGCAGGAAGCATCTCTTAAGAGATGATGGCAAATGATCATAGCTCAACTTTAAACTTTGGAAAAGGACATTTCTTTCCCTCCCAAGGTTATTGGTGTTTAGGATGGACAACCATGTCTGTTTTCCCTGGTTGCGAAGAACACCTCCTACAAGTTGTGCTGCAAGGGGAAGGCCTTCACAATTTTTGGCAATCGCCATCCCAATGTCCTTAAGGCCACCTGGTACTTCTTTATCTCCAAGTGCTTGTTTTCTAAGTACCCACCAGCAACATTCATCTGATAATGGTTCAAGAGAAATAATCTGATCTGCAGTAATTGATGCTACTGTTTGCAAGCGAGTAGTCACAAGAATGCAAATTCTTGTTCCCTCTAAAGGCCTCCTGAAACTTTCCCAATCTTGAAAGTTTTCATTCCACACATCATCGAGTACAAGTAACCATCTTCCATTTTTTAGCTCCCCCCTGAGCTCTTGGACTATACCCTCTTGGCTTTTGAGCTGATTGTTTCTGGGTGACACTGCTTCTAACATCAACTGGAAGATCTTTTTGACATTAAAATCTTTGGATACAGAGACCCAAATTCTTCCCCAAAAATGATTACTGATCCTTTCATCGTTGTAAACTTGTCGTGCCAGACAAGTCTTTCCCAGTCCCCCCATTCCGACAATGGAAAGGACAAAAGGTCTCTCTTCTCGATAGCTAAAAGGATACTCTTTTGGATGGCTAATCAAGATATCAATCATTCGATTGAACTCTTCATCTCTTCCCACAAAGATTGGATCAGTTTCTAGAAAGCTGTTCAGCTTTGAACCTTCAACTCTATGACTTTCTATTAAAGTTGGAAGTCTAACCAACCAATCAGGAATAAGTGCAAGCACCTCATCAGCGTCTTTATTAACATTTCTCAACTTCTGTTTGATTGACATCATCTTTGCAGTTATTTTCACATGTCGAAGAATTTCATACTGAAATTCGTCTAGGACATTATCAGCATCATAACACAACTTTTCAACTCTCTTCCGCAAGACATTAATTACAATGTCAAATCCAGAAGTTTCAATCTCAAAATCATAAGAGAAAGCTTTAATCATCTCTAAGCTTTTCTCCAGTTTTCTAACTTGGCCCTTCAAACCCCACAAAGAGAGAAGTCGTGCATAGGCAAGTGAGGCGGGTTTCTCAAGAGGAACCTGCACGATGAATCCAGCCATGATTGATTTTTCTTGCGAATGGGAGAGAGAGAGAGAGAGAGAGAGAGAGAGAGAGAGAGAGAAAATGGTAAAGGTACTCTCTACCAGCAAATTCCAACAAATTTTATTCGCCAAACAATGTCTTGTGGGGCAGCGTTTGGTATTCCAAATGAAATTCGAAAATTTTACATGGTATAGCAAACATGTGCTATGTATTTACTATTTATAGTTATAATTAAAAAATTTACATTTTATAACTATAATTCACTTTCCCTAGCATCTCTCCTCTCTCTCTTGAATCTCGCTCTCTCTCTCGCGCCCCTCTCCCTCTCTGTATTTTGTATTTCCACCTTTCTCTTTTTGTATTTATGAATTTTTGCCCCTCTCTCTCTCTCTCTCTCTATTTTCGCGAATGAATACAAGTGATAAAAGGGCGAATGAATACAAGTGAAATTAGATCAAATGAATACAATCCCATGATTTTTTTGTTTATTTGTATCTTTGTATACATCCGAATTGTATTCATTGATACATCCTAAATGCACGCATGAATACAAGTGAAATTAAAGCGAATGAATACAAGTGACAAGAGCGAATGAATACAAGTGAAATTTGAGCGAATGAACACAATCTCCTATTTGTTTTGTATCTTTATATACATACGAACTGTATTCGCTGGTACAACTTGTATTCATCGATATAACCTAAATGAACGTATAAATTTAACGAATACAGTCGCCTGACACCTCAAAAAAATTCTTTTTAATTTTTTTTTAAAATAATTAATTTTTTTTGTTTAACATCTCAAATTATTGCTATGAATGGTAAATACCCAAACTATAGCTATAGATTGCTAATAAGGCCCAAACTATAGTTATTTTTGAAAATTTTACAATTTCATTTCAACTTTAAATCAATCTGATTTTAAATCATCTTCAGATGGGCCCTAAACTACAAAAATAATATAAAAAAGGGCAAAGGGGCAAATATACCTCTCAACTTTGCGATTTAAAGAAAATATACCCTCCGTTAGAAAAATAGAACAAATATACCTCTGCCGTCTATGGAATGTGCAGATATACCTTTTTTACTAACGGGGCTATATTTTTTTAATTAAATAATATTTATCTTATTTTTTAAAATTTAAAAAAACAAATGGATTTATTTTTAACTAGTCCGTTTATTCTTCAACTGACCCAACCCCCACGATCCAAACAAACATAATAACCCACAGATTTTCAATTTAGGAAACACCCGATGAAAATTAAAATACACGATTTCTAACTATATAGTACCTGCATAACCATATGTACTTTTTCTATGGAAATGTATTTTTGATTAGTTAGATGAAACTGTATTTTTAGCACCGTTTACCTATCAAATATAAATTTATTTTTCTTTTTATATTTTAAAAAATAAGATAAATATTGTTTAATTAAAAAAATACAACTTTGTTAGTAAAAAAGGAATATTTGCACCATTCCATAGACGACAGGGGTATATTTGCACAATTTCATAGACAACAGGGGTATATTTGCTCCACTTTTTTAATGGAGGATATATCTACTCTAAATCACAAAGTTGAGGGGTATATTTGTCCCTTTCCCCAAAATATATATATAAAAAAGCAATAAAATTAAGTTGTCTTTCAAAAAGCGCCTGATTTAACATCACAACACGATGCAATCAACTTTTTCCTTCACCTCAAACTTATGAATTGTACCCCAATTTTGCTTTAAGCTTGCAGCTATGCTGCAGAGGTGGAGGTACAAATATAATCAGACCAAGTGATCAGTATAGTCTACTGAACTTCTTGGCCTTTAGATGAGGAATGTAATTGTGTCTTTCTGGCACGACAACTTCAACAATGTTCCTCATCCATCGATTCCTCCATAAGTTCGGGTGGTTCCATTTTCATGTCACAATCCAAACACAATGTCGAAAAATGACTGGAGTGAGGTCCTATGCGCTCTAATCCCGACATTGCTCTAATATTTACATTTCCATATTCACACACAAGAGTCTTCACAAATATTACTATCTAATTCCTCACATAAATCTAGTGTATTCTTATCAATTGTGGCATCATCAATGAAAGTGTGGTCCAGTTGTTGGCCCTCCAGTTTTAGCTCCTCAATTTGTCTCATAAGTATCTTTCCTGCCTCACACAACTCATCACTAAACTGTTGTGCATTACACGCATCAACCTTTGCACTCAACTTATTTTTCAAGTTATGAATATCCCCGTGGCTATGTTATATGTATTTGTATATTTGTATCATTTTTAGGACAAGAAGAGGTATATAGATGTAATCTTAACGATCCATAAGATGTTATAACAAAATGATCTATACTCTGTTCATAGTTTTCGGGTGCTTTCAGCCTATCATGTTTCACACTCTCTTATATGAGGTTCAGTTCTTATATTACGTTATTCAGTCTGCCTTACATACGAGTACAATTTCATATGTATTCACGTCCATTTTATTATGTCGGGGGTACTACACTCACACTATAGTTTCAGACGTTCAGGGTAACATGTTGATTGGCAGGCATCTCTCCCAGGCTTTCAATTATAATCGGTGAGCCCCAAAATCATTCGAGGCCTGGTCATATTCATATGATATACATAGATGGTTTAAGGTATGTCGAGGTCTAATCCCAACACTTTCACAGTCCATGTCATATGTTAGAGGCTTTATAGACTAGTATGTTCAGGTTAGGTTCATATACTTGGAGCCATTTCTCTAGTATTTCCTTGTGAGGCCCACTATGATAGTATTTTGTACTAAACTTTCATATGTACCAGAAGAAAGAAAATAGCTTCGCATGATACTTGAAGTCCAAGGCATTGTTTAATATCATCTGCATATGTGCCTTGTATGTATGTCCAAGTAAAGTGGCTCGATAGGTCATGTGATGGTATCAAAGTCAAGGCACTGAGAGTTGGTCTGCCTCACCGAGGTTTGAACTGTAACAAACTTGGTATCAGAGCACTAGGCTCAGGTATCCCAGAAAATTCATGAAGCCGTGTCTAGTATATTCCTTTTAGAGATGTGTTGTCGACCACATCTATAAGGAGAGACTACACAAATATTTTGGGACAATTACCCTTCGTTCATGTTCTAAATCATGCAATAGAGCTATACTTAAGGAGTCATTCTGCTCCGCGTAAGCCAAAATTTTTCTTGGGGGTCCGTGATGATCTATTTAATGGCGCGCATTAGTTTGGAGGAGCAAACGCAAATTTTTTTAGATTTCAAACGTGGCCCAGAATGGAAAATAGAGATTTTTCCATTTTTTCATGTGTTATAGTCCATGAATTTTGTGTGATATGTGCGCCCGATGGTTTTTTGGCCAAATCTTTTTATGGGTGTCCGTGATGACCTATTTAATGAAGCGTGTTGGTTCGAAGGGGCAAACGTAGGTTTTTTAGATTTCAAACATGGCCCAGAACGGAAAATAAGAATTTTTCCATTTTTTCGTGTGTTATAGTCCATGGATTTTGTGTGATATGTGCGCCCGGTGGTTTTTTGGTCAATATTTTTCATGGTTGTCCGTGATGACTTATTTAATGGCGCGCTTTGGTTCGGAGGGGCAAACGTAGGTTTTTTGGATTTCAAACGTGCCCGAAATGGAAAATAGGATTTTTTCTGTTTTTTCGTGTGTTATAGACCATTGATTTTGTGTGATATGTGAGTACAATATTTTTTAGGCCGAAATTTTTTCATGGGCATCCGTGACGACCTATTTACTGGCGCGCGTTGGTTCAGAGGGGCAAACATAGGTTTTTTGGATTTCAAATGTTTCCCGAAATGGAAAATAGGGATTTTTCTATTTTTTTGTGTGTTATAGTCCGTGAATTTTGTGTGATATATGCGCCCTATGGTTTTTTGGTTGATGATAAGTTGTCCTTGAACTGCCAGTTGTTAGTTTCTTGACTTGAGATTAGTATGCTTACTTGGGTTATTAAATCTTGTTTCTGAGTATGTTTATCTGTATTTTTCTTCTTCCTTCTCTTTTCACCTGAGGTTACCGGTATAACACCCATTTTCTAAAACTTCTTGTATGTATACTGTTATTGCAAGGATCCCATGTGCGTCTTTTCATACTTTCGCCTGTGCCTGTAGTATATATCCTATTCGCTAGCCTTGTATGTCGCTTTCTGTTGTCTTCCATCTGTGCTAGCTTCTGTGTGCTTCTTCGTTGTTTTCGGTAACTATTTGTTTCTATTCTGCCTATTACTATTCTTTTATCTTATAAGTGCTCAGTCGGCCTATGATACCTACTGGGTACCTTATGCTTCGCATTTGGTGCTCATACTACACTCTGGATCTTCTGGTGCAGATCCTAGTGTGGGCCTTCGCTGTTAGCTCGTGGACACTCGTGCGAGGAGACTTTTGGACCGTCCAGACTGAGGGTGAGCTCTTGACGACTGGAGATTGATTTTAGTTTCTCTTTTGTATTTTGTACTCCCTTACTACTCGGAGACATAGTGTATATATTATTTTGGATCCCTTTTGTACTCCTTATGTGTAGATCCGGCTCTTATATACCATGATACCAGGTTTTGGGTTTGGTTTAGCTTCCGTATGTTATATATACTCCTGTTATCACTTTTCTTCTTGTATAACCCTTGCTTCCGTTTATATTACCTGTTCTTACGCTTCTTGCTTGATAGTAGCCCATTACTAACCATTTCGGGCTATGGGGATTGGTTCGCCTACTGGGGGGTCTTAGGTGTCATCATGACCGAGAAATCTGGTCGTGACACATTGTACCTGAGCCAACCGATACATATCCCATACCAGGCATGGTACCCGAGCCAATCAATGAATTATACTAGGCATGGTACTGGAGCCTATCGAAAGTCATAGACATCACAACAATCACAACCACAATGAGAAACAACCCACACTTGTAAAACCAATAAGTATTTAAGAGAGCTCATTCCATGAGATTGGAACGGTAAGTGAATGTGAAATTCCTATCAGATCATGTAGGTGCTAAGTATGCAAGCCATAAATCAGAATCTCAAGGTTTGAATTTTGATCTTACCTATTGAGAGAAAGATGATGGAAGTGTTAGTTGATAAAGGTACGCGACTTTAGAATGAAAATGAAGGTGAAATAAGGTACTACACGTTATCGAGGATAACTTTGTAGTCGATCTATAGTCGAATGATGTTTAGTGGTTAGAACCTAAACAGGTCATAGCTTATGTCTAACCACTAAACATCATTAATCGACCATATTCTCTGGTCGAATATGGTCATTAAAAGAATATTTGTTAGATATACTAAGTAGATGAGAAGGACATTTGAGTATCATAGGCCAAGTGTGCCAGTGCAATAAAGCTCCCAGTTATTAGGGAAAGACGGGTTGAGTAAAGTCACCGAGAATGTTATTAGAAGTAAGAAAAGCGAGGTAAGTTATGTTAAGCGGAAGATGGGTTCATGTGTTAATTAATTGGCCAAGAGGAGCCTTATTTGTTGTTTGCTTATTTCCTTATGTTACATTTGTTGCGACGCCCTGTGAGGGTTGTATATGTATATTTCTGATTAGCTGACAGGTATTGGATAGTCTTATTTACAAAAAAAAAAGAAAAAAAGTCTCAGATCTAGACTTGTCATAAGCTATGTTTCTGGTTAGCTAACAAGTATTGACCTACTTGCTTTGACACCCAATCATTCTCATAAAATATACTAACACCTATGATAATTAACACACACAGAACCACTAATCTTTGACGCGTTGAAATTAGTGGCCTAATCATTCTCATAAAATATACTAACACTATGATAATTAATTAACACACACAACCACTGATCTTTTGTCGCGCTGAATACTGATGGCCTAATTATACTCATAAAATACTAACACTATGATAATTAACACGCACAGAACCACTAATCAATGTCACATTGAATATTAATCTTTACAGACTGTCATGGCCTAATCATTCTCATAAAATATGCAGTCAAACTTCTCTATAGTGATAGCGATTTTCTGAACATTTTATGGCTGCTATAAAGAAGTGTTGTTATATATGTATACTCTTATTTGACGTTTAAATCTCATTTAGCTATTATAAATAAAAATATATTCCAAAAATTAGTTTAATGATTTTGTGTACCATAAAGAAGGAATGTATTTGTTCATCAGATTAACCAAAAAAGTAGAACGAGTATGACTGTAAAAAGACAAATATTAATAGTCTTTCCTCGTAAAGTTATGAGCATAACTGATGAGAATCTTTTTTCCTTTTAGATATTTGTACTTGAAATTTACTATGTGCATGACATTAATGATGATTACGATAAATATTTTAATATTTTACATTATACATAATATATTTTTTTACAAAATATTACTACGCAATATTTGAGTATGACTGTTATAGAGGGGTGATTTTACGAAGAGTTTATTGTTGTAATGAATGTCATTGTTGTTATAAGTAGAATGTTGTTATGGAGAACTAAAATATAACATGAAAAATCTGTTTTGAAGAAAATTAGGCAGTTATAGTGAAATGTCATTATAATGAGGGGCTGTTATAGAGAGGTTTGACTATACTAACACTTTTAATAATTAACACGCACACACAACCACTAATTATCTTTGTCGCATTGAATATTAGTGGCCTAATTATACTCATAAAATACTAACACTATGATAATAAATTAACACACACAACCACTAATCTTTTGTCGCGCTGAATACTGATGGCCTAATTATACTCATAAAATACTAACACTATGATAATTAACACGCACAGAACCACTAATCTGTGTCGCATTGAATATTAATCTTTACAGACTGTCATGGACTAATCATTCTCATAAAATATACGAACACCTATGATAATTACCACGCATGCAACCACTAATCTTTGACGCGTTGAAATTAGTGGCCTAATCATTCTCATAAAATATACTAACCCCTACAATAATTAGCACACACAGAACCACTAATCTTTCTCGCGTTGAATAACTCTCTCCATTCATCTTTACTTGTCCATTATTGACTTGGCACGCCTCTTAAGGAGCGATAACATAGAATGACAATTTTAATATATCACCCTTTGACTTGGAGTATAATAGATTCAATGCTTGGAAATGGCTAAAGTTAATAATAAGGGTAAATTAAAAACGAAGTGATGAATTATCTCTTGGGTTTGCACTAGATTCAGTACAGTTGAATATGTAGGTGAGTGAGCACGCGTTATGATTTAACCTTATTTTTTATTTGATTTACTAGTTGTTTGATTACTTACGAAATAATGGAGGTACACAATATCAAAAATAAACAAGATTAATGAAGTAAAGTAAACAAATCTAAGATCGTTTGAGAAAGGTTAGAGCGTCCTCAAGAGAGACTTATAGCTATCAGAATTAATGCACAACCAAGACAAACGTAGGCAAAAAAAGATGCTTGGAGACTAAGAAACTATTGTATTGAGTGAGAGAGTTGGGCAACATATGCCTTTACAAATGAGATAGAACAACTATTTATAGGTTACAACATTGGACCTTAGCCAATAAGAATGTGCCACTCGAGCTCTATATTACCTATACCTATGTTTTACTACCATGCGTTGTGTCCATTTGAGGGTTGCGCCAGCTAATATTCCTGCTTTTCTCGATCTATACAAGCTTGGTCGCGCACCTGAGTAATCTGACAAGTTTGTCCCCTGCTTGTCCCTTGTGTTGTGTCATCGTGGGTAGTAATCCATCGATTCCTACCTTGAATGAGAAGGCGTCATCTGTCATTTGTCTCTCGGAGATACAGGCATCCTCTGGCGTTGGCCTCTCGGAGATACATCTCGGATTCGCTTACCCTTCAAACCAATAGAACTCCCATAGGTAACCCTGTTGGTGCCACGTGTTCCCAAGCTAGTTTTTAATCCATATAGATAGTCCCTCTATTTTTTGGGATTCCACGCATAGTTTCTCTTGAGAGACAAAGAGTAAACAAGATTACCAACCGCCTTGTCTTTTTCTGCGAAACCGAATTATTTCTTTTCATGAATCTCTCTTTTGCCACATGTATAGCCCAACCATGTCTCTCTGCCCTAGGCAATGCTTGAAGAGCCGATCTCCCCGTTCTTTTTAAATACTACATGTTTCCTGTTCTTTCTTGACTCCTTTGTCTTTCTTGTCTCGTCCCTCTCCCAATTTTGAAGTGTCTTCTTTGTTCAAATCTTTCTTTGTACTTTTATGCTTCTAACCCACTATGATGGGTTCTGCTTTGAATTCTCTATCTTTTACATCTGCTGCTGGCGGATCATCGTATAAGAAGAGAGGGAAATCAGTTCCCTCTGAACCGATTGTCAATGACATTGTTCCCAATCTTTACTCCTTCCATGCTGACTTTAAGGTTTTAGCGAACAACGACCCTAAAGGGAAAGAACGCCCTGTGGATGAGTTGAGCTCTCTAGTGAAAGAAACTAATTTGATGCCGTTCAGAAAGATTGTGGATGGCCACCTGGGAGGTTTCTAGTGGAGGCTCCCTGTTCATCCAAGAGTATCACCTCGATGAGACTTGGATATACTTTGGTATACACATACTCGTTCAGAATGGGTTTCGGTGATTCTGTTGATCATGGGGTAATTAAATTGTTCTGAAGCACCTTCCAACTATGTCTAGGTCAACTCACCCTAGGGATATGGAGTGGCGTTGCCTGCTTCCGCACGTTGGCTACTTTGGTCAATAAGGAATTTTCCTTGACGAATCTGCTTCTGCTCTATTCTCCTCGCTTTGCTCAAGAAGGGATCATGTTATTATCACTTCGTGAGAGAAGGTCTCTTATGGGAAATACGGATGACTATCATGATCGATACTAGACCGACTATTTTGTTGACATTGCCCTTGAGAGTTTTTTCGAGACTTTTCTTTTATTTCCCTAGAACACACAACATAAGAATTCTCGATCTTGTATCTTTTCTCTTTTTGGCCTGCTTATCTGCCATTTTACTTTGTTATCCATGGGCTCTGTGCATCACCTTTATGGTGCTAGACAAATAGCATGCTCTTGCTTCAACATGTCAAAGAATTCCATGCATGGGTTGAGAAGATCCTAGGAGCTTCTACAATAGTTAGCCGCTCATGGAACATTTATCCAACTAGTTTGAATAAAAAGCAAAAAATCACGGTGCCTTATCGTCTTTTTGTTGACTATTATCTTTTGAATGGACCCTTTCCTGAAACTCCATCTTTCTTACAAGTTTGTCGTCCGGACCTGTTCTTATTCTACTTTTAGCTTTTGCCACCAATCTTATGGGTCGGGAACCTTGTGGTCTCCTTCATGCCCTTGTTGATGTTGCAACAGACCGTACCATTACTGTTGAACCTCTACTTTTTGAAGGAAATAAGAAGGTAAGATCATCTTCGACGGTAGAGAAAGATAATACCCCTATCCCTGAAGTCATTCCTTTAGATGAAATCTTTGAGGAGTCCGAAGGTGGGTTACCATCTAGGAGGGTGGAATCTCCTGTCATGCCCCGTGCCGAAGCGGTTAGGCTATTTTATGAAATGGAAAATGCTGAAAAAAGCTAATTCCCTTCCCCTATCTCTGGCAGTCCTCTCCATTGAAAGTCCACCGTGCCGGCAAAGAGAAACAACCTTCTCCTTATTGATCTCTATCAAGAGTCCTAACCACGGTTCAAACCTCAAGGGTTTTGAACCCCTTCCAATCTTAGCTGTCCTTGACCACGATTCCCAATGGGCCCACATGCCATGCCTAACACTAAGCCTACCTAGGTCTAGGGCCTGACATGATAGCGTACGACAGTATTGCAAATTCCTAACAAAGTAAGTCTTACCTCGAGACAAGTGGGATGGTCAATTACTTGAATGCTGTAATTTCTCCCAAAGACCTTCAGAGTATAAATTAGGTATCCACTAAGTGACATATGAACGACACTGCTCATGCTTTCACTAGGGTTAGTAGCTTTGCATCTTACGTCTCCTCTTATTTGTTGATACTTTTTTATTTCTAACTAACGGACTCATGTTTCTTTATTGTAGGCTAGCATAATGTCTGTTAAGAGCTTTCGTCATTTTTCAGAGGAAAAAGATAGTCTCTGTCTAAAGTTAGTCTCTGTCTACAGTGTCACAGGCTTGAGAAGGCCTTAACTATTGAACGAGATCAATCCGCTTTCGCCTAGTCCTAGTGCAATGAGCTTCTAAACTTGAGGCACTAAAGATCGAGAGTGATGTGATACTAAATGAGTGAGAGGGGTACTAGGGATATGCTTGTCACTAGCTTAAAGAAACAAAAGCCTTGTGGTATGAGAATGCTTCACTGGCTAGCACAATCGAGAACCTTATGAGGAAGCAAACTGAGCTAAGAGAGAGTATTTGCCAAATGAATGCGGGGGTGCGTTGTTGGGATAAAACTACTCCTTCCTCCCTGCGTACCAATGTCATGCCGGGCAAAGGTCGAGTGATTGAAAAGAAATATTATCTCTCTTTGCGAGGAAGCTAGACTTAAAAAGGAAAATCTTGATCTGGGGAAAGCTTGTGATGCCCAGATTCCCCGAATCTCTATGCTAGAAGAAGTGAAAGTGAGCAAATTAGATTTCGTCAAGGAGATTGTCAAGTCTCTAGCCATGGTTGATCTTGCTAACCAGCCTAGTTCTAACGACAAGGGAGCATCTACTTCTGCCGAAGAGAAGTTCTCTTGCAATGAGATATTTGATGGTAGCTCAGCTCATGACTCTTAAGGTTAGGATAGTGACCTCGATTTCGAGGCTACTATCTTGTGTAAATTCTTTCCTTTTGTATTTTCAAGATCTTAGGAACAACCCTTTGTATTTTGATCGAAAATAAACTAGCAATGATTTTTCATTTCTTCCTCCTTTTCCTCTCCTTGTTTTAATAAAAAGCAAATTGAACAGGTTCATTGTTTGGGATTTCTAGGGAAAAAAAGGGTCGACTTAGGCTCCTTGCGTTTGGGGAAACATCGCTTCATGCTCCATGAGCCTTATCTGAACTTACCATGTGATAAACATCCGCTACCCCTCCTTCTTCACACTTCACTCTGAACATATTGTTCCTTTTTTCCTTCAACATCCTTTATCACGAAAAATAGAAAATCCACTCATGAGGTCCCTTTTTAGTTTTCTGTGCCCCTTTGCTTTGACCTTTGCACTTAGCACCTCCCACAATTTTTGCCTTATCTTTGTCTTTGATCCCGGCATTGCGCCTAAGGGCTCGCTATTGAGATTTTTGATGAGGGTAAGGTAAAGATTGTAAGTGAGGCCAAGGGTGAGAGTGGGAAAAACATTTCACCCAACCACTCATCTCCTCAACAGTCTTGGGATCTAGGTACTTTAAACCTATCGGAGAGATCCTCTGGGTTACAGATATGTCCAAGATTCTTTGAACACTGTCGAGGGAAACTCTTGGCCAAAGCTAATTTGATTGAGCCTTTGCCCGGACTTGGTTAGATTACCTTAGCCGGGAGAGGCTCATGTATTTCAAAAATAGGGGTTGTGCCGAGAAGAGGTGGTTGGGATTCTTAGAAAACTTCTTCTTATTGGCTCTCGCTTCCGTTCTCGAGGCTTCTACCTTATTGAGCCTTCCCGGATTCTCTCCACATAAGCCTTTACTTATTTTGATAAGTGTGCCCTTCTCCAAGGTCCCTTGTTTTGGGGAATCTGTATGAAAACGTGCCATCAAATCTTGGCCGCTCAAGGTTTTGCAATAGAACGCATTATCAGACCTTGTTCGCTCAAGGTTCTCGTAACCTAGCATGGGCGTGCGCGTGTTTATGTTGTGATTTGCAACTCCTTTTGTGGGTCTTGCACTGTATTACCCATGTTGGGTCTGTATTTTATAATTTATGAGCATAATAAAAAGAAACAATTTTTGTCTATGCTTTTCATGCGCTTTTATGACTTTTTTGTGTACTTTCTTTTCATCACGGTTATTTTTATGCATTTATGTTTTTTGTCTTTTGCCGCCATGAAAGCACTGTACGGTATTCCTTTTAGACCAAACTTGTTAACCCTTTGGCCTCGACAAATGCTCCTTTTCAATGGGCATATGTCGTTCTCTCTCGGGAGGTCCCTCTAGGCACAACGTTCTTAGTGTGCCTTATTTTCATGATCTATTTTTAGCTATTCAAAGGATCAGTAAGTGTTGGTTTATTTGATGATCAAAGATAGTCGCTAACCAATTTTTTGCTTCGGCACTTCTTTTGCAATCATCTTGTAAGGTCGACATAATTTTTGCTTTTAATTCGACTGTAGACCTTTTAGGTCTGATTAATAAACCTCGTAATTCAAGGAGGGATCCCTTTTATTTTTTAGGAGATGAGCATCTAAGTCTCCTAGATACTTTAGAGCGTAGCATTTTTAGAGAAAAATCTCTATTCTAGTCAGTTCTTGACTTAGGACTTTTCGGACTTTAAGTTTTCACATCGTTATGAGAGCACCTCTTGATTGGGTTAGCTATGAGGGCGTGGTGACGCTGCCTCAATTTCTCGCTATTGGATAATTAGTCTGTGCATTTCGTGTGAATGTACCTTTCTAGTGGGGTTGCGGTTTTGCCATCTCGAATGGAAGTTACGTCCTTTGTCCGTTAATTTAAGAGCCATTTTTAACCTCTTAGATAGTCCCTTGTGCTTTTACACTGACAAGGGGGACTCTAGGTCATGGCTCATATCTTATAGAGGAAATCAGGGGGTTGCCCAGTCGAGATGTTGGGTCTCTAACTTGGACTCATATCCGCCTTTGACCTTTCAGGCAATCCTTATGCTTTTGCGCTGTTGCAGGGGATTTGAGGTCATGTTTCTTCCTTTACCATGGGAATCATGAGGCTGCCCAGTCGAGATGTTAGGTCTATGACTTGGGCTCGTTTCCTCTTTATTGCTCAGTGAGCTTTTCCAGTTATTTTGGGAATTTGATTTCCAAGTGCTATTGGCATGTTGCGCTCGTGCTCAAGGGCTAGTTTTTTTGTCCACGAACTTCAATGGTTTTTTGTATGTGCGAGGGGATATAAGCTTAGTTTACGGGAATCGTATCTTTTTATTCATATTATTGCCTTTCTTGAGGCCTGTCAGCCGATACACAATATGAACCAAAAAGGAAAAAATCTAAGCTCCTCCCAGAAGTCCCTAATGCTACCTCGTTAAAAGCCTTGCCAGCAAAAATTCTCTAGGGGATAAAAAACTGGTAGGAGGAAAAAAAGTGTAGCGTGTCCTTTCCGGGCCTTCATGTTGTTTCTAGATAGCAGGGCTCCTTTATGCCTGGCAACCTTAGAGGGTTCTACCGATTACCGCTTGTTGACCACTGATGTAAGATTTTGCTCCTTTTGTAGCGGTGAGGATGCCATCTGCAAAAAGAGAGATAACAAACATGTTGGCCCCGCCAAGGGGCGCTCAACTTATCATCTTTTGAGGCACTCCCTGGTTGACAGATTTCCTGCTTCTCTCGGCTCCTTTTTTCCATAGTTGTTCTTGGCTCGATCGCTCAAGAACACCCTCAAGTGTCCATCCTTTAGCAAGTCTGCAACTGCCTCCCTAAGATGTTGGCAGTCGGTAATGTCATATCCATGAGCCCCGTGGAACTCGCACCACGAGTTTTTGTTCCTCGAATATGGGCTTGAGAGAACGGGATTCGGGAACTTAGCCCCCTTGATATCTTGATTGACTGAGACTAGTTCCGATGAGCTGATCATAAAATAATACACCGAGAGCGGGGGAACCCGATTAACAGCATACACTGCAAGTTTTGTTGGCTCCTTGGCCTGCAAACCCCTTTGCTGAGAGTCCTTGTCTCCCACTCTATCAGGGTGAGATTAGGGCATGAGTTCCACCGTGATGACTCACGTCGGCCCTTGTATCAATATCATAAGGCATGTATCTCCTTTAAGGAGAGACTTTCGGGTTCACCCATTATGAAGAATTTTGTATAGTCCTTTCACCAGCATACCATGGGTTCTTCATGGCCTTCGGCTCATTCCATGCTCGTCAATCCTTGCCAACGACTCTCTTGTAGTCATCCTCAATCTGAATCTTGGACTCATAGCGACTGTAGATATTTGCTTACGTCATGGCCTTAAACTTTGTTAAGCTTTTCTTTTATTTGAATGAGGCGATTCAACTTTCGGTATTTAGCCCTTTAGTGAAAGCTTCGACTGCCTACTCGTCAGGAACCACTGGCAGCTGCATCCTCTCTTTCTGGAATGGCACAATGAACTCCCGGAGCAGCTCTGTATATCCTTACTCGATTTTGAAAATATCTTCCCTTGTACATTTATTGCTTCAGCATGGGCCCTTACTAATCTATCTGCCAACATGTTAAACAAATCAATATAATTTTCAGGTAAGAGGGAATACCAGACTAGATTCCCTTTCGATAGGGTTTCTCTGAATTTCTTCATTATTACAGACTCGGCCTCTTTCTTTGTCAGGTCATTGCCGTTCACAGCAGTCACGAAAGACAACAAATGCTCCTAGGGTCCGAAGTCCCATCTTATTTGGGAATGTCCAGCATTTTGAACCTCTTCGGGATTAGCTTGGTCACTACGCTGGCCATGTATTATACCTTGGCGTAGGGATGAACATGGTATGGTATATACCGAATTACCATGCCATACCAAAATTTTTGATACCGTGGTTTTGGTATTATGGTATTTGGTATGGTATATGGTATACATTTTAAATTTATTTGGTATTCGGTATGGTATTCGGTATTTAGAAATAACATACCAAAATACCGAATACCATACCGAAGTATATAGTTACATATAACATATATATATATATATATATATATATATTATTAAAATACTAACAAATATACAATCTAGTATTAGTATAAATTAAATGTTTAGAAGTTGGAACTTTGACTACTAGATCTATTTTGATTGAAATATCTTTTAAATGTTATTGATTAACAAAAGAAGTTGTGTGTACTTTCTTTTGAATATATATTTCTACATGATTATATATTAGTCGAAGTTGAACAAACTATGGTTATCGATATACCATACCGCAAAATAACGAAACCGAACTTCAAAATACTGAACCATATTGAATTAATTTGGTATGGTAATGGTATAATAGTTTTAAAAACCGAATACCAAAATTACCATACCGAACTTTCAAATACCATACCATAACATGCTCACCCCTACCTTGTAGTAGCTTTTCAAGTTTGGACTTTTGATGGCTGGTGGAACCCTGTGATGTAATTCATACGAGACTGAAGTTTGTTATAGTCGAACTTCATCTCTTCTCTCATCGACTTCATCAAAGGTACCATCTCGGTGACTGGAGTTGTGGGTCCAACCCCAGCTTCCTCAACCCCACAGTCTTCAAACATATCTTCAAGCTCCTCATCGTCATCTCACTCGTTTCTTCTTAAAGTGTTTGGAGTCCCTCAGGCCAAACTGCCCCCGAGGTCGTCCAACCTCTTTTCGTGGGCCTCTATCCTTGCCACCAGCTCTCTTTGAAAGTCGGCAAAACTTCAAGGATCTTCTGGAGGTCTTCCAGGCCAATAACTCTTTCCTCCGTTTCCTCTTCTTCGTACGGAGGCCCACAGTTTCGCTTTTGAGAGTTTATATTTGTCACACCCATGTTATGAAGTGGGTCTACCTCATTCTAGTGAGTAGTCTGCCCTTTGGAGTCGGTTAGACCTGGAAGCAAGATCCTTGCCACCTCTTTAGCTGCAACTATGTTCCTAGTTTGTTCTCCATCATTTTCCATACCGCTATCGCCTGCAAAACAAAACAAAGACAACTAGCAAAGGAAAAACAAGATTATACCCACACAATTTCTCTGGCCCCATGGTAGGCGCCAAACTGTTTACCTTAGATTTGGTACAGTTGAATTTGTAGGTAAGTCAAGAGCACGCGTTACGATTTAACCTTATTTTAATTTCGATTTACAAGCTGTTTGATTACTTACGAAATAACGGAAGTACGCAATATAGCAAATAAACAAGATTAACAAAGTAAAGGAAACAAATCTAAGCTTGTTCGAGAAAGGTTAGAATGTCCTCGAGAGTGACTTCTAGCTATCCGAACTAATGCAAAATCAAGACAAACGTAGGCAAAAAAAATGCTTGGAGACTAAGAAACTATTGTATTGAGTGACAGAATTGGGTAACAGATGCCTTTACAAATGAGATAGAACAACTATTTATAGGTTATAACATTTGACCTTGGCCAATAAGAATATATAGTGGCCACTCGAGCCCTATAGTACCTAAAACTATGTTTTAGTGCCACGCGTTTTGTCCGTTTGAGGGTTGCGCCAGCTAATATTCCTGCACTGCTCAGATCCTTACGAGCTTGGCCGCACACCTGAGTAATCTGATAAGTTTGTCCCATGCTTGTCCCTTGTGATGTGTCATTGTGGGTAGGAAGCCACATAGTCCTACCTTGCACGAGAAGGCATACTCTGTCGTTGGCCTCTCATAGATACCTCTCGTGGTCCCTCGTCCTTAAAACCAATAGAAACCCCCATAGATAACCCTGTTGGTGCCACATGTCCCCATGCCAGTTTTTACCCCATACATCTTGTTTTTCTAAGCTGCACAAGTAAAAGTTGACATCTATTTTTAATATATAGTGTACAATTAAAAATGGATGATGGAAGTAGTGGCCTAATCATTCTCATAAAACATAATAATACCTCTTATAATATTAATCTTTACAGACTGTCCTGGCCCACTCAGCCTCTGGGCAGTCGTCGTATGTTTCTCTGAATTTCCCTTTACCTTCTGCTTAAAATGCTACAGATAGACTAGTAATGACTAATGAGTGTGTCTCTCTCTCTCTCTTTTACTAATTTAATTCACAGAATGATGAAACCAGTAAAGCCCAATTCAACAATTCTAGTTTTTATTGGAGTCATGCTTACTTGAATGTTTCCTCTCTGAACGAAGTTGTTGAGCTTATTCCCGCAAATAAAAAAAAATCAAAGGTATGTTCATTCATTTTGATTCAAATAAGTTGTTTTTTACGAGTTTTGCATATCTCTGTAAGTAGAGAAAAGTTTTGGCGTTCGGGAGCACAAAGGAGTGCATATTGTTAGGGTTTTTGCCCTGATTTTCTTATCATATTTGAGTTTTACTTTTCTCTCGAAGGAAAAATCAAAGTATTATCATAATTGATTTTACTTTTCCTAAAAGGAAAAATTAAATCTTTTATATCTGGCTAACCTCTTTCTTGGAGGAAAGATTGTGTACCTCTATAATATGCTTTTTAATTTAGTTTTTTTTTTCTTCATATGTAGGCCAATTGGCCAAATCACATTATCATATTATGCTTTTTAGTGAGTATATTTTTATATTTTTGTGATTTAATAATAGAAGCTTAATTGAAAAACACTGACCTATCCGACCCAATCCGAAATCCAACTTTGATGGGTAATACTCTTTTATTTTTGGTTGGATAAATACAAATTCAATTAAAAAGAACCGATCTGATCACCAATACTCATATGCAAAAGTTAACACATTAAAAGCGTTAATGAGTCTGAAAAAAAAATATATAAGGAGCATATCATTGCTATATCAACCATATTTGCCAATAAAATATAAAATCGCATTCTTCCCTCATCTGAAAAGAATAAAAATATATTATTACTATTATTCCTTTCAATTAGAGACTCCAATGTTTCACCTGATCGAGCCATAATAGTTCAAATATCTTGTTTAAATTATTATCTACTTTAATATAAGTATCTAATGGGGAATAAAAATATAAATTAGTTCATGCATATTTGGTTTGATTTACAATAAGAAATACGAAAGATTGGAGTAATAATAATTAATAAATTAATTTTAAAAAATATTTTGAAGTAATATTTTGTTGTAGAGAAAATTGTCAAGATAATAATAGTTCAGACACCTCAATCGTCTTTCTACATTACTATTTCGATTGCTTCTTGAATGATTACCTTGATCAGTGTGGTTGCATCTCTGGTTTCCCCTTGAAACACCTTTAGATTACTCTCCTTCCACAGATGGTACACACAACCAACAACCCTCATCCTAAAGATAGCATCATTAGAAGTGTTAGCTACTGAGTAGTTTGGGATATACTTGTAAAATAAATGGAGCTTTTGTTAGGATTGACAATGAGATGTAAAGCAGTCAAAAATGTGAGTACTGAGTCAGGGTCCCCTTCATCAACAAATCCTAGTTGCACAATCTTTAGTTTACCACATTTGGGATGATACTTGAAGCTTTTGATGTATGCCAACGATTTGAGCAGCCTACTAAAGTACTTCATAAAAATTACAAATAGGTATGGTGATAGGGAGTTACCATATATCAACCCCTTCCTACCATCAAAGGCTTCATATTAAGCAGAATGGGGCCTAAGAAACATATGTAACATAGGCCGTGAGCTAGTCTATAAACTTGTATTGGAAATTCAAGTTATGCAAGACTTTTTCCAATCGAATTCACTCAACAGAGTCATATAATTTTTGCATGTCTTCTTGAAGCATACACCTAGGGGATATCCCTTTCCTACTAGATACTTTAATTAGTTCATGTCCTAAGATGATATTTTCTGAAACCATCCTTCCTAGGATAAAAAGTTGTCTGGTTAATATCCACTATGAGATTCATAATACCCTGCATTCTCTTGGTAAGGATTCAAGAAATGACTTTATATATGATATGATAGTGTAACAAGAGATTGGCCCGAACTCTTTTACAGTAGATGGATTCTTGACTTTTGGGATCAAAGTTACTGTGGTATATCTTATAGATTTGCACATGCTACCGGCTAAAAAAAGTGTAGCACTGCAATCAATAGAATGCTAAACATCTGAAAGTAATCTCCAAACTAAGTCAATAAAGAACTCATAATAATCAAATTTCCTTAGAATGAAGATAACAGTAGAGAGTCACAAAACTCTATTATAAGCCTTTTTCATATCCAGTTTAAAAATAGTGTTATCTTGCCTACGTTTATTGACACAATGAATAATCTCCTGAGTAAGAATAATATCATTAGTAAAATAAGTCTTTCACTTATGAACCCAGACAGATTATACGATATCAGTTTTGGTAGTAGTTTGTTAAGCCTACAAGCTATAATTTTGAAAATATTTTTTTTAGAAAATTTGGTGAGATAATAGGTCTTAACTGTCAAAAACTTTCCCTACTTTCTCTCTAACAGTGTTATTTTTAGGAGAAACTGCTTTAGTAGTGTTGATATGGGGTTTTGACTCAGTTTCTGATTCTTCTACTAGATTTTCGTGATCTGAGCTTTCTCATTTTCACCACTTCTGTTAAAATTCTTCTTTTAAGTTAATCTGAATAGTGATATATCCTCCCGAATCACCAATATCATGTGTTTCCTGTTGATTAATGGCCTCATTGGTTTTAGCGATGATCTCCTCAATTTCTTTATTTTTAGTCTTGGCCTCCACTTCTTCAACTTGTATGGAAGGTGAAAAGATAAAAACTTGAGGTGGTTTCAGCTGTTTAATTTGCTGAACTTTTTCCTCCACACTAGTCCCCAATTTTATACAACTGGTGTCATGTTGGTTGATAACTGTCATGGCTATTTCATCCTACTAATGTTATCTTTAAGAATGTTTTCAAAATTACTTTTTATTTTTCTTGCTTGCTTCCTTTTCTGATTTTTCCTCCTCTTTTTTGCTTTTTTTACTAGCCATAATATTTCCTTCCTTATAAAAAGTGCCAACCACCTTATCTTGTTCTCCTTTCTTAGAGGTTTCTTCAGTTAACTCACCTTGTGTATCAATATTATCAGCCACCTATAACTGTTTTGTCTTCAAGAAAGGAATGTTGGAAACTCTTAGCTTCATCATATAGAAAACTCCTCCCAGGTTGCTTGTTCAGTTGGCATGTCCTTCCATTGCACCAAGAGTTGAGTCACTGCCTTATATATTTCCCCTTTTGATCATCCTTCTTTCCAGTACCTTAACATGTTTATCACAATATGGACTTGCAATATCCACTATTGGAGGATGGTTCGCGTGCTGCCTCATGAACTTTATACCAAGGTTTCAGCTAGGAAACATGAAATGTAGGTTGTTTGTGTCACGCCTTGAGCCTAGACACTGGGTGTGGCCAGCACTGGATGTCATTGCTGGATCGAGCGTACCTATAACATCACATGAACGTAGAGAATATATCTAAATATGAGTTGAAACATGATTTAAAGTATTTAAGGCATAATGAGATAGTCTTGTAAAATAAGATGCTTTGCATAAATCATAGTGACAAATATAAAAAACGATACGAAGGTCAAAACTGGAGTACTTGACATGACAACATACTAATTGAATGTCTATGAACCCTCTACATATTGAATACTGTCTATCAGTAGAAGACTCCCGACATACTTCTAAGCAAAACTAGAAAGGAAATAAAGACTAGGCCCCAAGAGCAAGTGAGGCCCTAATGGAATGGGAAAATGATCACAAACTGTGATGGCATTGAGAGCCCTACAATCCACACAAATTATACCATCATTCAACATCTTAACCACCAATTGTTCCATTTCACGCTTTTGGAAATACGGGTATCGATAAGGTTTGACATTGATAGCCCCAGAGTTGGGCAACAAATGAATGGACTGATCCCGTTGGCGCGGTGGTAGCAAGGAACATAGTTTCAGAAAGATATCAAAAATGACATCTCAGAGCTCTTTAAGATCCGGCGGATGAGCCAGAGGATTATTCGGTGCATGGGAGACCAAAGCAAGGTGATAGTTAAAGGACATAGAGTCAGAGTTTTTATGTATGTATAGTAGAGGTTGAACCCCTTCAGCTAGTTCCTACGTATACATATTCATATTTCGAAACCCCCTTAGTGAAAATCCTGGCTCCGCCACTGGTTATACAAACAACAAAGTTGAAAATAGATGGTTAAAAGGTTGCAAAAAATTGATCCCAAAGTTGGTATTTGTAAACGTTGGTGTTTTTGTTTGAGAATATAAGAAGCCTTGCAGTGATGCAAAATCTTAGGTTTGTTGGAAGTTTACATCATCAACCAAACACAAAACATTTTCGATATTTCAATTCTTAATTCGAGTTGCATCTTAAAACCGAGAGGGACTTGAATATTATTGACCAATCATACATCATCAACAATGTCATCCATGACACAAAATGGTTTCTTTTAAGAAAAGTTATGTTCATGCATGAGATGAATCAAGAAGAAATTCCTTTCTTGACTAATAGTCCTGTTCTATGGTGGAATTCATATCTGGGAAGTATTTAGTTCTTCCATTTTATTCAATATCTAATTAGCGTGATTATAAATTTTACTTAATCCGAATTATTTGATTCATTGTACGGTGGTGATCCATTGCAAGGTGGCACACATTGTTCTGGTCTCTCTGGGCATCGTTAATTCTACTAATGGTAAGATTCTTGTACATTATCCTTTATTTGTGCCATAATTTTGAACAAAGTAATATTGATTTCAACTTTACAAGTAGTTATCTTAATGCGTAATATTGCTAGAAGTAACTCGAATTTACAAGAGCATTTGGTAATTGGAATCCACGACATTAAGTTGTTTTAATTTTTTTTGGAATATACGAGTTCTCATGGTTACGACATGGAGAATATTTTGATATCTAATTGTAAGTGAATTTTTACTTTTAAAATATTTGCTTTTTTGAGTTCTCAAATATTATCTTTTTGTAATTGTTTATTGTCTTTTCACCCTCTTTTTCGGTGCTTTCTTAATTTTTTATTTTTTTTTATATCTAGAGATACACGTTTTTTGAAAAGCTAATTTAAACTTATATCCATATAGTATTTTGCAGGTAAAGTGGGCATTTCCACAATTAGCCTATATAAGTTAAGTTTTTGATAATTAATACAATTATGTTTTGTTCGTTGTTGGAAAATTATTTAGTTCGAAAGTTTATTTTGTCCTTTTGCCTTATTTTTCTTTTTTTCTAATTTTAAAAAGCCTAAAAATTGCATACAATATTCAACTACTATTCAGAGGTACAAAATCGGTGCAAAAATATTTTTAAAAAGTATTATAAAAATATATAGGAGATTAAAAGTTGTGATTAATTTTGTAGTATAAGAAATTGTATTGAATTGTTTTCTATATAAATTTTTTAATTGAGTTTAAGAAATATAATGTATTTTTATTATAAAACTAAAAGGTATATTTATTTGCAGTGACAAAAAACATCAATCGAGTTGGCTTTGAGCTTGCATTTTTACCCTTAAACTCTGTGTAATGCATAGCTTGTTCTAAAATTATTTATATCATACGAAAATGTTTTGTATTGATTAACATAGACGTTGCACGTGTTCGAAAATTAGTAAATAAAAAAGTGTAGGCACTAATTAAGCGGGAAATTTTATTAGCTCAGTTGGTTGATTACCTAAACTTTCACCGTGTTGGTGAGGATTCGATTTCCCACCTTGTAACCCCCTCTCCCATTTCCCTCCCCCCTCCCCCCCCCCCCAAAAAAAAAATAAAAAAATAAAAAAATAAAATGAAGCACTAGGCTAATTATTTATGTAAAAAAGGGCAGCCCGGTGCACTAAAGCTCCCGCTATGCGCAGGGTCCGGGGAAGGGCCCGACCACAAGGGTCTATTGTACGTTGTACGCAGCCTTACCATGCATTTCTGCAAGAGGCTGTTTCCAAGGCTTGAAACCGTGACCTCCTGGTCACATGACAACAACTTTACCAGTTACTAAGGCTCCCCTTGAGGCTAATTTTTTAATGTATATAAGGTTATTATTTTAGTGTACTATTTATCAGGCAGATCATATAATATCTAACTCATTTGAATTACTCTTACTCGTACAGGTTCTGAAACAAAGAGCCACATTGGAATTTACTTATTCCAATAATGAAAACTCCGGTTATTACATCCTTTTATGGCCCTCTCAAAGATCCATTTGTGTACATAAAGCGCAAGCGCACACACATAATAGATTTGGATGACAATTTCAAGACACTCAGTTTAAGGCACGGAAATCTCCTCGCTGCGGAAGAACAAATTGAAAGAAAGTTGATATTTAAAACGAAAAATAACAAATACAGTCAATTGAGGAGACAAATACAAGATATTACAAGAAAATATGAAAGGTATGAATCCAGATTCAAGAAGTGGGGTGGTAATATTTCAACTCAAGTGGCAACAAATGAAAATGTGGCTAACGGAGGAGAAGGTGGTACTAGTTCAACTCAAGTGGAAACAAATGAAAATGTTGCCATCGGAGGAGAAGGCAATGTTAGTTCAACTCAACTGGCAACAAATGAAAATGTGGCTAATGGAGGAGAAGGCGGTACTAGTTCAACTCAAGTGGAAACAAATGAAAATGTTGCCATCGGAGGAGAAGGCAATGTTAGTTCAACTCAACTGGCAACAAATGAAAATGTGGCTAATGGAGGAGAAGGCGGTACTAGTTCAACTCAAGTGGAAACAAATGAAAATGTTGCCATCGGAGGAGAAGGCAATGTTAGTTCAACTCAAGTGGCAACAAATGAAAATGTGGCTAATGGAGGAGAAGGCGGTACTAGTTCAACTCAAGTGGAAACAAATGAAAACGTTGCTAGCGGAGGAGAAGGCAATATTAGTTCAACTCAAGTGGCACAGAATCAACATATAGGTCAACGGAAAATATGGACCTGGAAATTCTTCAAAAATGCAAAACTTGATAAGGATGTTCTGAAGTGGGGTGATAATAGTTCAACTCAAGCGGCAAAAAAAGAAAATGTGGCTAATGGAGGAGAAGGCGGTACTAGTTCAACTCAAGTGGAAACAAATGAAAATGTTGCCATCGGAGGAGAAGGTCATGTTAGTTCAACTCAAGTGGCAACAAATGAAAATTTGGCTAATGGAGGAGAAGGCGGTACTAGTTCAACTCAAGGGGAAACAAATGAAACTGTTGCTAGAGGAGGAGAAGGCAATATTAGTTCAACTCAAGTGGCACAAGATCAACATATAGGTCAACGGAAAATATGGACCTGGAAATTCTTCAAAAATGCAAAACTTGATAAGGATGTTCTGAAATGGGGTGATAATAGTTCAACTCAAGCGGCAAAAAATGAAAATGTGGCTAATGGAGGAGAAGGCGGTACTAGTTCAACTCAAGTGGAAACAAATGAAAATGTTGCCATCGGAGGAGAAGGCAATGTTAGTTCAACTCAAGGGGAAACAAATGAAATTGTTGCTAGCGGAGGAGAAGGCAATATGAGTTCAACTCAAGTGGCACAAGATCAACATATAGGTCAACGGAAAATATGGACCTGGAAATTCTTCAAAAATGCAAAACTTGATAAGGATGTTCTGAAGCTAACTGGAGAAATTAATGCACTAAAGATTGAGGACGTGAAGCTTGAGACACTAGTAACTGAAGAAATATATGTTCAAAGGGAAAATGCTCCCAAGATAGATTGTATTCCACTGCAGGAGTATGTCAAAGAAATCCTTGGGTACTTAGAATATGCAAGTATTAAGAGAATCGGAATTCACGAAGAAGTGCCTCAAGTGGGAAAATCAATTGTGCTTAAGATGTTAAATAACTGCTTTTATCCAAAATCATCATCATCAATTAGCTTGAAGTATGATGTAGTCATTCCGGTGCAATTTCCGTCAAAGGATGATGGGAACGTCACGGAAAATATGCAGCTACAGATTTTGAGAAACATTTATGGACAGGGCGAGCAAAGTTCAAGGCATAATGCAACTAGAATTAATGAAGCATTGGCAGAGATCAAGTACTTGTTGATTTTGGATGATGTTTATGAAGGAATAGAGTTGGAAGATCTAGGAATTCATGACGACCATAAATTTGGTAAAATTGTTATCGGAGCTACTGGAAAAGGTGTACTGAATCGCATGCAAGTAGATGAAAGCATTTTGATAAAGAAACTAAAACCTGCGGATGCAGAGAAGTTCTTTAAGGAATGTTTAGGTATTAAGTCTGAAGTCGACCTAGAGTTGGTACGACCCGATATGAAAAGAATTATTGAACTCATTGATGGGCATACAGTGGCACTTATTGGAATTGCAAATTTTATGAAAGGGTTGGGAACCAATAATACAGACTTAAATGTTTGGAAATTTGTAGTAAATAGTTTGCAATTGCCAAATTCACCTCGAAAACTTGAACTAGGAGCATTGGAGGAAGCATACATGTTACACTACCGTGGACTGAAGGATAAAGATACAAAGAAGTGTTTACTGTATATGGTTCTATTTCCAAATGGATATAGAGCCCACACGAGCTATCTCGTAGAATGTTGGAAGGCTGAAGGTTTTTTGCAAGATTACAACACTTTTAAGGAAGCACGTGATGCAGGATATATTATATGTTGTAAGCTCACAGATTCACACCTATTAGAATGGTCTGCTGATCAGGAGTATTTGAAGATGTCAGTACTTTTCAGAAAGGTTGCATTGCAGATACCATATCCTGATGATGAAGGAGACAGCAAAATATTGGTCCGAACTATTTTGGAAAGCGGTAGTCACCCTTGTGAACAAGATTGGAGAATTGCTAAAAGAATATCACTGATGTGCGGTGAACTGGATTCAGATTTCTTGCCCAATCGTCCAATGTGTAAAGACACGTCGACATTATTGCTGCAAGCAAACCCGAAATTGAGAGTGATTGGGAATCAGTTCTTCGTTAACATGGGTAATCTTCGACTTCTGGACTTGCAGCGTACAGGAATAACTGGTCTGCCAGAATCAATCTCAGCATTGGGGAACTTGAAATGTCTATACTTGAATGATTGCTCCAGTTTGAAAAGTTTACCAACTGAAATGAAGAAAATCAATCAACTGGAATTGCTTGATATTCGATGTTGTACTTTGATGCGCTGCTTGCCCCATGGGATCTGGTACTTAAGAACACTAAGGTGCTTGCGCATTTCAGTTTATAGCCGAACAAGAGACCTGAGAAAAATTGTGATGCATTCCCGGCCACCACGCTTCTCCCCGGAATTTCTAAAGCTTAAATTCCTTGAGGAGTTGACTGTTCATGTAGATCCCCAAACACCAGATAGGGGATTAATTGTTGATCAAATTGAATTGGCACTCAAGGAAGATCACAAACATTTGAAAGTCAGATTGGAACCTGAGGGGTCATATCTTCACAATTCAAATAATGTGGTAGCAAATGGCTCTTGCCTAGATGAGTCCATTGCATTAACTGGAAGTCAATCAAATGGCCAGGATACCACACTCCCTCATTCATCAAGCCCAATAACAGAGGTAACCATTTTCTTCAACATTCTCTTGTTTTATTGTTCCAAAATGGTTAGGAGTTTATTGAAGTTATTTGTATTTCTTTATTTCCCATTAGCTCATGACTTAATCAATAAACTTTTCTTTAGTACTCCCTCCGTTCCTAAATAAGTTTTCTTTCAATTTTACCCTTCATTAAATAAAGTGATTTTTACAAAACCAAGAAATTATTAAAGAGTTACATCTTTTTCAAAGTTTTCATCACGGGTAAATTAGTAAAAAATATTCTTTGTTTTCTAGGAATGAATAAATTTCTTAAGGGGTGTGCCTTAAGCTAAAATAATCACTTATTTAAGAACAGAGAGAATATAACATAAGAGTATTAAATAGGTCAAATTACTACTAACTTGAGCTTTCCACATCTAGGATGATATTTAAGTGTAGTGTTTTGGCTAAGCTGTTTCAGTGATCTATTTAAATACTCCATAACCAAGACAAATAGGCTATAATGGGACATAAGATTCCCCTGCCTAAGTCCTTTTTTTTTTGCCACAAAGTTTGATGTGCTGACGCGACTCTGTACCACGCCTCACTACTATTTTCATTTTTAAATTAATTAACGGTTAGTTGCTTTCATGATTTTCAATAATCTAACTTGATGACACGACTCCTCTCCTTATGTTATGGTGGATTTTGAATCCCTATTGGATTTCTTACTCCAAAAAAAAAAAAAAATCCTTTCTAGTTTGCTTTAGCTTTTCCAGCGCCCCCTTCAATTGCCTTTTGCACGGATTTGGCACCAGTATTAATTAGTACTGTGCAACTGACAATTGTTACACATTGCATAACAAGATTAACAAATTTGATGGGCAAACCATATTCCAGTAGGACCATTTTAGTAAACCTCACTCAATTGAGTCATAGGTTTTCTTGGTGAGAGCCCCTTTGAGTATAGCCTTTAATTAGTTCATGAGCTACAATCACATTATCTAGTATGTTCCTTCCTCATATGAAGGCTGATTGAGAAGGTCCAACCAGACAACTCACTATGAATATTGTAGAGAAAAGTAGGGAGAAAGAGAGAGATTATTATTTCTCTCGAAGGATGAAATACAATGAACAAGAACATCTTTATTAATTACAAGGGAAAATTAACTTGGTCTCAAAGTAATTAACCCTAACTTTTCTCCAAAAAAATAAATAGACATTCACAATAATCACTATTAGAAAACATGAAATTAGCTATGGAATTTTTTGGTAATTCATCGTTAATCCGTCGCTAAAAAGCTCCTAGCTAATTGAATTTTTGTTATAATCAATTAGCATGGATTTTTGTTGTTTAGCTATGAACTGTTGTCCGGAGCTAATTCCTTATTTTCTAGTAGTGAATATGCAATCCTAATTTTGTTGAAGAAATTTCTTTAAAAAAAATAAATTTCCCGATTTTAGTCAATATAAATTATTTGAGTTATTGATCACCGTTCAGTATATCTTTGTTAATTAGAACATTAATGTTTCAATGGTAATAAGAGTTTCTTAATTGTTTTGACCAACCTTCAACCTAAAGAACATTTTTATCCTAATATACACCATCATGGGTTGTTCCATATTAATTAATTTTATCATTCAATTACTCACATTATATAGCTTTATAAAATTGCTTCAAATTAGTTATGCTGACAATATAATGTCTGATTTTTTCAAAATGATATTACTAATCAGATGCAGCCCACTACTCTCAACAAACTGAAGCATGTGCTGGAGAATTCTGAGGCTTCTACATCGACAAGTAATTCACAGCATACTCATGAAAGTACAAAAGATTGGGTTCAGAAAAGTTTCCAGCACAAGTGAAAAAAAAATATTACATGTTATTTCCTTTGTTTCTGTTATCGTTGATTTGTTGTTGTTGTTCTTTTCTTCAGTATTTTCATCATGACTTCTTCGCTACTGTATTTCTTTTTCTGAAATGTTTTACTTGAGGTGAGGGTCTATTGGAGACAGTCTCTCTACCTTTACAAGACATGCAGGGGTAAGGTTTGTGTACACATCACCTTCTCTTCTCTAGAGCCCGCTTGTGTAATTACATTGAATATGTTATTTGTTGTTGTTGAATTTCAATATGGTTCACTAAAAGGGTTCAATTGAAATGTCTTTTCGTTAGAATATTATATATATTGTGCACATACATGCATGGGTTGAGAAAACGTTATTTTGGTGTGCGTATATAAATTGTTAAATATATTTGATCACTTGATACAAGAAAGATGTTTGAGCGTTGCGCTCATGAATTAATGTGTGATACGAAAATTGCTTATGGTCACATATTTGTATCTCAAGTGTGACATGTCCTTACTTTTTAATATGAAACAAAATTTAATGTGGTTCGACTAATTGATCTACATCCACATGCGATGGAGTAATTCACTATATAAAATAGAGTATTACAAAATATCGAGAAAAATAAACTCACAAAATTTACTCAGAAAAAGGGGTGAACATAAGTGACAGGATAACACTTGTGTTGTCTCACAAATTCTTCTCCTAAACAAGACTCTCAAAGTCCTTAGGGCCTACATTGTGAATGTTGTAAAGTGATAGTGCAAATCTGGACTTGTTTGTTACACATGCTCTGATTTGGAAGGTAATCTTGATAATTCAAGATCCACTTCCGGTTATTTGATCACTTTTGTAAGGGGAGTACGTTGTTTCTTGGCATTTCAGTAATCTACTTGAAGATCCATTTGAGGGTGCCAAAGAATATCTTTGGATGAAGGAATTTATTAAAGATCAATCAAGGTTCGTTTGTGATAACAAGATTGTTATCTATCTCACCAAGTACCAAATTGGTCGTTACATAAAACAAACACGGTATTGATAGTTATAATACAATATAATACGATGGGTAACAAATCCAAATCCACTGTAAACAAAAAATTTCAGGCACTAATTAAGCTAATTATTTGATGTATCTAAACTAATTATATTAGTGTTCTATATATCTACTCAACTGAATTACTCTTACTCAACAAGTTCTCAAACAAAGAGCCATATTGGAATTACTTACTACAATAATCAAAACTAATGCAACCATGGGCGCAATTGCTGGAAAGAGCCATATTGGAATTACTTACTCCAATATTGGATGATGTTTATGAAGGAATATACTTGGCAGAGCTAGGACGTCATGACAACCATAAACTTGGTAAAATTGTAATTGAAGCTACTAACAAGGTGTATTGACGTGCATGAATGTAGATGAAAATATTTCGATAGAGAAACTAGAATATGATGCTATGAAAAAGTTATTTAAAAAATATTTAGGTTGTGTCTAGTGACAATGATCTGTCGCCGGTAAAACGTTATGTCAAGAAAATTATTGAACTCCTTGGTGGGTATACAGGGGCACTTGTTGGAATTGTAAAATGCATGAAAGGGTTGGGAACCATAATACAGATTAAATGTATGGACAACTATAATACATGATTTACAATTGCCAAATTCACCTCGAAACCTTGAACTAGAAGCATTGGAGAAAGCATACAAGTTACTCTACGAAGGATTGCAAGATAAAAGTTTGAGTAAGTGTTTAATGTATGTTGCTATGTTTCTAATTGGCGCCCACACGAGCTATCTCGTAGAATGTTGGAAGACTGAGGATTTTTTGCAAGATTACAACACGTTTAACGACGCACATTGTAAAAGACATGTTGTATTTTGTAAGCTCACAAAAACACACCTATTAGAATGATCGTACTTTGATGTGCTCATGAGTGACTTAAGGATAAGCTCAATTTTAAGACCACTAAAACATTTTCTTTAGACCCCAGAGTCAAAGACCCCTAAAAGTTTTGCTATTATATATAAGTAATCATTAGTACATGTTTCTAGTTTATAGCTATGTATGCAAAAATTCAGTATCACATGTCTTATTATATAATGTGGGAAATGTTCTTTCAAGTTAATAAAATGTTAGTCATTTATTGTAATATAAGACCTTGATTCTTGTTCTCAAAATCTTTATTAGTAGATATGAAAATTTAAGTAATTTAATTCAAAGTTCTAAAATATCATATAAAGTTCTGCTGTCATTCGGCTAAAAACTTACAACTTTTAAAAGAAAAATATATATATATTCCCATTCTCATGACCATATAAGGAAGTAATGAACTTCTATAAATATTACTTGTAACTTTTTGATACATATAGCAATTTTCTAGCAGTTATAAAAAAGGCTTTTGTTAAAGAATTAAAATTAATTGTTACTTGAGAGATTGAAATAGGAACTTGAAAATACGTAAAGATGATTTAAGACATTCTTATGTCTCTAGATAAGAAAATTATGATTATTTATATTAAAAATACTTGATAGTGATATTTAATTCTATATAATATATAAGATTCAATTTGGATTCATATTGCGGCAGTCGACTGCAAAAGTTATTCATCTTGTGAGGAGGTTAGTGGCGCAGTATAGAGAAAAGAAGAGGAACTTACATATAATATTCATTGACTTAAAAAAAGCTTATAACAAAGTCTCTATGGGGTTTTTATAGAGATGTTTGGAGGCTAAAGGAGTATTTGTGGCATACCTTAGGGAAATTAAGAAAATGTACGAGGAGGCCAAGATTTGGGTGAGGACAGTGGATGGAGATTCAGAATACTTTCCAGTCATGATAGAGTTGCACGAGGGATCAACTCATAGCTCATTTTTATTTTCTTTGGTGATGGATGAACTAACATGGCATATACAAGGGGAGATACCTTGATGTATGCTATTTTCAAGTGACATAGTATTGATTGATGAGAACTGCGATAACGTTAATGATAAGCTAGAGGTTTGGAGATAGACCCTGGAGTCTAAAGGGTTCAAGTTGAATAGGACTACGACGGAGTATTTAGAATGCAAGCTCAGTGATGTAACTCACGAGGTAGATGTGAAAGTGAAGATTGATACTAAGTAGGGGTGTGCATCGGTCGATTCGGTTCGGTTTTGTATATTATCGGTTTTGTTTATCGGTTATCGATTTGTAAACATGCAAAACCGATAACCAAACCAATAAGATATTCGTTATCGGTTTTCGGTTAATCGGTTTTTGGTCCTTAACGGTTTGGTTATCGGTTTAACCGATAAGAAAATGCTCCTATAATATTTTTGATTTCTCTTATTTTCTTCTTCATATATAGACTACTTTCATGCATAAACATCTATACAAATTACAAGCATAAGCAAATTCAAATACATTATTACTAAAATAAACTTATTTTCTTTCTTATTAAGTAGAAAACTTGAATACAGTAGCAACGGTAACAATTTCTCAAAAAGAAAAGCAACACTGATAGGTAGAATGCTATCAAACCAATGACTTTAGAAAGAAAACAACAACACTAAGACAACAACTATAAAATGCAAAATAATAGGGTATATATTTAAAATCTAAAGCCACTATTATACAATTATGAATAAAAATATAATCTAAATATAATCTTATTGGGTTATCGGTTTAACCATTAACTAAAACCTTAAAACCGATACCGAACCGATAGCCCAATAATTTTTTTTACAAAACCGTTTAAAAACAGTTAACCCAATAACCCAATACCAATAAACCAATAATATTTTTATCGGTTCGGTTTATCGGTTAAACCGATTTTTGCACACCCCTAATACTAAGTAATTTCTAAGAGAGGAAGTTTCAAGTATCTTGGATCTATAAAACAAAGAAATGGAGAGATTGACGATGATGTTACATATCATATTGAAGCAGAGTGGATGAAATGGAGGCTCGCATCTAGTGTCTTGTGTGATAAGAAGGTACCACCAAGACTTAAAGGTAAATTTTATAAAGTGGTTGTTAGACCATATATGTTCTATAGGACGGAGTGTTGACCGGTCAATAACTTGCACGTCAAGAAGATGCAAGTAATGAAGATTAGGATGTTGTGATGGATGTGTGGACATATGAGGAGAGATAGGACTAGGAATGACGATATTTAGGATAAGTTAGGAGTGACCTCTGTGGTGGACAAGACCAAGTGAGAAGGTGTGAGAGATTAACTATAGATGGTTATGATAGAGATAGAGGTAGGCCGAAAAAGTATTCGGAAGAGATAATTAGACAGGACATAATGTAACTTCATCTTATCAAGGACTTGACATTAGATAGGAGGTTATGGAGGACACGATTTAGTGTAGATGGTTAGTTAGGTAGTTGAAAGTTGTCTCGCTAATTATTACTAGTCGTCGTAGTATTACTTTGAGAGTTTTTTGTTATTCCATTTTTATGAATATTTGATGTTTCTTGCACTTTGATTATCATATTATTTTGTTGTAGTGACTATTCCTTTGTAGTATGCTTTGTCATGCTTTGTTTAGCATTTTATCTTGACTTTTTCTCTCTCATTGTTTTCCTTTTTCGAACTGCTTTGTAATATTTTACTTGAGCCGAGGGTCTATTGAAAACAACTTCTCTAACTTATGAGGTAAGGGTAAGGTCTACGCACACATTACCTCCCAGACACCACTTATCAAATTTCACTGGGTATATGTTGTTGTGGTACAATATACAATTTTTCTAATTATCATAAATAAAAGTTTTTCTTTTCAGATTTAGTAGAGGTTGTTCAAACTTCAAACGAATGAGAAAATTAGGTTAAGTTTGTATTTCTCATTAATTATTAAGTAACTCTAACCCATCGTTTTTGGGTTTTCCTTCTTTCTCGTACGTATGTTCTCTCCCCCCCTTTTTATGACATATTTTGTTTTAAACTCAATTCTTTTGAATTAGTTATTTTTATTTGTTCATTTAATTTTTTTTGAATGATTTAATCCTTAAAAGAATAAATTTATAACTTCTCATCTAAAAGAGTCAAAAGAGTGAATTCCAAATAAAATGTATAAATGTAATTACAAATATTTATGATATCTTGTTAGAAAAACAGTAACAAGAACAAGATTTGTGTACCTGTTAACAACAGTGGAAGATCAACTGAATCTGTTGAAGAATTGCTCCAAGCCGACTTTGAATCACCAGGAAACAAAGTTTAATTTCACAAACTAGAAGTCCTATGTGTTTCTATTATTTGAGAAAAAGGAAGAAGATTATTTTTCTTCTGTTTTGTTCTGTAGAATAACCAATCTTTCAAAAGGAATGGCTTGTTCTCTATTTTATAGAGTTCAAAATAAATACGTGAGAAGTTACGTGGGAGTTATAAAATTGAAAAAGAAAAATTACCGCAGTTTTTCTTCCAATAACCCCTTTTAACATTATCTCTTCAAAACGGGTCGGGTTGGGTCAGTCCACCTGGGCGATCCACGGCCCAAACCCAATATCCAACATCTCCCACTTCGCACATGGTGGACTAGACTTAAACTAGCATCATGTTTATAGTATACACATAATTCATACGGACAAATAGTTCGTGCGATCCGCGAGCATCAAGAGCTACACTATTTCATAACCTATTAAGGTTGTACAGAAGCTCAACATAGGAATTCAATCACATGTGAAAAGAATTCACTATGAATATAAGTATCACTATTACTCGCAATACCCCAGACATTATACACTACTTCAGTAGTTACTTTTCTGATCCCTCATCCTCTAAAGAGGTGAACTCGAGTTCATGTTTAACTTTATATACACAATTACATCTGAGTGTAATAGCCGGCTTGTGCATACAAGTTAAATTATTTATTTTAATCATCTTCCTTTTCTACTCGAATCTATCTGTTCCAAATCAACTGCTTTCCTAGACATGCACTGCATTGCCGAATCATTCATGGCTATTCGTAACATGCTAAAGTAGCAACACCGATCGAACTTCAAGAAACAGTCAAAGGTCAAAGGGTATTTCAATGAAAAGTTAATATAACTTTTAGGATCTCACACAATGAAGAAACAAGGATATATTCTTCTATTAACCTATTGGTCTCTTAGCACACGTGGTATGATACACGTGTTATGATGTTCTCACATTATATTGGTGTGTGTATCTCATTCTTTTAGTCATTCAACATCGTACAGATCTTGGTCCAGACATCTCTAGATGCCTTACCCGAGCTTCACTCTTCAATGATCCTCAAATCTATTGTCATAGAGAAACTCACATATGGCTTTACAAAACACAAGTCTAACATGGTGGTGGAACTCATATCTTCACGTTCCTTGACGTAAGAGTTGACTGCTCAGGTGAGAGAGCCAATCAGATGACTTGTTCGACACACTTTATCAATAAAACACATCATCACATGTATATGAAATATGAAAATAAATTTAAGAGTCTTATATTGATGAGAATATTACAACAATCAAGTCATTTTACAATACTTAAATAATTATCATATCCTACACAAACCTAGAGCCATAACATGTTTCTCAAATAGGTCTCTAGCTATCGCCTTTGTAAAAGGGTCAGCTACCATTTTTCGCGTAGGAATGTGTTGTAAATTTATTTCTCCACTTGCTACTATGTCTCTCACAAAGTTATACTTAATGTCAATGTGTTTGTTCTTGCTGTGATACTTAGAATCCTTCGTGTATGCGATAGCCGCTTGACTATCATAATATAAAGTCATGGGACCCTTAGAATTCTTTGCAATGTTCAAATGCTCAAAGAATCTCTTCAACCTAATAGCTTCTTGTACTGTAGATGCACAAGCCACAAATTCAGATTCCATGGTTGAAAAGGTTGTGCAAGTTTGTTTCTTACTTTTCCATGAAATAGCACCACCATTAAGTAAGAAAGCATAACCGGAGGTTGATTTTCTATCATTCTTATCACTAGCCCAATCAGCATCTGTATAACCTCTCAGGAGTATATCATATCCAATATAGCATAGTAAATAATTTGCAGTTCCCTTCATATATTGGAATATTCTCTTTACTGCTTTCCAATGATCTCTTTCGGGATTAGATTGATACCTGCTAACCAGACCTACGTCATAACAAATGTATGGACGAGTACACATCATAGCATACATCAGACTTTCGATATTACTAGAATATGAAACTCGAGACATTCTTCCTTTTCTTTTTCAGTCTTTGAACATATTTCAAGGCTTAAAGTTTCACCTCTTACTATTGGAGTATCCATAGGCTTGCAACTATTCATTCGAAAGCGTTCCAAAATTTTCTTTATGTATGTTTCTTGAGATAGACTCAAAACATAGATGCAATGGTCTTCATCGATCATAGTAAAATCATATGAAATCACATCCTTGTGAAATCTCAGGTACCACTGTCTTGAAGATTGCTTCAGGCCATAAGTTGATCTTTTCAATTTGAATACTTTCTTTTCTTGGCCTTTAACAACGAAACCTACAGGTTGTTCCATGTAGATTTTTTCATTTATATCCATTGAGAAAAGTGGTCTTCACGTCCATTTGGTGTAATTCTAGATCCAAAGGTGCAACAATAGACAAAAGTAACCGAATAGAGGTAAACTTTACAACTGGTGAAAAAGTTTCCTCATAATCTATTCCACCTTCTTGAGTAAAACCTTTTGCCACCAATCGTGCCTTGTGTTTTTCTATTGATCCATCCAATTTGCATTTAACTTTGAGAATCTATTTATTCCCAATAGCTCTATGCCCAGACGGAAGGTCAACTAGATCCCAGACTTTATTGATTTTCATGGACTCTAATTCTTCTTTCATCGCTTTCATCCATTCATCTTTTTCAGGACTCAATAAAGCCTCAGTCACAGAATTAAGATCATTCAATTATGTGGAAGATATCAAAAAAACATAATTTTCAATCTCATAAGATTGTTTAGGTACATCTTTTCTGGTACTCTTACGCAATTGAAGTTCAGATTTCTTCATAGGACTTTGGGATTTAAAACTCCCACTCGGACCAGGAACTATTTCTTGATCCATTGAATTATCAAGTATGTTTGACGATATTATCTGATCATCTGAATTCAACACTTTGTAAAAAGGCTCACTATCCTTTATTTTACCCTTTTTGAAAAAATCATTTTCTAAAAATTTGACATCTCGTGATTCAATTTCAGTAGTACTTCCGTCCTCTAATTCACCAATGAACACATACCCTTTGGAGTGTTTTGAGTATCTTATAAAGATACATTTCTTTCCTTTTGGACTCAATTTGTCAAACTCACCAAAATGATCTTTTACATATGCAGCACAACCCCAAGGTCGAAGATCATTAAGGTTTGGTTTATGACCAGTCCATAGTTCATAAGGAGTTGAAGGTACTGATTTAGAAGGCACTTTATTCAACATGTAGGCTGCAGTCAATAACGCGTCTCTCCAAAAAGAGATAGGTAAATTTGCCTGTGCCATCATGAAACTTGTCATGTCTAATAGTGTTCTATTCCTTCTTTCAGCTACACCATTCTGTTGAGATGTATAAGGAATAATTAATTGTCTAGTAATGCCCTTTTCAGTACATAATTCTTCAAACTGTTTTGACAAATATTCACGGCCTTTGTCGGTTCTTAAAGTCTTTATACTTTTATCTAATTGATTCTCAACTTCACTCATATATCTTTTAAAGCATTCAAGTGCTTCAGATTTATGAGAAATCAAATAGACATAACCAAAGCGTGTGAAATCGTCAATAAATGTAATGAAATATATAGCACCAGACCTTTCCCTCACATTCATTGGACCACAGATATCAAAATGAATTAATTACAGTGAGAACTCAGCTCTTTTTAGCCTTCCCAAAAGGTTTATGTGTAATCTTTCCAGCAAGACAATTTTTACATGTTGGCATATCAATTTTAGAAAAAGAACCTAAATGCCCTTCCTTTGCCAATCTGTTCATACGGTCTTGCCCTATGTGACCCAATCTCGCATGCCATGTAATAACATCTACATCATTATTATTAGAATAACATGTCATTACACAACAGTCAATATAGTCGTCATAAGTTGAAGGATTACATTCTAAAATGATAAAACGATCATAACAATGTCCAAAATTATATAAAATATTGTCTAGAGTAATTCTGACATCATTGCGACTAAAACATAAATCAAAACCAACATCTAGAAGAACAGACAGAGATACTAAATTTCGTCGAATCTCTGGAGCATATAGGAAGTCATGCAACATTAAAGATCGGCCACCACGCAATTCTACTTTGCAAATTCCTATCCCTTTGACTTCAAGTCTTGCATTATTTCCTATATATATCCACCTTGATCCAGGTGAAACTCGACAAAACTCCACAAACGCTTAACGATCACGACTCATATGGTCGGTGACTCCTGAATCTACAATTCACATAGGATAAGATTTAGTTAGTAAAACAGTGCTAGAAACATATGTAGCACTTAGAGATGCATTTATAAATGCTACCTTCTTTGGCTCGGTACAATCACGAGCAAAATGCCCTGGAACATGGCAGTTATAGCACTTCATCTTGCTTTTGTCTTTCTTCTTGAAAAATCATTTTTCCTTTTTGGAATTGGACTTGTTCTTTTTCTTAGAGGGTCCTTCTCCAGTCTCCTTACCCTTCCCGTTCTTTTTCCAATTCTTCTTGCGCTTGAAGCCTGAAGATTTTGTACCCACTTGATTATGCCACAAAGGCATTAGAAGCAGCTCTAGCAGCACCAAGCTGCTCATCTTCAAGTTCAATATGGCGGGCAACATCATAAAAAATTTGGATGCTATCATTGTGGGTTAGGTTAACCTTCAAATGTTCCCAATTATTGAGAAGAAATTGGATCACTGCCTGAACCTGCTGCTCATCAGAGAGAACATGACCAACACTTTTGAATTGAGCAATCATATTTGACATCACCCTAAGATGTTGTTTGATATTCTGATCATGACACTTCTTATAAGTATCAAACTTGATAGTGAGCTGTCTAAGGCGGGTCACAGACGTACCCCCATATATTTCTTGCAAGTGTGCCCACATGGCATGAGCAGTAGAAAATTCTTCACATTCATGTATGAGTTCATCAACCACAGAATTTACAATAATTCCACGTGTAGTGGAATCTGCCCTTTTCCAAGCTTTGTAAGCTTCGAGATCTCTTCTGTGTTGTGCAGTATTACCATCTTCTAGTTGACTTAGAATATGATTTATGCCTTCAAGAGCGTTCTGCTCGTCTAGAACATACCATATTTTACGACTCAAGATGTCGTAATTGTCACCATTAAGTTTTTCACCTTTGTTTAAGTCAGCAATAATACTTTTTGATGTCATTCTGTTAATAAGAGACAATTTAAGCAAGTTTTACTATCAATATTGTGTTTTGATTATTTAAGCATGAGATATTCATATACTTCACTCAAACAAATCAATTTTCATAATGACTTCACATTTAGTGTAGAATCGAAATGGTTACTAAGTATCTGATCATCATCTACAGTTAAATATTTAATTAAAAATGAAAATTGTTTCTTAGTGAGTATATTAATAAAAACTTACTATTAAGTCTCATTCCATTCAAATAACATAACTTGAATTTAATTAAGAAAGAAAAAACTACATATTTCATATATTGAAAAATAAATTCACAACAACAAATTACAAGTCATTTAAAAAGATTAAAATTCTCCCACATGACTTCAAGACAACGAATATATACCCTAAAAGGCTGATTAGGCCAAACCTCGTGATAAATGTCATTTAATCTACCACTCCAAGACTCACGGAGAGCTTCTTTCAGATAAGCTAAAGCATGCCAATCCGTAATTTTAACATAATCCGCCAGTTCAGCCCATTTCAATTTAAAAAATTGAATAAAATCACGGGCTGAAATATTAGGGGACATCTTCAAAGATTTAAACTCTTTAAAATTCTTCTCTCTTTCTCTTAGAATAGCCCTTTGATTCTTTAACAAATTTTGTGTCGCCTTGGAACACCAATCCGTATGATTTCACGCCATCGAAAACTTGTCCGACGGTGATGTGCTCTTCTACATTGTCCCTTTGCTCGATTTTGAGAACTCCCACTTGGAGTAATTCGAGTTTGTCTCTGTTCAGCCATGTCTGAAATAGGAACAAGGAAATAATAAGAATGGTTATACCATTCAATGTGACAACATATGTCACTATTACTTGTAGAAGACAAAGTCTGTTTAAGGAACATAGGGACTAAACAAGATTGTCGAGACTTAAAAAAATGTTATTCATAAAACCTTAAAAAAATCATAATTTACTCATTTTTAATCCGTTTTACATGCATAATATATCTACGGAAAGCTATTAACGAGTAGATTATGAAAATATTGATATCATGCCAAAAGATCAAATCTGTAATTTCTAGATTTCATATTAAAACAGCAGTTTTTTTTATAAAATTGTCAAAAATTTCAGCTTAAACTTCAAAAATTCATCTCACTCGATTTTAATCCGCTTTTCATGCATAATATATCTACGGAAAGCTAATAACGAGTAGATTATGAAAATATTGATATCATGCCAAAAAATCAAATCTGTAATTTCTAGATATCATATTACAGCAGCAGTTTTTCATAAAACTGTCAAAAATTTCAGCTTACACTTTAAAAATTCATATCTCACTCGTTTTTAATCCGTTTTTCATGCATAATATATCTACGGAAAGCCCTAAATGAGTAGATTATGACAATATAAGTTTCGTGCCAAAAATTCGAATGAGTAATTTCCAAAATCTGAATTACAGAACACAGTTTTTGTAAAACTGTCAAAATTTCAGCATAACTTTTAAAATATCATATCTCACCCGTTTTTAATCCGATTTTTATGCATAATATATCAACGGAAAGTCCTAATTGAGTAGATAATGATAATATAAGTTTCATGCCGAAAATTCAAATGAGTAATTCCCAAAATCTGAATTATAGAACGTAGTTTTTGTAAAACTGTCAAAATTTCAGCATAATTTTTAAAATATCATATCTCACTTGTTTTTAATCCGATTTTTATGCATAATATATCAACGAAAAGTTCTAAATGAGTAGATTATGAAAAAGTAAGTTTCATGCCAAAAATTCAGACAAGTAATTTTTAGAAAAACACGTACAGCAGCAGTTCTTAAAAAAAATTCAACCAAAATTTTCAAAATCAAAGGGAACTACATTAATCCTAAAAGATCTCTCTTCTACAGAATCATAAAGTTAATATAGAAACCCTTCTTGATTTGCAATTCTCGTGCAACCAAAAACTATGTATATACATACTTTATTTTTTTTCCAGAAGGAAGATCGGTACTAGGATTCATATAACCCAGGCTACTGATACCATTAGTAGAAAAACAGTAACAGGAACAAGATTTGTGTACCTGTTAACAACAACGGAAGATCAACTGAATCTATTGAAGAATTGCTCCAAGCCGACTTTGAATCACCAGGAAACAAAGTTTGATTTCACAAAGTAGAAGTCCTATGTGTTTCTATTATTTGAGAAGAAGGAAGAAGATTATTTTTCTTCTGTTTTGTTCCGTAGAATAACCAATCTTCCAAAAGGAACGGCTTGTTCTCTATTTTATAGAGTTCAGAACAAAGACGTGAAAAATTACGTGGGAGTTACCGCAGTTTTTCTTCCAATAACCCCTTTTAACATTATCTCTTCAAAACGAATCGGGTCGGGTCAATCCACTTGGGCGACCCACGGCCCAAACCCAATATCCAACATATCTTATTAATTTTGGCTTTAGGTCATGGATGATATTGAGTCGCCCTGAATGCGCGGCTTGCCTTGTGAGATCTAGTGTTTAAAAACACTAAAATGCTTGTGTGTTTCAGTTTATAGCCTAGAGGAGATTCAAGAGAGAAGTTCTTTTTGTTCAAAAAAGAGAGGAAACCAACCTTGGTCCTTTGCTCCAAAATATTTTGAGGTAACCAACCTTGTTCAAATTGCGTTTTCCACTTCGTTCACTATTGGACCTAGTTGAATTTTGAGCATAGAGTTATCAATATACGGTTTTTGGACTCGAACAGTGGAGATTGGATTTGGAGGCTCCGTATTTGAGTTATTTCTCTCCTTTCTTCAGTTTGTTGTTGCACCGTATTTGGCACTTATTATATAGACATTTTAAATTATATAGACATTTTAAAGAATTTTTCTAACTCTCTTATTGTTATAGTAAAGTTATTTGGATCTTTGTTATCTCATAATTTTTAACTTCAATTTAAAGTATTTCCACGTCAAATTTGATGTTCGATATTTTCGAGTTTGCCTCTTTTAGACCTAACAAATATTTATAATGCCTTGATAAAAAAGTTCGACCTACTGTCTGAGAAATGTGAGTTGCCTCAGACAACATGACTATGGCTACCAAGACAAATTCAAGTACTGTAAAATACATGAGTGCTAACATTCTTTGGGAAACATGTTTCGAAGAAATTCCAAAGCAATTTTCGAATATAATTCTTGATGAACTCATAATCTTCCCAAGATTGCAAAGATTTCAAAAATATGCTTCAATGTTATGAATCAATCCCAACTCAATATGAATATCGATAAGGATGTCACACAAATAGATATTAGAGAAATTTTCAGAAATAGCAAATTTGAGCCCATAATTAAGGAGGAGATAGCACAATTTTGCTTATTATAGGAGATAACAATTTTTAAGTTAAAATATTGTTATCTCCCTTATTTTCTCGCTGATTTTTTTTTCTCTCACTTCTATCTCTATCCTCTCTTTCTTTTTCTATTTTCTTTTTCTTTTTTTATAGTTTATATTTTCAAATCTCTCCCCCTTTTGTATTTTATATTTTCACCTCTCTTTCTCTCTCTTTTGCATTTTATATTTTATACTTGATCTCTCTCTCTCTCTTTTTTTAATTGTATTTTATATTTTATAATTTTTTTGTATTTTATATTATTATTTTTGTATCAAACGATACATTTTATATAAATTTTTCATTTGGATGGTTTAACCGTGTCATTTATATTTGTATACAAATAAGTACAGGAAATTACATGGAGTGTCCTCAAAAGTGAGTGGTCTTCAATTTATGTCCCTCATAAGAAAAGTCTTTAAAAAATACCCTTCCTTCCTTTTTATGTATAGAACATATACATTTTTGCCCCTCTACACCATAACTCTCCATGTTCATTTGTCTCTCAACTCTTAATTTTTATTTTTCTTTTTTCTTTTATCTTTTTAATTTTTTATCTTATTTTTTTTTTCTCAATTTTTTTTTAATTCTCGTTTTCTTTTTTCTCAACCTTTATTTTCTTTTTTTCTCTTAACTTTTTTTTGTTCATTTTTTTCTCAACCTTTATTTTTTTTCTCTTTTTTCTTTTTTTTCTCAACTTTTATTTTTTTCGCTTTTTTTTTTAATCTTTATTTTTTTCTTTTCTCTTTTATTCTTCTCTTTTTTTCTTAACCTCTATTATTTTTTTCTAATGAACAAAAAAAGTTGGATAATCCACAAAGAAGATCTTTTTTCTTTGAAATCGAAGTAAACTTAAGAGCGTGCTTTGTTGTTTGGAAGTCCTTTGGAACAAGTCTTGCCTCTAAGACAAATGTTATAGAACATCTCATAAATCAAGACACAATGAGGTAGTGTCAAGCCTTGCTCGTGGGCCATAACTTGTTGTTTGAAAAATTCTTGAGCTAAGTCTTACCTCTAAAGCAAGAGTTATAGAGCATCTCATAAATTAAAACACAATGAAGTAGTGTTAACTCTTGCCCATGGGGCATAACTTATTTTTTGGGAGGCCCTTGGGCTAAGTCTTGCCTCTAAGGCAAACGTTATAGAGCATCTCATGATCAAGACATAATGTGCTAGTGTCAACTCTTGCCAATGAGGCGTAACTTGTTGTTTGAAAGTCTTTGAGCTAAGTTATGCCTCTAAGGCAAAAGTTATAGAGCATCGCATAAATCAAGACACAATGTGGTAGTGTCAACTCTTGCCCATGGGGCGTAATTTGTTATTTGGAAGTCCTTGGGTTAAGTCTTGCCTCGTAGGCAAGCGTTATAGAGCATCCCATAAATCAAACACAATATGATAGTGTCAACTCTTGCCCATGGGGCGTAACTTGTTGTTTGAAAGTCTTTGGGATAAGTCTTGTCTCTAAGGCAAGAGTTATAGAATGTCTCATAAATCAAGACACAATGAGGTAGTGTCAAGTCTTGCTCGTGGGGCATAACTTGTTGTTTGAAAATCCTTGAGCTAAGTCTTGCCTCTAAGATAAGAGTTATAGAGTATCTCATAAATTTAGACATAATGAAGTAGTGTGAACTCTTGCCCATGGAGCGTAACTTGTATTTTTTGAGAGGTCCTTGGGCTAAGTCTTGCCTTTGAGGCAAGTGTTATAAAATATCTCATAAATCAAGACACAATATACTAGTGTCAAGTCTTGCTCATGGGCGTAATTTGTTGTTTGAAAGTCTTTGGGATAAGTCTTGCCTCTAAAGCAAGAATTATAGAACATCTCATAAAAAAAATAAAGGTCGAAAAAATTGATTAAAAAAAAGAGAAAAGAAAAATTAAAAACCAAAGAAAAAATAAAAAAATAGAAGTTGAGAGAAAAAAATAAATATTGAGAAAAAAAGAAAAAAACGAAAAAAAAAGACAACAAAAAATAAAGGTTGAGAAAAATAAATAAATAAAAAAATAAAAAAATAAATAAATAAAAATTTAAAAAAATAAAAAATAAAAGGAGAAAAAAATAGAATTGAGAGGAGAAAAAAAAAAAGATTGAGAAAAAAGAAAAAACGTAGAAGAAAGAATAAAACAAAAAATAAAAGAAAAATAAAGGTCGAGAAAAAAAGAAAAAAGAAAAAGTAGAAATAAAAAAAAGAAAAGAAAAAATAGAAATAAAAAAAAGAAAAGAAAAAAGAAAAAAGAAATATATATAAAAGTTGAGAGATAAATGAGCATTGATAGTTATTTAAAAATATTTAAGGTGTAGAGGGGCAAAAAGGTAGTTGCTCTATACATGAAAAACAAGGAAGGCTATTTTTGTAAGACCATTTTTATGGGGGGCAAAAATACAAAGCCACTCTGTTTAAAGGGCATTTGTGTAGTTGTTATGCATTATTTGTATTTTCTTGAGTCTATCATATACAAATGTATTATTCATATTTGTATGTCAATTTGTATCAATAAATACAATTTATATCAATGAATACAAATACAAGTATTCATAGAAAGAGAATCAACATTTCCTTTTCAATTATTTAAAAATACAAATGATTCAGTCAACTACAAATACAAATACAAATACAAAAATAAATGAAATAATAAAAATACAAATGATGCAGTCAACTACAAATACAAAAATAAAGCAGTTCTTTAAAAATACAAATGATGTAGTCAACTACAAATACAAATACAAATACAAAAATATGATGCAGTCAACTACAAATACAAAAATAAAGCAGTTCTTTAAAAATACAAATGATGCAGTCAACTACAAATACAAAAATATGATGTCAACTACAAATACAAATACAAAATGCTTATTTGGACGGGTGGATGGGACCAGCCAAAATATTGCTATATCTGTTGTAGATGGTAATTTTTACAAAAGTGTTGTTATGGATCGTAATTATGGACCCAAGTTTGCTATTCTCTATAGTTTTCTCTAGATGTTATTGGGCTAAGACGAGCAATTGGGCCAGGCCTTTGCAAAGGTCAATTTGGAATCCAGGCCGAGGGAACAACTACACAAATGTCCTTTAAAGGGGGTGACTTTGCATTTTTGCCCCCCATAAAAATGGTCTTACAAAAATAGTCTTTCTTGTTTTTATGTATAGATCAACTACTTTTTTGCCCCTCTACACCTCAAATATTTTTAAATAACTCTCAATGCTCATTTGTCTCTCAACTTTTATATATATTTCTTTTTCTCTTTTTTCTTCTTTTTTTTATTTCTATTTTTTCTTTTTTCTTTTTTTTTATTTCTATTTTTCTTAACCTTTATTTTTCTTTTATTTTTTGTTTTATTCTTTTTTCTCAATCTTTTTTTTTCTTTTCTCCTCTCAATTCTATTTTTTTTCTCCTTTTATTTTTTACTTTTTTATTTTTTTTTTTTTTCTCAACCTTTATTTTTTGTTGTCTTTTTTTTCTTCATTTTTTTCTTTTTTTCTCAATATTTATTTTTTTTCTCTCAACTTCTATTTTTTTATTTTTTCTTTGGTTTTTAATTTTTCTTTTCTCTTTTTTTTTAATCAATTTTTTTGACCTTTATTTTTTTTATGAGATGTTCTATAATTCTTGCTTTAGAGACAAGACTTAGCCCAAAGACTTCCAAACAACAAATTACGCCCATGAGCAAGACTTGAGACTAGTATATTGTGTCTTAATTTATGAGATGTTTTATAACACTTGCCTCAGAGGCAAGACTTAGCCCAATGACCTCTCAAAAAATACAAGTTACGCTCCATGGGCAAGAGTTCACACTACTTCATTATGTCTAAATTTATGAGATACTCTATAACTCTTGTCTTAGAGGCAAGACTTAGCTCAAGGATTTTCAAACAACAAGTTATGCCCCACGAGCAAGACTTGACACTACCTCATTGTGTCTTGATTTATGAGACATTCTATAACTCTTGCCTTAGAGACAAGACTTAGCCCAAGGACTTTCAAACAACAAGTTACGCCCCATGGGAAAGAGTTGGCACTATCATATTGTGTTTGATTTATGGGATACTCTATAACGATTGCCTAAGAGGCAAGACTTAGCCCAAGGACTTCCAAATAACAAATTACGCCCCATGGGTAAGAGTTGACACTACCACATTGTGTCTTGATTTATGTGATGCTCTATAATTCTTGCCTTAGAGGCAAAACTTAGCTCAAAGACTTTTAAACAACAAGTTACGCCCCATTGGCAAGAGTTGACACTAACACATTATGTCTTGATCATGAGATGCTCTATAACGTTTGCCTTAGAGGCAAGACTTAGCCCAAAGGCCTCCCAAAAAATAAGTTATGCCCCATGGGCAAGAGTTAACACTACTTCATTGTGTCTTAATTTATGAGATGCTCTATAACTCTTGCCTTAGTGGTAAGACTTAGCTCAAGAATTTTTCAAACAACAAGTTATGCCCCACGAGCAAGGCTTGACACTACCTCATTGTGTCTTGATTTATGAGATGTTCTATAACATTTGTCTTAGAGGCAAGACTTGTTCCAAAGGACTTCCAAACAACAAAGCACGCTCTTAAGTTTACTTCGATTTCAAAGAAAGAAGATCTTCTTTGCGGATTATCCAACTTTTTTTGTTCATTAGCAAAAAATAATAGAGGTTAAGAAAAAAGAAAAAAAGAGAAGAATAAAAGAGAAAAGAAAAAAATAAAGATTAACAAAAAAGCGAAAAAAAATAAAAGTTGAGAAAAAAAAGTTGAGAAAAAAAGAAAAAAGAGAAAAAAAAAAGAATAAAAAAAAAAAGGAAGAAAAAAAAAGAACAAAAAAAAAAGTTAAGAGAAAAAAAGAAAATAAAGTTTGAGAAAAAAAAAACAAAAAAAAAGTTAAGAGAAAAAAAGAAAATAAAGGTTGAGAAAAAAGAAAACGAGAATTAAAAAAAAATTGAGAAAAAAAAAATAAGATAAAAAATTAAAAAGATAAAAGAAAAAAGAAAAATGAAAATTAAGAGTTGAGAGACAAATGAACATGGAGAGTTATGGTGTAGAGGGGCAAAAATGTATATGTTCTATACATAAAAAGGAAGGAAGGGTATTTTTTAAAGACTTTTCTTATGAGGGGCATAAATTGAAGACCACTCACTTTTGAGGACACTCCAGGTAATTTCCTGACTTTTTATCAGTAATTCCTTTTTACTTTTATCAGTACCACTTTCAGGTCCAATCACATCACGTGAAAATAAATAAATTAATCTCTGACATTAATGAATAGATTTTGCAATTAGAATTAATAATTGTAAGTGATTTGAACACTCATCATTTGTCTAATTAATTAAAAAAAATATTAAGTAGTAAACACGTGCTACCTAACATACAGGCTTTAATTATTCCAGCACTTGGCGCAATCATAATCATCTAATTAATCCGAATATCAAATCCATTATTCCAATTCTTTTGAAGATTATGCTAAAAAAGAAAATTGGGAAAACTACATTGTATAATTGTCCGTTAAAATAATAATTATATATTTTTTACATATTATTATATGATATATATTTGTGGGAATATACTGGATATGTTATTGTATTATATGATATATATAATATATATATTTTTTCTATAAATTTAATTAGTAAATATAATTATTTTGACAGATCAACCAAATAAGTGTACTATCCAAAAAAAATTGTATCGAAGGAAATAAATAAGAGGTGAGGACAGTGATATTGAATTTGTAGTTTTGAACCATTGAAGTTTAGAGTAAAATGCTATGTTTTTGGGTGCCTTCGATACAAAAGAAAAAATATTCTTTAGATAACAAATTAATTTCTTATTTATTTTTTAATATTTGGTACGTAAGCAAGAAAAATGATGTTGACATATGATTGGAAAGGTCAAAAATTGAGTTTGCAGACCAAAAAAAGATGTAAATTATTAATGGATTTTTGTGTTTTTGAAAGTTAAATACTGAAAAAGAAAAATTGCAACTCAATGTTTTTTTTCGAAAATCTTATCGAGAATTGTTAAGCCATCTAGGATTTCACAATGTATTTTTTTTAAAACAATTTAATTCAATGTATTCAATATTCATCTCGAAGTTGAATTGATTTGAATTCACGTAGACTTTACAAATTTTTACATGTACTTCATAGGACAGTTTGGTAAACTAAAACTTTCATTATGCATAAAATCACTATATGGATATATTGTTTTTCTAAAAGAAATACTAATTATTTTCATAATTTGAATTCGCGATCTCCTAATCACATAATAATAACTTTACCGATCAATGTTTATGGAGTTTACTATTTTAAGGAGTTAGGCTATTGGTACGGAGGAGAGATGAATATTGGCATCATTAGCCAATCACTAAGCAAAATCTTAACAACTTAACATTTTTGTTCATTATTTAATTATTCCATCATAGTGACCTCTCGAGCCTACTTGACTATATTAATACTCCTTTCATCACAAATTATTAGTATCTTTTATTTTGCACACACTTTAAGAAAATGTTAGTTAAAAGAATTTTTTTAATATTTTATCCTTATTATGTGTCGATATATGTATTTTTATTTAAATATTTATTTTATTAAAATGTTTATAGTATTTAAAAATAACACACTGTTAAGGATTGAATAAGAAAAATATAATTAATTTCATTTTAAATTTACAAATGATAAATAATTTAAAATAATTATTTATAAAAATTACGACAGATAATTTGAGACAAGAAAAATAAGTATTAATTTGACGTGAGGCAGGCTTCTTTGGGTGATGTGTATACAGAATATTGTATAACAACATTATCTCCACTAGTGATTAAATGATTTTAAAATTAAGCTAGAGAATATCGATATAAGTAAAATAATTATGGAAAACGTTCATGTATTATTACTTCTAGATTGAAAATTTAAGAATAAAAAAATGTTACCATTCTCAATAAATGGGAAAATAAAAAATTAGTACTGTACTTTTTAACTAGAGGGTTCATGCATGGGCGTAGCCAACATTTTGAAATGAGATTTTATTATCATATTGTGTCAAATTTGTGAGAATACTTTTTTTCTTAGAATAATTTCAGAGACTTTCACTCGATTTGACTCTAGAATATTACTCTCTTATGAGATTTATGATATTACACTTATATTTTTTTTTGTGTGTGATAATTATTTTGATTTATTATCATTAATATAAAAAATTAACAATAATTTTATAAACTTTCGTCCAGATTTTGCTTCATAACACAAATTCTTCTTTGGTGATTTAATTTGCGATAGTGCAATTATCACCTTTATTTTAAAAAAATTTGATAACAATTCTTATAACCTATTACCATAATACAAAAGAATTATAATTTGTCTGATTTTCCCCTTTTAATATACATTTTTGTTTAATTAATTTGATTCTTTAATTTGTTGGAGATGATTTTCTTTTTTATTATCTCCACCAAACGAAACAATAAACCACAATTCTCGAAATCCTTCCTTTCAATTTACTCAAAACAGTTTTTTTCTAATCTGAATATGCAATTTAAAATGTGGAATAAGTACTTATTTAAAAGGTGTCTAAACATCATTTTCGAAAATACAATAATAGTTATGTGTTTGAACTCTTAGTAAAATAAAATACAATAAAAGGAATCATTACTCCATCGCGTTCGAGTCCTCGATGAATATGGAGTCACCTTTAATAATAAATACTTTATTTAAAAAATAAAAAATTTGATATAAATTTAAATTAATCAAATTTCATAATAAATATTGAACATCGAACGAAAAATTAAAAAGTAAAAAGGTGAAAGAAGCAGACAAAAGTGGATACGGTTCTCCTTGTTTTATCATGAATTTGCTTGCACGTATATACTTACAAATACTAGTATCATAATAAATACTATTTTTGTTCAAAAAGTCAAGCTAATGTATTTTTCACAGAAAAAGAAATTATGTTCTCATCAAAAGATAATCTAAACATACTCAGATTTTGAAAAACTAAAACCAAATTTCTGTCCCTTTTTTTAGTGAAAATCATTATAGCAAGCTTTCCCAAGTTTTTAAAATGCATATTTGCTTTTTTAAAAAATGATTTAATTTTTTCGAAAAAAGCCTTAGGAGATTTCGTTAAATTCTCCTTTTCCAAAAATATGCACAAAATTTCAACGAACGAATAATTATTATTTGTTATTATTCAGACCTGTTTTTGTTCTACATAATTATTCCCAAGAATTATGCATGTTTTAATTCTACATAAACGAGTTTAATAAGTTATATAATTAATCTTAAGTGTATAAAGTTGCAAGTGACCTTACGTGTAAAATTAATGTATACCGTTAATGCATAAAATTGCAACTTTTATTTTAAATATTCCTTTTTTATTAAAATTTAAACCAAATAAACTGTGAGCTAATGTTTCTTCTTTTTATTTATTATATAATCGTGTATATCAGCTTCCAAACACTCTCTAACTAATTAACTAAGTAATAAGTATTTTCTTTTTTGCAATTTCAATCAGTATGGTTCAAACCCTACGTAGATTTCTGTTAAAAATAAAGATACATCCCAATGAGGAATGGGATTTTGTAACTTTCATTTTGTACTGATGCTACTATACGACATATATACACACACATATATATAATTAATTATTTGAATGAACATGAAAGAGTACACTGTCTGTTTCACGTTCATTTCACATGAAGTAGTGGTCCATTTCCATTTCATACTGTAAAATCTTAGATAACATTATGTCAATATCTCATTGAAATCTTTATTAATTCAGATTTGTGTCGTGTGAGATTCATTTAAGAGAAAAATATTTACCATCAAATTTTTATTTTATCATATATATTCAAGGCTCGAGACCATTGATTAAGTCCTATCCATCCCATCACTAATGCCTATACATAAATTTATGTATAAGAATTTACTAAAATTGTAACAAATAGTAAGTGTAAACTTATAATCTTACAAATACAATGAATTCAATAGTAAAAAACTTAAAAATTCCATCACATTGTTGGTTATTACTACTACTTGTTACATGGTATTTCAATCAACAAAATACAAAATCAAATAACTACAAATACAAGGAACTTGGCTAGAACTTATCCAGTTCATTAGACACGTGTTTGCATGCATCAAATCAAATATCATGTGGTCCATTAGTACTTGTTTTGTTGGGACCTTGGAGAGGGACAAAAGAAGAAAAAGACTAGACTATGTAGGCGTTTAGCCATAAAAATAAAAAATATATTTATTTTATTTAAATTTTTTGAAGTTGAAATAGGAGTTAGAAGTTATGTTCGGTGATAGTATTTAAAGTTAATATTTAAGTATCATTTGGTCATGAGAATTAAAAATTATTTCATTTTTTTGAAATTTTCAAAGTATTTTTGCAATAATTATCTAGATTTTAAATATATATTTAAAAAAAATATAAAATATGATTTTAAAATGAAATATAATTTAAATGGGGTTATTTTATGAAAATAAAAAATTTAAGATTTTTTCAAAAAAAATAAATTAAAAAGTGAAAAAAGTGAGTTGGAAAAAAGTAAAAACACCCAATACAACTTCGGAGTTGTATTTGGAATTTTATGGCCACACTATTTCCAGAAAAAAGTGAAATAATTTTCCGGAAAAAAGTGAAAAATTCTCATGGTCAAACGCCTACTAATAGAATTGAAATGTACTTTTTATAAAAATTAATTATTATTTTTTTAGTATGCAATATAATTTAAATGAGATTAATTTATAAAAATTAAAAAATTATTTTTTGAAAAAAATTAAATTAAAAAGTGAAAAAAATAAAACAAAATAAAGTGAAAACATCTCTTGAATTGTTTTTCAAAATATCAAATACAGCTTCAAGTTGTATTTGATATTCTTATGGCCAAATAAGAATTTCAAAATAAAGTAAATACGTATTCTGAAATAAAATGAACAGTATTTATGGTAAACGGGTCCTATATACCTTGTTAGAGTGGGTAAAAGTCTCACATTGATTGGGGAATGGACTGGTGATCTTCTTTTATGGACTTGAGCAATCCTCCCCTCTTGAGCTAGCTTTTGGGGTTGAGTTAGGCCCAGGTGCCATATCTTTACATGGTATCAGAGCCAGGTCCATTTCCGTTTGGGCTCTCGATCCACGCTCCAGTTGGACCCTGAGCGTGAAGGGGAGTGTTAAAGTGGATAAAAGTCTCACATTGATTGGAGAATGGACTGGTGGTCTCCTTATATGGACTTGGACAATCCTCCCCTCTTAAGTAAGTTTTTGGGGTTGAGTTAGGCCCAGGTGCCATATCTTTACATACCTGTCAAAAATAAAACAGTCTTGTCAAAAATAGAATAAATGTTAAAAATAAAACTAAAGAAACCCTCGTACCTCTTTAGTCATGTTAACATTTTAGTGACATTATTATAACACGACAATATTGTAATTTTCCATATGTACATGTACATTTCCATATCGAGGACCCGGTGAAAATCGACTTGAGCTTTAGGGTGTGTTTGGTAATTCGTATGTGTGTGGTGGAGTTGGGTGGGTAGGGGTAGGGGGTGGGGTGAAGATTGTGGGAGCAGGGGGTATTGTCCATACCAAACACACCCTTAGTTTCTTAAGAGTTTTCATTTGGAACATCATGAGTAGTACTCTTTTAAAAAGTAGTACTAAATATAACTTAATCCAAAATAATTTTATCTTTAAAGAAAATCAACATATATAACTAATCAATAGTTTTTATCTTTATCCTTATTCAATGTGGATAGAGAGATATTAATACGCTGAACAAGAGAGTAATATTAATTCGAGAAAAAAAATTCTTAAGAGATGTAAAAAAAATAAAAAATATGACAAATAAAATAGGTAAGAGAAATTGTTTATGAATATGTTTTTCACTATCTGAGGAGAGTATTTAATGTTGAATTCTGAAAAGTAAGAGGATTTCCAGTGTGTACAGAAGAACCTGTTGGAATAAGTAAGATTTTATTGTCTTTAAATGATGTTTTTGCCATATATAATAATTTAAGGCTGGCTTGTAGGAAGATAATGATAACTAACACAATGTTTCATTACGCACGACATAAAACATGGTCCTCAATTGATCGTTCAAGTGATAAATCTAGGTCATCTATTATTGTGTAAACGTCGCAATTTAATCAATTTCAATTGATATAAATAATGCAAAAATGCATAAAGGAGATCAGTAGAATTTAAAATTTATGAATTTTAAGTAGGCGTTTAGTCATAAAAAATAAATAAAAAATCACTTTAAGTTGGAGTTGTGTTTGGTGTGTTTGGTCATAGTTTTTGCAGTTAAAATTTAGAATTTAAAGGTATTTTTTAAAAAAAAGATTTGGACATGAAATATAATTTAAATGGGGTTATTTTGTGAAATTAATTTATTTTTTTTTTAAAAAAATAATGAAATTAAAAAGTGAACCAAATAAAGTGAAAACACCTTTTGAGGTGTTTTTCAAATCTCAAATACAATTTCAAATTATATTTGGTATCTTTATGACCAAACAAAACTTTTAAAATAAAGTAAATAAATATTTTAAAATAAAGTAAATAATATTCATAGTCAAGCAGGTCCTAAATATATCACCATTCATAATTCATTTTAGTTACTCCCTCCATTTCAATTTGTTTGATCTACTTTTCTTTTTAGTCCGTTTAAAAAAGAATGTCTCTTTTATTTTTTAGAAACTCTTTAATTTCAACTTTTCACATGGCATATTCTAGACCACGAGATTAAAAAATATTTTAATAAATTTAACATATTTTAAATTTAAGATCACAAGTTTCAAAAGTCTTATTTACTTTTTTTAATTCTGTATCAAATTAAAACGGAGAGTATATTAAATTTATCTGAATCTATATTTAATACTCCCTTCGTCTTATTTTATGTGACATACTTTCCTTTTTAGTCCGTCCCAAAAAGAATGTCACCTTTCTATAATTAGAATAATTTTTAACTTTGAAATTTCTCTTTTACCCTTAATGAAATGATTTACAACCACACAAATATTGAAAGATTATTTTGGACCATAAATTTTAAAATTCTTTTTTTTTCTTAAACACCATGCTAAGTTAAAGTATGCCGCATAAAATGAGACGGAGGGAGTATTATAGTATGTAACCCTCGCCATGAATGTGCAATATAAATTGGCGTATGTACAATTCTTGAAAATCAGTGGGGCAAAACTATAATTAGAGAAAAATATGGACAGTCTAATCGCCACGTTTTGTGGGCAATGCTTGAAGGTTTTACACGTGTCCTAACATAAGACTACTTCGATGACCGGGCATTCGGGTACGTGACCTGTTTTTGTCTGCTTCAAAAAATATCTGCAACTAGAGCAACTCTCATTTATCAATATTTTTCATGTCTCATTTTATGTGACATCTTTTATTTTTTAGTTCGTTTAAAAAAGTATGTCATCTTATTATAATTAAAAAAAATTAACTTTAAAATTTTACTTTACCTTTAATGAAATGAATTACAACTACACAAATAATTATGGATTATTTTAGATCAAATATTTCAAAAAAAATCTTTTTTTTACTTAAATATTATGTCAAGTCAAATTATATCACATAAAATAGGATGAAGAGAGTATTAAAATTGTGAGTTTGAGCCATTAAAAAGCCGACAAGATGGGACCTCATGGGAGTTTGATTTCAATTATTTTTAAATATAAAACTTTATTCATAAGTTTATAAAAAAGATTCATGCTCGATGTAAAAATTTATATCATGTGAGAGAATTATACTAAATAATAATTAATTATAATTATTATTTAATTATTGGACTAATACATTTTTGTAAAATTATGTATATTTGAAAGTTTGTAAATAATATGTAATCACAGCTATTCATTTATAAAAAAAACATAGAAATATGTAATTTATTAATGCAATGTCTTAGAATATTTTATTAACTATCTTATCTGTAAACTATAATTTTCTTATTCGATAAAATTGTATAATATGTGAATTTTTTTTGATAATTTTCATAAATTATATGATATTCATATTTGTCATTAAAACATACAATTTAAAAAATCCATGTGAGATTTTTATGCATAAAATGAAGACACATGGTAAAAATTTATTTGCACCTTGTGTGTTTAAAATATAGAGCAAATATCTTCAAATATTTTCTTATCATTACATTATAGTTTAATAGTAATACATATTTTTCTCTTTTATTTATAACTAAATTAGGCATAGGTCCATAAGTCTACAAAAATTTTAAATGTTCATGGTATTAGAATTTTTTTTCTACATTTCGTGCTGCTGTAATTAAAATACATGAGTGCCTGCCGGCTTGTAAAAATTTGTATAAATAAAACCAAGTACACGTACAATCGTACATGAACAAAGTATTGACTATTCTAACAGAAAAGTACAAATGTGACACTAATTATAACAGAACTAGGCAAAGATTCTTTGTGAAGTAGATAAAATTATTGACTATATATATATACACTATGTTAAAAGAAAGGTTATAATTAGTCAAAAAATTATATGATAGCTCTAAAAAAGGACCAAGTCTAGTAGCAGACGAATTAGGCTTTAATGAGTACCTGGACTTTTATATATTTTTGTGTGTCATCTTATCTTATCTTATCTTATTATCTCATTGTTTTGACATTTTCGTTTAGCAGCCACAACTCAATTTTAACATTCATGGTGTCACCACTATTCTCATAATTCTTCACTAGAGAAATATTGTAGAGGTGTCAAATGGACGGGCTTGATTAAATTTAAGTGAGTTAAAATGAGTTTGGGGCTAAAATTGTCCCTTAACTATTAGAGTAGGTTTATTTTGGTCCTTCAAATATAACTCTGAGCATATTTAGTTCCTTAACTTTACTAAAGTGGAGCACTTTTGATCTCCCTAACAAAATCCGTTTAAAAATAACAGTGTTAAACCCATGTGGCACTCACGTGACTTGTAAAATACAAACTCATAGAGGTTAAGTGTTAGCTATTATGAGTATATATTTAATTTTGCACGCTTTTAAACACAATTAAGAAGAAATTCGCACACCCTTCACCAAATTACTAGCTACGCCACTGACTTTAAGACCATTTTGTTACTGCAATTAAGAAAATGGTTATTTTTTTTTTTTTTTCAGATTATTGTGTTCTAAAGTATTGTCTTCAAATATAAATAGCTACTACTATATTAATCCTAAAAAATTAAGAAGACAAGAAAGAAAGAAAATGTATATCAATTAAGAAAGAGATAACACTGTCAAATTTACACCGTTAGAAAATTATCCTTTTCGTTAATTTTTAACATTATTATGTTAGGAAGACCAAAAGTGCTTCACTTTAGTAAAGTTAAGGGATTAAATATGCTCAGGATTATATTTGAGGGACCAAAATGAACCTACTCTAATAGATGAGGGATAATTTTAGCCCAAGACTCGAGTTAAAATGGAATTATAATTCAACTTGTTTAATTCATATTAAATTTTGCTAGTTTTTTTTATATTTTTTTTTAGTATTACGTAATATTATATCTGACTATAACATTTAAAGTAAAAAAAGTCTTTATGAAAATCATGTTTTGACAACATTCTTAGTTTCATTAATCGATTTGGGCTACATATCAGTTTAATTTTTTATGCAATGAAATGAATACAAAAGTGAATTGAGCTAATAAATAAACGGATTGAATGAGTTATATTTTCATAGGCTGATTTATCACTTTATAACGAAGCTAGCTACCGCTGATGAAGGATATGTTTGGTACCAAGGAAAATATGTTTCTCAAAAAAGAAAAATCGACCAGATCCTCATCCTCTCGAGAAAGCTAAAAAAAAAGAAGATATTAAGCTCCCGTTTGATCATGAAAATCAATTTTTTTTCACTTTTTTGAAATTTTCAAAGTTTGAGCTGGAGTTGTGTTTCGCCATAACTTTTGCAATAATTATCTAGATCTTAAATATGTATTTTTAAAAAATATAAAATATGATTTAAAAATGAAATTTAATATAAATGGGGTTGTTTTATGAAAATAAAAAAATTAGGATTTTTTTTAAAATAAATAAATTAAAAAGTGAGTTGGAATTTTGGGTGTTTTCACTTTTCCAAATACAACTCTGGAGTTGTATTTGAAATTTTTATGGCAAAACACTATTTTTGAAAAAAAATAAAATAACTTTTCGAAAAAATAGTAAAAAATTCTCATGGTCAAACGCCCCCTAAAATTCCCTTTTTAATCTTGAAAAATAAGTGTGTTTGCATATACTGTATTTTTTTAATTTATAGTTTATCATATAATTAGTAAAAATGATAAATAATACAAAAACAAGAAGTTTGGGGAATCATAGAATACCCGCATATAATTCCAAAATATTTGTGATATTTTCACCGTACTTTACGGTGTTTCAATGTCTTATCGAAGTAGTTTATGTTGGGTCCAATAGCGAAATCACGATATTTATGATATTCATTAAAGAGATTCAAAATATAAATAAGTAAACACATAAAGAAGTCGAAAAGAGTTTAACACTTATTATATAAATAAAAATAATAATTTTAATTATATATAAATAGTATAATATTTTATCAAAAGATTCCCTTGATTATATGTAGCTCCGCTCCTGATTGGGTCCCTTCGTGGTCCATGAGATAAAAAAGTAGTCTATGTCGTCCTAACACTTTGGGATTATTTGATACAGAGATGAGATATAGTTATTTCATCATACATATATAATAAAATATGCTGTCATTATAATATGCATAGTGAAATAAATAATTTTAAGTTTAACTTAATTATATTCTTAATTAAATGCATGATAAAATAGTTATGCATTTCATCTCGGAATTATTACCTCTGATTCTTAGTAGCAAACGAAAATTTCAAGCACTATCTAGAAAACGTGGCAATTAGACTATGTCAATTTTCGTTTAATTATACTTTAGCTCCACTTATTTTAATATTTGCATTTTTGCCCACTCTCTCTCACTCATTTTTTTTCTCTTAGATCCGTCTTTCAAATACACCTTCCTTTTTTTTTTCTTTTTTTTAAAAACTATTTTCCACCAAAACATAATCGTAAAGAAAGAGAATATTGATGAAATCTTTACCTGACACAATAAATGACCAACATTTATCTCCTCTGAGACGAATTTAAAACTTAAAATTATACCCCCACTATCCCATATTAATTGTTCACTATGCTAAAAATAGTTGTTACATATGAATAAATCACCTTACTAAACAAAGAAAACATTAATTAAATCTTTTCATATTACTCTTGCAATTAATTCTTTTTGAAAGTATTCACATTTTTTGTAAAATTCCAAAGAAATTTTTTAAAAAGTAAATTAGTAAAACAATATTTTTATTTATAATTTTTTAATATGCGTGTAAAAAGAAAAGTTTGCAACTAATATGGGACAAAGGAAGTAGTAAAACAACGATAATTGGCCTTGAATAATATATGAAATAAGTGCTATGAACATGGGCGAACATAGCTTTTTTGAATTCAATATTTTTTACATGAAATATAAGTTTATGTATGAATATCCACTAAAATTATAATAAATAGTAAATATAAACCTACTTAATGGAAAAATCAAAGGCAGGATTTTTTCATGCCAATAATGCCTCATCTTGTAGTAATTTCTCAGTTTCTTTAGTGCAATATAATTTTCTTTTTTGTTCCCCAACATTCAACAACTACCCTAATGAACCACGTAACATCTTTTTCATACAGTTAAATGGAGTGTCAAGGACAATTATCGTGACTAAGATTTGAATCATTATACAAATAATCGATCAAATTTAATGTTTATTTTTGGAAAAAGAGTCAAATTTTTTTATTTTTTTTTGAAAATTGATTAACTTTACCCTTTATTATATCTTTTGGCCAAATATACTCCCGTCATCATTAAAGTGTTCACCTGTACCATTGAATAAATAAAAATACCCAAATCAACTCAAATTACCTGTTTTTAAAAATAAAATTCATGACTCTAATTTAACCCGTCCATACCAACTCATCTTTATAAAAAAGGATTCAAACCCAAACCCAAACAAAAATAAAAACCTCATACCTATTCTCCTCAACTATTCTGACTTCAATTAGTTTGTATAGTATATCTTTTAAAGTAAACACATAAAGGTAACAATATGCATAAATTACAATGTAATTTTACTTCGGAGAAGTTCGGAAAAACCCCTCAACCTTATCTACATAGTTTCATCTCTGGTCTCTATTATACTAAATATAGAAGAGTCTGTGCCAGTACGGGTTCAATATGTATTACTTTTTTGTCTCAATTTATGTGATACATATATAATTTAGATAGTCAATCAATTTTTTTATATGAATTTTAGATATTTCAAGTTGTTAGCTATTGTCATTTATAATATCTTTTACGTAATTTTCAAATAATATATGTTACTCCTTCTGTCTCAATTATGTGAAATCTATACAATTTTGAGAGTCAATCAATTTTTTCATACATCTTTTAAATATTTTTAAGTTGTTAATTGTTTGCGATTTATAATACTTTTTCTTCTGTACCAATTTATGTGACATTAATAAAATTTTGTGAGTCGATCAAACTTTTTATATTTTTGAAATATTTTAATTTGTTATTATTGTGATTTATAGTACCTTTTACGTAATTTTCAACTATATAACATATTAAAAAGAAAGGCAAGATAAACATATTAAAATGGAGAAAATATAAAAGGAAATATCCAAGCAGACAAAAAATTTCATGTCTTTTAAATATTTTAAGTTGTTAATTATCGTGATTTATATTACTTTTTACATAATTTTTAAATATATAACATATATTTTTTTTTAAAATAAGATAAACAAATTATAACGGAGAAATTATAAAAAGAAATATCTAAGCAGGCACATCGATCTGCTGCCTGCTTATCCTCCTTTATAAGTAAGGTAATATTGGTGCCCGTACCAGTACGAGCTCAATATATGTTACTTTTTTGTCCCAATTAATGTAACATAGATGAAATTTGGAGAGTCTATCAAATTTTTATAATGGTTTCTAAATATTTAAGTTGTTAATTATTGTGATTAATAGTACTTTTTACATAAATTTTAGAAAATGTTATTATCTCTGTCCCAATTTATGAGGCACTGATGAAATTTGTATAGTCGACCAAATTTGTTATATAGTTTTTACATATTTTAAAATATTAATTATTATAATTTATTGTAATTTTTACGTCATTTCAAATAATATATGTTATTTTTTATGTCTCAATTTATGCAGCACTGATAGAATTGAGAGTCACCCAAATTTTTAATGTATTCTAAATATTTAAGTTCTTAATTATTGTAATTTATAATATTTTTTTACATAATTTTTAAATATTTAATCAATTGAAAATAAATAAATAAAATAAACTAATTAAAATAAAAAAAATACATAAAAATATCTTTACTATATGAAGAATGACGAGAAACACACCTCGACGGACAGGTATGTGCTTTACAGTAATAAATATGATTTCTATTTGATTGGAACAAGTAATTAATACCTAATTATATTTTTTCTTCTAAATTCTGGCATGTGGGCTCTGCATTTAATAGGTAACATGCATGTCATGAATCAAATAATGTAATTTTTAGTTTTCCTCTTTATTCATTTCATTTTTCCTGACAACAACACTATATAGAATTTTCAACGACAATAGCCAAGAGATTTTATGGTTTTGGTCCTTAAAACGTGGTGAAACATTAATCTAGATAAAGAAATTACGTATAACTCCTTTGCATAAAGTTGAAATTGTTGTCCAATTTTCACGTCAAAAACACAATTAACTGGTTTACACGCAGTGATGCTAATCATGATTTGAAGTGGAAATTGCAAAAAAATAAGAAAATAATAATAAAAAAATAAAAATAAAAATAAAAAAAGGTGGGAAATTGCCAAATAATTGCGTTACAAATTGTTGCTTCAAATCAATAAACAAAAATAATTGATCGAGGAAAGTGAAAGACTGGGACATTTATGCAACATTAACGTACGTACTAGGAGTAATACTTATTCCTCCGTCCAATAATACTTGTCTATTATTGATTTGACACATAGATTAAGAAATTAAATAATAAATTATAAGGGTAATTTTATTATATTATCGCTTAAATAAAATAAATTTAATTCTTTGAAAAATATATTGAGTAATGAATAATACTTAATAGCAAAGTAGAAATAGATAAATTATTTATTGATTTTTTAAATTAATAAATATTATTAGATATCTATTTTTAGTAATATGGATAAGTATCGTTAGACAAAGGGAGTAATACTTAACTGATGAAGTGATTAATAGCACATTAAGATGTAAAATCTTGTGTTTTTAATCATTGTTTCTATCATACTGATACTTGGAAAAATCTATATTGTATACTTGTAGGCATGACGTAATCTCTCAATTAAATTTGTGAAAATTATTTTAAAAAATTCAATTCTTATACATTTTTATCAAATGAGCAAATTATGGGTTCATAAATAAGATATTGTAATATTTTAAAATACCACATTAATAAATCACATATCTCTATGTTTCTTTTAAACATAAATCATCTGCAATTACAAAATTTCAAAATACATATGATTCTATAAAGATCAACTAGTCAACAATAATAGTTAGTTATTCTTTAATATAGTCTTTTTTACATTATAATACATACTCTTTTTTTATGTCGAGCATGAGTATTTTTTTGTAAAATTTAAAATGATAAATCCTTTTCTTTTAACATAATATAAATTTATGAATTAAGTTTTATATTTAAAAAAAGTAATTGAAATTATGATTTAGAATCCAAAATCATGATTTTTGGAAGATTTGGGATTTGATTTCAAATGATGATCTCGATCGCATGTTCAAATGCTTACTTAAAATTATGACTTCATATAACATATCTCATATTCAAATATTAATTTAAAATCATGACTTCATATCACACCTCCAATCACAAGTAAAATGACATTTTTGGTACAACATTCTTCATATTTTTAAGTTTAAATTATAAAATTCAAAAATTCTTTTACTTACTTAAATTTCATATCAAGTTAAAAAATCCGAAAAATAATACAAATGTGATTTCAATGAAATATTCATCCTGAATACTAATGATTACCTATTTTTGTCTCGTTCCATCTTCAAAAATGAGCTCTCATATAAATATGGGTGTATTCTTTTAAGGATTCTTAAATTATTCAAAAAATTTGGCCCACCTTGCAATTACTACTGGGAACTCGAATCACTCCAGAAAAATAATGCCAAATTCACAGGCTCCAAATATAGTAGAGTTGAGATAATTAAAGAATTAATTAGGCATTGTTTTTTAATCCTTTCTGAAAAATACATTAACTACATAAAAATCGTTTGTTGGGAACCTATCAACCTAGTACTTAACAAAAAAATCTCTTGGTCTAATACTCAAATCCAATTGATATAATGTCTTTCTCGAGAGCTAAAGGAAATACATTTCAGGTACATCAATGAATAGATATGAGAGGATTAATATTGGATTCTCATAAATAAATTTTGCGTGAAGGACTTTTTTTAACAAAATACATTATTTCTTGTTACAAAGCCCATAAAAAAGTTGTGAATATTGAAACACGAACATCAGATGTTGGACATCTCACTCAAAACTTGTTAAAGTAGTTCAACACTTTATTGCACGTCGAACGTAGAAATACGACATGCTTAAGTTTGTTTGTTTTAAAATTTTTAGTTTCCAATCCGATGTCTGATACTCGTATTGGGTCCACGAAAATTTCACATTGTGGGGTAAAACGCTTCTTAACAATGGAGACTCCGTACCCAGGAGGTCTCGAACCCAAAACCTCTCTAGTTAAGGATGAAGGGGTACTTATTACTACTCCACTACAACCCTTATTGATAATATGCTTAAGCTTTGTTGCGCTCCCTAATGAGGGTTCCTTTAAGAACTTATAATAGCATACTGAGATTGATGGGAACCCATAAACTTTCAATTCTGAATCCACAGTTTTGATAAAGATAATAATTTTGAGATAAAATAATTATTAATATCGGAGAAGGGCCTAAAATACCCTTCAAGTATTGAAATTGATACAAATATACCCTTCTTCCACCTTTGGAATCTAAAATGCCCTTTCCATCCACCTTTGGCTCTTAACCCTTCTCATCCATATTTGGACTCTTAAATACCCTTTTTATCCATCTTTGAGCCCTATTTTGCCATTTCCCTTAAAATACTCTGTAGAAAAAATGATAAGGATTTTCATTTAATATGAACAGTATTTTATTGGTTGAATTTTTAATTAATCAAAACCTATTAACTCACAAACCCAATTTGGATCTCAGATTTGGCTCATCTCCATTTCTCATTTCTCCATTTTTCAAGTTCTTATTCAGATGAGACACATGTCATAAATCTAAATTAATGTTTGAGATTTAGTCAATTAATGATAAGCCTTAACCATGATTAGAATAATAGATATTTTATATATTTGCTCTAAAATATAAGGTAATCCCACAATTCTAGCCATTAAATTTATTTTTAATTATATTATTATTTAGTTTATCAAATATTTAAATATCTGATTGCTATATTATTTACAATACAAGAAAAAAATTATACTAAATTCTAGTAGTAATTATTTTTAAAGCGGGAGAATTCTCTTCCAACATTGGAATTCCTTTCCAACATTCAAAATTAGGCTAAAAACAATTTGAGCAAAAAAATAGTAGCAAAAAAATAAAAATAAAAATGATGCAGAACAAAATTTACTCAAGGCAAGTAAGAATATATTTTTTATATTTAGGAAAGATATCTTGTGCAACTAAAATTATGAGATTAAAATAATATTTTAAAAGTAAATATATGAAAGTAATTAATTATTTTAATCATAGTTAAGACATATTTTTAATTTACTATATCTCAGCCATTAATTTAAATTTATGGCTTATGTCTCTAATCTAAAGAACTTGGGAAAAAGTGAGAGATGAGAAATGTAGAGGAGCTAAATCCAGTATTTGAATTGAGTTTGTGGGTTAATAAGTTTTGATTAATTAAAATTTCAACAAATAAAATGATGTTACATATTAAATAAAAATCCTAATATTTTTCATAAAGGATATGTTAAGGAAAAGGCAAAATAGGGCTCAAAGGTGGATACAAATGGTATTTTAGAACCTAAAGATGGATAAGAAGGATATTTTAGAGTCCAAAGGTGGAAAAAAGGTATATATGTATCATTTCTAATACTTGAAGGGTAATTTAAGCCCTTTTTTTTTGGTAACTAAATTTTCCATTAATCACCAAGTATAATCATTACAAAACTAATAGCATGGTTATAACACAACCTCCTATGCTCATTAGGAGCTACAGAATCAAACCTAGGCTATAGAAACAGTCATTAACTAGAATACAAAGCTATTGATTTGGTTTCTAAGTCCTGGTAGTTCTCTCAAACAGCAATCATAAGCTATCTAGCTCCCTGACAATACTTGAAGGGTAATTTAGGACTTTCTCCATATTAATATTAATTAATCTCAAAATTATTTGATCTCGTCATTTGGGCCAAAACAACGACCCCGTATATATAGTATAACTATACTGCACGTAAATGAATTGGAAAAGGATCAATATTAGAAATGAAAAATGTCATACACATGCATTTCGGTGTACGTTGAAATGAAGCATTTGGGGCAGCTCAGAATCTTGTAATGTAATGTATACATCTTTGTGTAGAACATGTATATTTCAGATAAAATTGTTGACTATTATCAAATTATCATATCATTCTACCTTGACTAAGTCCAGTAGCAGACACTAACTTGTTGAAAATGGATATTTGTTGTGGGCTGCTAACCTTTTTTTTTTGTAGTAGTTTAACTATGAGACGGTTTGTTACGTTAGTGTGTCATTCTCATCTTATCTCAAAGATTTTGACAATTTCGTTTTTTTGGGCATGCAGAGGCAGAGCCCAACTTTACGCTCAGTCGTATGGTCATGTTTCATTGTGAAAATAAAAAAAATAATTTATTTTTTAACATGAAAAAATGATATTTGAGAATTAGATTTATGTTTGATCATGAAATAAATTAGAGTTATTTTTGAATTTTTGTGAGTAATTTGAAGTGAAAAAATGAAAATGATTTTTTATTGATTTTGAAATTTCTGAAATTTCTTGAAAAAGGTGAGAGAAAAAAAATCTAAAATTTTATGGCCAAACATATTTTTTGAAATTAAACTCAAAAAAAAATCATGGCCAAACACTAAAGTCCTTCAAAAGAATGAAAAAGTGGGCGGGGAACAAAACTGCTGGCTCTTTCCAACTTTTGCATCATTACATAAATTATAAATATAGCACATTTTGTACGTGTTGGAGGTTGCATCTGTTACTGATAGAGTTTTAAAATGTATTTTTGGGACGATTTTCACGACGTGTTTGCAGGGTGTAAGTTTTAATATTCAGAGCATTCGCTCAGGCTTAAGTCACAACGTTTCGGACGTAAGCCCAAAAAACTTTTCTAAATTGAAGTCAAAATAGGTTAATAAATATTAAGGTCTTATTTAAGGCGCATTGCCTATCGAATTTCGAATCGTGCGTAGAGTAGCTCATTGTGATTCTAGAACCTCATCGCGAAAGAAATTCAGGAATATCACGTGCCATAGACAATAGGCCGAACAGAATTAGCTCCATTAGGTATTTTGTTAGTTAAATCAAGACTTGTTCAACTTCAAAATGTTACAACTTAATTAAAAGGCTTTAATGTAACATTTTTAAGTTGAGCAGTTTTTATTTAAGTCTTTAACTAACACAATACCTAACGGAGCTTTTAAAATCCAACGATAGACCCACTTAAAATACACATGACATTCTTGAATTTTTTTCGTAAATTTCTAGGTCCGCTACTGAGTGCATCACAAAGGAAAAAGTACATAGTCAATTGAGGGAAAACAATTTTTATTTGGCAACAAATTAAAATCCACGTTAAAGTTGCTCTCAGTTCCATCAAGAAAATCCCAAAAGATACGAAAGGTGGAGATATAGTGAATCAGTGAATTAATTAATAGAAATATAAAATTATTCATTGATTTTCCAGATAGGATAAAATGGTAAACGGTTTAGATAGACTTATTTTAAAAGCACTTAAAATAAACCAATTCTAACGGGCACTTTGTCTTTTTTACTTATTCTCTTTGTGACAACATCCAGATCTTCCTAAGTAAAATATTAGATTTGATGCTTCCAATAACTGATGGTGTATAGCCAAGTCAATATCCACTTAATTTTACGTAACATTTTCTTTAATACTCCATCCGTTTTAATTTTTTTGGCATATTTTAACTTGCACAGAGTTTAAGAAAGTAAAGAAGACTTTTGAAACTTGTGATCTTAAATTAAAGATATGTCAAATATATTAAAATATCATTTAATCTTGTGGTCTAGAATATATCATGTGGAAAGTTGAAATTAAAGAATTTCTAAAAAAGAAAAGAGACATTCTTTTTTAAACGAATTTAAAAAGAAAGTAGGCCAAACAAATTGAAACGGAACTAGGAAGTATATATTACACTATCTAAAATTTAGATGAGTATTATATGTACATCTCCATTGTTTGAAGTAGGTTATTTAATCCTTTTTTTTGTCACACGCTTCTAATTACAATTGCTTATTATATATGAATGCCATAAGCCCACAAGGATTCCATAATATTTTCATTGATGAGTTATGAGTTATTATTCAAATTCTCCTTCTAGAAAACATACTACTTTCTTTTTTTGCTTTATTATCATATGTGCTTACTGTTTGGGGCGAAGCCAGAGTGGTGGAAGATGTTTGGATCCATGATTAGAAAATTATATTGTATCTAAATAATTATATTTTTTGAAATTTGAAAACTCCACCTCCATCACTATTCATCACTCTAACTAAAGTTCACGAAAAAAATTAATAATGCATAAGTACCACTCTAAACTATATGTGAAATTCTAGCGATACACCGTAACTATACAGAGATCCTATTATCCCCCTAAACTATTTTAAAGTGTAATAAATACACCATTTAGTGTTGAGGTGGCACAAAGAGTGTGTTCACTCTCTTGAAAACTAGTGAGAGACGAAAATATAAAAAAAAATCTGATCATTAGACATATGTCTTTTTTTAATTGGACATCTTATAATTAGTTGGTACACATAATTATTATCATTAAAATTTATACATATTTAATTATTTTCCTTTCTTTCTTTGTAAAATTTAGTTTCCTCTTCACTTTTATTTTCTTTTTTTCTTTCATTAATTTCTTGTCCTTTCACTTTTACTTAATTTGAAAAAATACGTATATATATTTTTTTAAAATAATGATTCTTTTAAAAAGTGACCTTTATATTTTGCATTTTTGAAAGTTTAACTTCCTTTATTTTTGGTATTCGTTCAAAATTAACATATTTAATTACAAGGCATTTGGAATTAAATCCAAAGGAAAGACAAAGAAAATAAAAAGAATAAATAGAAGCAAATAGCAATAGAAAAAAATGAGAGAAGGCAAAAAAAAATTAAAAAAATTACGTGTATTTGAGAAAAATTTAAATACAAGGCAAAGAAAAATATAAAAAATACATTCTTTTAGAAAATTTTAAATACAAAAATAAAATAAAATTATGTGTATTGACTTGTTTTAAATACAAGGCAAAGAAAATAAGAAGAAGTTTTTTTAAAAAAAATATATATATATTTAAAAAACAAAAAAAATTAAAAAGATCTCATATATACACATGGCAGCGCGTGTATATCACCACAACTAATTGGATTGGGTTATGACTCCACGTCAGTACATAAGGTGTGAAGAAATACAGAAAAAAAATGTTTAGGGGGGTAATAGGACCCATGTATAGTTAAGGTGTGTCGTTGAGATTTAACTTATAGTTTAGGGTGGTACTTATGCATTATCTAAAAAAAAAAAAAGTTAAAATAAATTAAAGCACCATAATTAATTTTCCACCCTTTACCCTTGAGAATTAATACTTGAAAAGTGAAGATCTTGATCTTCAAGTGGATGCAATTATTGTGAAAAATATGGACCCATATTTTGGCATACATCTAAGAATCCTTCACTTGTTAGTGATACTTCAAGTGCTGCTAAATTAGGAATCTTAATATATTATAGATAAATGCACACTACACATATTTTCTTTTTAAAATGAAATAAAAAAAAATCATGAACTGGCAATGGGAATTGGAATCATCTGCTAATAAATAATTTTCCAAGTTGGGTAAGATACGAATCATTGACTGCAAATTCACTACCTTTTACAGAATTAGATTCCACGACGCAGAAGTTACAACATTATTCTTTTGACCAGTTTCTTGCTTCTTCTATTTTTAAAAATACTGTTCGTTACAATAACAGTAACATACTTAATGTAATTTCACAAGTAGGGTTACCTGGAGAGGGTGGCGTGTAAGTAGTCTTACCCCTACCTTGTTGTTTCTGATAGACTTTTGGCTCAAGTAAAACACATCAAAATCAAGTATGTAAAATTAATACAGTAGTTAACAAGTCATAGTAAAAGCAATGGAGAACTGAACAGTATCAACAATAAATAATATGATAACCGAAGTCGGGGAGAGAATAAAATCAAAGATCATATTCCTCTTGATGAGTTGACAAGAAAATGATTGAATTTAATAGAGCCTTTCTGGTAAAAATGCCAATACCCAAAACTGGATTGGGCTCAAATGGGTTCTGATGTACCACTTGATACAGGAGGACATGTGTAAATCTTTGTCGGCCCATTAAAACTAATCTGCTTAATCATGGGCCTTAATTGAGTGAGGCTAAGCTGGGCCAAGTTGCACGGCTGATTTACACAAATGTCCTCTTTCTAGGCTTCCATGTTTTACTATCTAAGAAGAGGGAATAAGCAGGCAGCTTTATGGGCCCGATTTTCGTTTTAATTATTTGTCTTTTTTTAAAATTTATTATATATTTAAAAAATACGCAAAAATAAATAAATCAAAATAATTAACAATTTAAAATATTTGAAAGATATAAAAAAAATTGATTGGCTCTCAAAATTTTATCAGTGTCACATAAATTGGGATAAAGAAAGTAAAATATATTATTTAAAAATAATGTAAAAAGTGTTATAAATCACAATAATTAATAATTTAAAATATTTAAAAGACATAAAAAATTTAATTGACTCCAAAGTTTGTCAATATCGCATAAATTGGAGTAGAGGGAGTAACATATATTAATTGAAAATTACATAGAAACTACTATAAATCACAATAACTAATAACTTATAATATTTAAAAACTATATAACAAATTAGGGTGAATCTCCAAATTCCATCTGCCACATAAAAAAAAGTATTATAATTCACAATAATTAACAACTTAAGATATTTAAAAATCGTACAATTTTTTTTTGATCGATTCTCTAAATTTAATTTCTGTTATATAAATTGAAACAAAAAAAAAGTAACTATATTGAGCTCATGCATAGCACGAATTATCGATAACTAGTCTATTTATAAAAGTTGTGTAAATATAACTTTTAAAAAATTTGTCGCTGGCAATAACTTATAAAATAATAAAATTACAAACTGTGGTATGACATTCCTCGTAAGATTTACAATTTGCTTAAGTAAATTCTTTAAACCACGAGGTCCATAAATTAGAAGAGAAATAAAAAAAAATCGTCCACTATTGAAGTGCACGGATAGCCATTTTTTAGGTTGCTTATTCAAATCCTAACACTTAAAAAAGATAGATTGCTTCCCCTCTTCTTCTTCTTCTTCTTCTCCTTCTCGCGTTTTGTGCGATTGTCTGCTTCTTTTCTTCTTCTTAATATTCATATCAATGAGAATTTTCATCTTGAATCCACGTAGAGTTCTTAGGTTGTATACCAAATTGTGAAAAAATTACATTAAATTGGTCACTACTAATTGATGTGAGATTGTTTTATTCTCCTTATTCCTCCTCCTTCTTCTTCTTCTCTAATTTCTACTATTGCTTTCTCATTCTTCTTCTCTAATCGTTGGAGCTACAATAATTGACATTAGGACACAGGCCTAAAGCTTGAACTAATATAGTTCGAATTTCGGGATACAATGTTCCTAAAGTTTAAACTGAAAATTATTAGAATTCAAGACACTAAAGTAGAAAATGCTCAAGTCTGAATGGAAAAACTAAAACTTATAACTTAAAAACGCAATGTCATCAAGTTTTAAATTAAAAAACTAAAATTCTAAGACACGATATCGTGATATTTTAAACTTATAAAAGCTGAAAGCTAAGACACGATGTCCTAGAGTTTCAAATTTAAAAACTAATATTGTCACGAAGTCTGAGGAAGCACAGAAGAAGAAACAATATATGTCTATCTTTTAAATTCTACTAGCTAAACTTTAAATACTACTGATATGTAAGCCGCTTCTATTAGCGGAAAATGGAACTACTGAACTACAGTTACTAAAAAGAAAAAGTGTCCTTTTTGAAACGGATTAAAAAGAAAAGTAATGGATTAAAAAGAAAAGTAAGAGGTAATAGTAATTATCATAATTTTTTTTTGAAACTGGTAATTATCGTGAAATTTTATTTGAAAAATTTACGATAATGACTATTTCTCAATTTCAGAATCATCAGTCATCAGTAAACGCTAGTTTTATTAAGTAGTAGATAAAGTTGGATATAACAATGCAAGCTAAGAATACTTGATTTAAACTTTTTACTTAGTTTAATAATGAGTAACAACTTAACTATTTTGAGCATTGTTCGATTGCATCTATACTATAAGCAATTATGAGGTTTTTGAATTATAATAAAGAAAATGATAAAGACTTTAAATCCAACTCCCTCATCTTTATAATATTCATTTTCATAGTCAGAAAATAAATATATAGAAATTTTAAATTATCATACCAAAAAAATATTGGCAAAAACATCTAGACAAAAGTAAGTGACCTCAAATTTTCTTTTATCTTCCTCTCTGTAAAGCCTTCTCAGCAGTGTCCATTTCTTCCAATATCCTCTGCTTTCTCTTAGCCGGAATTGGCGTAGTTGGGCCGAAACTAACATAATGGCCCGAAACAGCATTTAGGGCCGAGTAAATGTCACGGAACGAGGCCCGGCCCAATAAAGCCTTCTCTCTTCTGTACTTTGCTACCCAGTAATTCGACGCCTCTCTCAATTCTGCAACTGAATCGGCTATGTTCGGATCGGTTTTCTCCATGCTCAGTGTCGATCTCACCTTTTGGATAACCTCAGATGCTTCCTTCACGTACTCCTCGTCGGAGGCGGCGAATGCTGACGTGGATGGAATGAGAATCGCCGGAGAGAGGAGGATTCCGGTGGATAGAGAGAGGAATTCGCGGCGGCGTGTGGTGGTGGTGGTGGTGGTGGTGGTGGAGGAGATGAGTTTGGATCGGATAGGGGTGAGGAGGGGTTTGGGGGTTGATGTGGATGGGGTGATTAGGGTTGGAGAAGCCATTGATTGATTTTTTGGTTTATTTGGAGAGGAGAAAGGGAAATTTTGGGGAAAGATAGAGTGTTGTAAGTTTTTTTTTTTTTGGAGGGAGGGGGAGAGGGATGAATGGAGATGGGAGGGATTGGTGACACGTGTCTTATCATCTTATCATGATGTGGATATTGTTTATGGATGAGAAAAGGTGTTGGTAGATTGTAGTATGATATATGGGAGTGACCTGGACATTTTGCTCAAGTTCTGGACCAGAAATTTAAGTTCTGGAAAAGCTTAGACACTAAGAGCGTTTGGTAGCTAGTAAGAGATATGCAGGTATTAGTAATGTAAAAATTAGTTATGAGAAAATTTATGTATTATTTATGTAGGTATTAGTTATGCAGGGATTACTTATTTATGTATTAGTTATTTCACCTTCTATCCTGCATAAAATAATACATAGATTCCCTCGTAAGTTATACATGTATTAGTTATGCAGTTCTCTAAATTGCAAATCAAACACTGTATTAATTTTATATATGATTAACTTAACTTCTAACCAGATACCAAATATGGTACTACTTATGCAGGATTTAATATTTGCATAAGTCACTCCCAAATCAGCTACCAAATGACCCTTTAAAAACAAGTTATTTCGAGATAATTATTTTTTAAATTAGCTATTTTGAGATTAGATATCGCACCATATATGGAATAATTTATCTCGTTACTATGATATAAATGGTGGGATAAATAATCTTGGGACTAACTAATACCTCCAACCAAACGAAAAATAAAATAATCCTGCATTTTATTTTGCGACTATTATACCTTATACATCACACCAAATAACCCCTAAGGGATCGCTTGATATATAGACTAAATTATCTCGAGATTATAGTCTTAGATTATAATTCCATGACTATTTTATACCATATGAGAGGTGGTATTAAATAATATCATGTTGGGTAAGATAAAATGAAATATCCCAAGATTAAGTTTGGTATTAAACTTATATCATGTCTGATTGATGGTATAAATTTAGTTTCGAACTTAACCATGAGATATCCCACCTTATCCCGCGTACCAAACAACTCCTAAGGTTTCTATTAAACACTATTACTCCTTCATTTCATAATATTTGACTAATGTTGATCTAGAATACTGCTTTAAGAAAGCTTTTATTAGAATTGTATTTTACTAATTAATTTTATTAATGATGTTTTAAGACTCTAAATTTGACTATTATTATTTTATGTAGTTATTTAATATTAAGCATAGTATGATCTAATCCTTTACAATTTTTTTATTTTTTTATGTCTTTTTCACAAGAGGTTTTTATTTTTAAAGCAAAGAGATTTCTACTTTTACATATAAGAGATCTGAAAAAGGTCATTTTCTTTTATTCAAATTGTAAATGGGCAAAAGATCTCATTTCCTCGAAAAAAAAAGAGAGAGTAATAACACTTTCTTGATTTGCTAAAATGAACAAGGAAAATGAGACATTTATTTTTGAAATAGGGGCCAAGTAAAAAGAGACACCCCTCTTTGTCCCAATTTATGTGGTACCGTTTAACTTGATATAAAATATAGGAAAGAAATGAAAACTTTTGAAATGTTTGATCTAAAACAACTCTTGCATATTTTTTTGCCTATAAATAATTTCATTAAGGGTAAAATTTTTTTTTTAAAGTTATTCCAATTGACGTTGATGTGTATAATTAAAGAAATGACATATATTTGATATAATTAACTTATCTGTAATATGCGTTTGAGAACACGTGTAGATGTTTTCTAAGAATTTAAATCTAAAAATGTCTAATAGGAACACATTATTATGTGTTCAGATGTTCAATTACAATAAATCATAGTTCAAATAACTAAATGAAATTTATTGACAAGTTTAAATGTTATATTGCACCTTTCGTAAGCATTTGTACAAATATTGATTTTGAGCTCTTTAAAAAGAAAAATAAAAAATTGGGCATTGTTGAACAGGGTGCTAGGTGAACGAGCATTGTAATTCAAATATGATAGTGTTCCTTGATCGTTATCGTTCTTGCTGAGCTGGATCTGACTAGACTTTAATTGTCATGTGTCATCTCTTGATTCACCTTACTGGAAAAATCATTTATTTGACCCATACACTAGGAAAATCCTTTTTGAAGAACTTATCATGTTAGAAAATCTAATCTCTTATGCATAAGAGTGCTTCTTTGTTTGTTGTATATATGGTGTCTCCCAGACACACTCCTAATTATGTAACTATCCATTCATGATGAATTGCATACACTTGGGCATATGACTTGAGGTAGCTTGTGGAGACTGAAGTTGCATTTGTAAATATGTAAATTTACTTGACAAAAAACTTGAAGAATGTATATTTGAATTCACAGTAAAACAATGGGGACGTGTGCAACTAAATTACCCTCCCATGTTGGGCGTGCACAAATATGCACTTAAACTATTATAAAGGTTAATAAGTAGACACACATATTTTACATGGCAAATCTCACGCGATTGGACATGTAGGACGCGTGCATCTCACGCGATTCGCCATTAGGACGCATGTGTCTACTTGTTCAATTTTTTGATATATAGTTTAAGGGGTCATTTGTTAGATGGTTAGAGTTATACATGTATTAGTAATGTAGGGATTAGTTATGTGAAAATTTATGTATTAGTTATTTAGGTATGAGTTATTCATGTATTAGTTATACATGTATTACTTATCCACCTTCTATCCTGCATAAGATAATACATAGATTTCCTCATAACTTATACATGTATTAGTTATGCGGATTTTAAAATTGTAAATCAAACACTGTATTAATTTTAGGGTAACTTACATAAAACACATATTTTTGGGAGCTAATTACTTTTTTTCCCACCTCAATTCCGCTCGGATACATCCCTCACCTCGGGATACATCCCCAAACTACTCGGATACATCCCAAAACCACTCTGATACATCGACATTCTTTGGTTTTACCTTTGATACATCGGGTGGTATGTATCCGAGGTGAGACAATGTACCACGAGGTGGGGCGATGTATCACGACCTGATGCGATGTATCCGAGTGTTTTTTTATTAACATGTGGTATATTAAGTAATTAAATTAAAGTAGTGGAAGAGTTAGTAAATATGGTAAGGAGGTATGTCTCTTTAGGTAGTTTAACCTTAATTTTATACATGAATAATTTACCTCCTAACTAGCTAGCAAACGTTGTATTACTTATGCAAAATTTAATACCTTCATAACACAACTCTAAATCAGCTATCAAACGACCCCTAAGTGTCTATTTATGCACATCCAAATTTGAAAGGCATAGATATCATCCGAGACCAGATTAAAGGGCTCGTTCATGTATTATATGCCAGTTCGAAATAATGACTGGTATATGAAAGAGAAATGGGCCAATCTGTAACAGGCCTATGTCATCACACTTGAGAAAAAATGTAAATGAAAAGCCTAAATAGAAACCAAGATGGCGAATCCACAAGCCCAAATAGACAACGAGCTAACAGTTTATCAATCATAATTCCTTTTCCCCCTCTCGTAGAATTAGCCTAAATACTTAACCACTTATTCAATCACTTAAATTAAAAATAGTCGATGAACGTATTTTATATATATTTACAAAATGTGTATATCCATATATATAATTAGTGTATAATCTATATATAATGACTAGGAAAGTAACAGGTCAATTATTTGTGTAAAGATCCCCCTTCCTTTTGTGCCAGAGAGATAGCCACTCTCAGCACGTCTAGGACTGAACATTTGGATCACGGACAATGTAAGATGGGAGACTAAAATAGACTTTGGGTTTAACTCAGTCCCAAACACTAGCTCATGAGGAAAAATTTGTCCAAGATTATTTGTATGATTGAAAGCTATGTACAAGAGTCTAAAATGTAGAATACAGGTAGTTGACTTTTTATCAATTAACATGATAAGTATGTTACAAAAGTGAAAAGGACAGAAAGCCATGAATACAATTTGTAAATGATTACACAGTATAACCTTGTATGTTACGCAATTTTAAATGAGTTGTGTACCCTTTAGGCTTTAGCAAATAGCAAAGTAGTAGTAATAAGTAGTTGATATTTTAGCAAAGTAGAATGATCATAACCACAAACATCATAGTCTTCTTTACATGTCTGAAAAGCATTGAACTTCCTCAACTCATCATTTCTGACTAGTCTTTTTCTAAGACATAAATTCTCCAATATTACATTTCTGATTGTTAGGTTTTCTTTTGGTTTCTTGTTGGTGTCTGTTATTTATTTAATTTTGTGCTGTGTAAGATCGATTAAAGGTAAAGTGTTTCTTATTAAGATTTTTTCATTCACATGACTCTAATTGTAGGCCTCTTATTAAAATGGAAATATTATATTCATCCCACTATAACCTTTAATGGTACGAAAACTCACGACATTTTTTTGCGTTAATCAATAATGAACAATATTTTCCTTTTTTTCTTTACATAAATTTTTTTATCCCTGAATTTTCCTAACAATAGGTGGTAGATTTTATATATATGTATGTATGCTTCCATAATAAATTAATTAAAGTTTGGGTATTCACTAGGTGCAGGTTGTTGGGTTGAGGAAAGCAAATGAATCTTGGGATATATATTTATATGGATTGTGGAGTTGTAAAGTAAATTAAAGTGAAAAGCATGGGCCAAATAGGTCCCCAGAAACTTTCACTACGTGTTGAGTATATTGACTTTTTTTTTTTTTGGAACTCCCCAGCAAATCCGAAATTGCTGTTCTTGTGTGCGCATTCCGTAAATCCGTTCTTGTACAATAATTTACAAATCACACAATATATATAAATTGCACTAGACAAACTAGCTAGGTGCAATGAGCTCGGCTGAAAAAACTTCGGGATGTAAATCGCGCTAAGCATATATTGGCATTATGTCATTGGTTTTACGTTGAATCTACTTTGTGTAGCATGAAAATATCTTTGCCCTTTTTGAGGAGTGAATTCAGGTGAATTAATATTACACACATAATTCTTTTCACTTATCCCAGACATTGCCCACTACGTGTTGAAGTCATTTCAATCATTCTCGTAAATATTTTGTATTTGTAGTCAGTGAACATTGTCAGCATTAAAATCATCATTATTTATTACTTCATTACAAGTTTGAATCTTAAAATTCTAAAAATAAAAATTTTGTTTAAATCAAGTGATGTTTGTTGAAAAAAAAAACTTGAAAATATTAGTAGATCAGTTATTGGTAGTTCCGTTCCAACTTTAGAAAACTTACTTTCAATTTTGAATATATATGTCTGAAACATATATTTGATGTTTGATCTTGTTAAGTAAAATTTTAAGAAAAAAGATATCGGAAGTTTGATTTGAACAAGTCAAATTTCAAGCAAAAATGTTGCAAGCTTGCTGTCAAAATTCATATGCGAATTTTTGCAACTTCAATAGTGTATGTCTTAAATTAATTCCAAAATGATAAAATTTCTAAATTTTTAGACATTATAAATTTTTACACATTATAGTTGGGCACTTGCCCCCTACGTACGTGCCTAACCATGTGCTGTTTCACACAAAGGATAAATATACTTTTTTGGTAAATAATTATGAAGCTAATTAATTAGTTTTTCTCCTTTTTGGAATATTAATCCTCTATTTTCAAATCTCTTAATACCGTTGAAACTTCAGTTTATGATCAAACATCTCTAGAATCGTATTAAATTTTTACTTGTCCACTATAGTATTAAATTTTCACTTTTACTTGTTCACTTTAACATATCAAGAGAAAAATATTTTTTTTCTTCTTATTTTACTTTTAATATTAACTACTCGTTCTCCAAGTTTATTTAAATTATACACCAATTAATATGAATACTATAATAAAATATGCACTTTATTTATTATTTTTTGCAATAAACTAAAATGTACTTGATCCCCTTATAATCCTTTGTACTTGAGAGAAACTATTTTGAAAAGAAAATAGAAATTGATATTGAGGTTAATTACTATACTATAAGAGGGAGTGGTAGCAGCTTAAGTAGGCACGAGGTCAACGTATTTGTTTGTGCTGCCTGCTTAGATATTTTCTTTTATATTTTTTTAATTTTAATTTATTTATCTTACTTTTCTTTCTAATTTGTTATATATTTACAAAATTTCGTAAAAAAATAATATAAATTACAATAATTAACAACTTAAAATATTTAAAATACATAAAAATTTGGTTGACGCTCAAAATTTTATCGGTGCCACATAAATTAGGATAGAAGAAAAAATATTATAAATCACAATAATTAACAACTTAAAATATTTAAAAGATATATAGACAGAGAGAGTAACATATATTATTTTAAATTACATAAAAAAATGTATTGTAAATCATAATAGTTAACAACTTAAAATATGTAAAAACCATATAAAAAATTTAATTGACTATTTAAATTCTATTTGTGTTATATAAATAACAAAAAAAAATATATATATTAGACCCGTACTAACACGAACTCCCTTATACTATATGGTCCTGTTGGGTAATCATGTGAATATTGTGTTGATGCATTATCTTTTTGACTTTCACATTACACGTACAGGAAAAAGCAGTCAAGATACAGCTAATTTTTTTCCCTTTGTTAATGGTCGACCTTGTGCCTATGCTAAATCTTGCTCCCTGTAGTATAAAGTGCAAATATTCCATTCACATAATTAATGAACCATAATATATCTCAAGCCTTAGTCATTCAATATTAGACAAATGAAATTGGAGGGTTATGGTCCAGTTATTAAGAATGTGCAAAAACTGATTTAATCATGATAAATTTATTACTAAGGGGTGGGGTGCTCAAGGGTGGCGCCGGGGCTTAGGGTTGGGTGAATTGGGGTGAGGAGGAGACAATGAGTTTGAAGTCAGAGACAAAGTCATGATTTAAAACTCATTAGCTTATAGGTTTGAGATTCTAGTCCATTTAAGTTACTAGGTTCTAAACTAATATTTTGTTTATACCCAATGAATTTCTTAAGATAAACATATGATATGGACTAAAGTTATTGAATTCGGCCGGCTCTATAACCGTACTCTAGCTCCAATAATATCCCTGCTTGAAGTGTCATTTATGGAACTTGATTTTTCTACCCTTAGAGGTGGAAACATAACAATTTATTTATTGTCTTTATAATATTCATATTGGTTGGGCGCTTTGGGGGAGAACCAAAGGGAAGTTCAGTTTCCATCCCCGATTACAATAAAAAAAACTCCTATGAAGGTGATCTTTTACTTGTTCAAATAACAATTAAAGTGAAGGTGGGCCAAAAACGATGAATCATTTTAGAGTAATTCATCAAATTAGTTAAATCTAAAATAATAATATACTGCTCATTGAATAAATGAAACTTTGATGAATAACTAATTGATCGTCTTTCTTTCAGTTATTTTTCTCTAATTAGGAAAGTCATTTTTCTGAATTATTAAAAAACTTAATTAGAGAAAATGTTTCCAGAAATGTTTTAACTAAACATTCTTTTGAGAATATTTTTCTTCATACCAAATTATATGTGTCTATAAATGACATAAATTAGATTCGAATCCTAAATTATAAGTGAAAGTGGAAATAACAGTCGGTGCATATAACTGCAGTATCTGATTAATTAATTAATGTAATGGCCACAATTCTGAAATATTATGAGTATAGGACATAAGAAAACGACATGTAACTAAAAAATTAAAGAGGAAATTAAGAAAAGAAAGATATGAACATGCAAAATAAGAGAAAAGGAAGGGACGTGGGGGCAGTGGGGATATATACTAAATCTTTGAAGATTCAAGAAAATAAATTATTGGAGGACCTACCCTTGTATCTTTCTTTTTATTTATTTTTTTAAAAAAAAAAGTCTAAAAAGTAATTGGAAAGGTGTTGATTCCTCAAGTTTTTTTTTTTAAAAAAAGTACACCTTAAAAAATACCATTTGTTTCCTGTATATACTAGATTTTATGGACAAACAAGACGTAAAAAGCCAATGAAAGTGGAAATATATATGTGAGTTGTGACTACTGTTTAGTCCACTTATGGAAAGAAAGCTTTATTACATAATCCCTATTGTTGAAATAAAGTTAAACTAATTAATTAGATGCAAATCCAACTTAGTGGGTTTCATGTTTAGTGGCTTTACTTTCTCTTCTTCTAATATTCTTACTATGGAATAACCTCAAGTGTAGTAGTATTTGTCTTATTCTTGTAGTGTTTTGTTTTAGATTTTTATCGCCATCTATTGTATCTGGTGTTTCAATTATCGCACTATCTTGTTATTATTGTTTTCTTATTAGTTGTTATGTTTTCTTCACTATCATTTTCCTTTTCATACCTACGATGATTTGCTATACTCGTGGCAAGGTCAAGGGTATTTTGGAAACAACCTATCTACTTCTACGAGGTAGTGGTAACTGGTAAGCAGTGACGGATCCAGACTTTTCATCAAGTGGGTTCAATATATAAAAAATATATATGCAACGAAGCAAATAAAATAAAGTTGAATTAACTAAAAAATATTGTTACAATTCTATTCTACGAGTTTTTATTTCTTGAAACCTATTCATAATACTCTCATCAGAAATAGTATTAAATATTATTTTTTCTACATAAGGCACCATACAACTGCTCATGAAATCATCATCCATTCAATTTTCGGCAGGAGCAATGCAAACTTTACAAAACGAAACACAAAAGGATAATTAAAGTATTTCTTTGTCTTAACTAGCTCCTTAGAAAGATCACTAAATGCTTTTAGATTAGAGAACCTTTCATCAACGTCCCGAACATCAACAATATAAGACTCTAACTGATTTTTGAGAGTAACCATTATATTTTCACCAAAATCATCATGATATAATTTAGCCATTCTCAATATTTTGTTGATGTCAAAACTAAAAAATGAGTCAATTGGATTCAAGCAAGCAACTCCAATAAGCAAATCTGTTCTCACCTCATTAAAACGATCATTGATTTCTTGAAGTTGTCAATCAATAATCTTAAAAATTACTCCCACGCGATAGTGATGTGAAGTTGCCTCCACTTTGATGAATGCTTTCATCTTGAAATAAATAGCAACACAAACAATAAGCGGCATCTTCAATCTCACTATACTCCAACCAATCATGATATTTTTTAAACCATTTATGATTAAAATGATGTTTTAATTCAGAAATATATCTTTGAGGAAACTCGCGAACTTGAGGTTGATGAAGACCTCGTTGGACATATGCTCGTCTAATCTCATCATGATCATCCGGATGATAGTCCCAAATAGATTTTTTTTTGGATCTGTCGGTAAAAAAATTAAGTTTACTCCTTGCTTTTATTTTTAGTAGAATAATGATTTTCTTCTACTTGATTCAAGTTCTCTTCCACGTGAGAAGTATTTTGAGCGGATGAACTTGATTATGACAACTTGGATAACACCTGAGCAAAATATCTCTTCATTGAATTTAAAACCTCTATTGTCGAATTAAAAGTCTCATTAGAAAATTAAGAGTCATTACAAGCATTAGAATTTTGAAAGGTTTGTAAAAAAAAATGTGGCTGAAATTGAAAAGAAAATCAATTATAGTTTTCTTCAATTTTAAATAGTACAAAAAATTTAAGTTGAAGAAATAAAAAATAATTACAATAATTTTAAATATATGAAAGATTAAAAGTAGAGAATAGAGAGCAAACAACAAATTTGATAAATTTTTTGGTGTTGAATTTGATATGAAATCGCTATTTTCTTGCTTGGAGGTTATTAGTTGTAGTTTTTTTTTTTTTGGTGTTTACGCTGTAGGATTTGTGAGAATTGGGGATTAGGGATTAATGGATTTGGATCTTGGGAAATAGGAATAATGGGGTTGTGAATATAGGGAATTGGGGATAATTAAAATAATAAAATAATTAAAAATAAGTAAATGTAGTAAGTATAATAAGAAAGAGCATGTGCTGGGAAATTCAAAAAAGGAAAAAAAGAGGGCTAGACGCTCCACATGTACATAGTGGGTTCAAGAATAAGTATATCACCTATATATTTTCAAAAATTGATTATATATCATGTAATTTTTTGACGAAGTGGGTTCATATAAATTTACTTGAACCTATGTGGGTCCGCCTCTGCTAGTAAGGTTTGTGTATACTTTACCCTCTCCAAACTCACTTGTGGAATTTCACTGGATATGTTGTTGTTATTGTTATTCAATAACTTGAAGTGTGCATTTTTAAACATTAATATTCTACATTGTGCCTATTTTTAAATTTTCGATCTGGTGTTCAGTAATCGATTGAGGCCCAATTAAATTCAAATTCATATTGAGAAATCTCATATTGAAGAGGTAAAACATTTTCGAATAAAAGCGACTTCAATCCGTACCCAACAAAGCTAAAACTCAAATCATCTTATTAAGAATGAAAAAATAGCTATCATTGCATTGCGACTAGTATCGGTTACGGTTTGCCTATTGCATTCATTGCAAAATAGTTACTTGCTTTAGCTTCAGAACTAAATTGGAATTCCACCAACAAAATTAAAACAATGGAATTAATTTCCAGATATCATTACTAGCATTATCTTCGTATTTTATAAACTGAACATAAGAATATGATATATGGACACATCTTTTCTTAATTATATTTAATATAAATATGTTGTAAAGGCACCAAACAAGTTGACAAATAACCATTGTGGAAAATTTTTATGTCTTGTTCTTTGGCCACAAAAAATATGGCTACAGCTACATATGATACTTGGCTGTCTTATACTTTGTTTATTTTAATTGCCAACTTCAGTTTTAAGTATATAAAGTCGTACTCCCTCCGTTTAAAAAAAAAGACCTATTTTGACTTGGCACGAAGTTTAAGAAAATAAAGAAGATTTTTGAATTTTGTGATCTTAAATTAAAGTTATGTCAAATGTACTAAAATGTCCTTTAACCTTGTAGTCTTAAACATGTCATGTGGAAAGTTGGAATTAAAGTGTTACAAAAAAAAAAGGTTTTTTTTTTTTTTAAATGAACTAAAAAAAAAGTAGGTCATTCTTTTTTAAACGGAGGGAGTATCAAAAGGTCTCGTGATTTTTCTTTATGGTATATATTACAAGTGGATTCAAAAGTTGTCACTTCATAAATTAAATTTAGAGTTTTTGGTTGGACAAACAGTATACTTGTGAAGTACATCACTGATTCCAGCACTGAAAAATACACACAGGAAAAAAAAAGTTAATGGTTAAAAATACACCTAAAGTATTTTAATTTTTTGAATTTTATACATGAACTATCAAGTGTATGAGTTTCCTATCTGAACAATCACAAAATATCTAGCGAAACACACTTGAACTATCAGTTGTTTGAATTTCCTACCTGAATTAGGTATGAAACTCAACAACTTGTCAAGCTATGGTTCCCTCAAAGTTATGGAGTAAGACATTGATTTCTCAACAAGATCATTTTTTTTGATTGTATGATGAACTCCCTTGAAAAACATTGACGCGTGTGTAAACGAGTAGCTCTACCACAGGGGCGGCTCAAGCATATTAGTGGTCTAAGGCGAAAATCAAACGGAGGCCTTAAATTTTTAAGAAAAATCAAATCTTTTTTTTTATATAAAATCTACTTTTCAAATTTCTTGAAATGCAAAATTGTTAATTATTTTCTTATCATCCATTTCGTCTAATATTTGTTTTGTTTTATATATAAAAATTACTTTTTTTACCAATTGTATTTAATATTTTTTTTATAAAAAACCTATAATCTATTATTGTTCAAAAAAAATGAGGCCCCTCAAATTTAGGAGCCTAAGGCGGCCGCCTTTTTCTTAAAGGGGTTGAGCCGCCCCTGCTCTACCAACTGAGCTATAGCCCTTAGTGCTTGTGATACATATTTTATCATGTAGATAAATTCTTGTCATGATAAAATTTTCATGATCTAACATCAACAATCTTTGATCTCTTTGAGTGGTATTCCTTAGATTAATATTGCTTATAAGTAATATGATATTAAACTGATAGTTCAGGTAGAAAACTCAAAAAATTAAAATACTTTAAGTATGTTTTTGACTTTTCACTCAAAAAATAACAAAAGGATAAATAAATTAACTTAGCAATTGCAAATATCGAGAAAGATTTTGAGTATACAGGCAGACCTCTTTCTAGAGCGAAAGTATTTGTTCGAAGGTTTCATAGTTATTACAGCGATGTGTTGTTATATATGTATAGTGTTATTTGACGTCTAAATGTCATTTAGTCGTTATAAACAAAAATATAAAAATATTTTTTTTTTACTTTTTATGTTATAAACAAAAACAAAATACTTGTTATTTGCCTAATTTAATAATTTTATATACCAAAAAACTAATTTAACCAAAATAATAAAGGCTTGCAATCTATCTGATTTAATGATGATTACTATAAATATTTTAATAATTTATATTATACATAATATATGTCTTACAAAATATTACTATTACACAATAATTGAGTATGACGTTTATAAAAAGGTAATTTTATAAAGAGTATACTGCTATAATAAATGTTATTGTTGTTATAGGTAGAATAATGTTATAGAGAAATAAAATATAACATAAAAATCAATTTTGGAGAAAATCAAGTCGTTATAATGAAATGCTATTAAACGAGTGACCATTATAGAGATGTTTGACTGTAAATAGAATTCTTTAGCCAAATTAGAAATTCTTCAATAATTACTCTCGCGCTCAAACAAGAATATCATAATTAATTATGATAACTGTAATAGAAATATTAAACTAAGAACAAGAAGAATAGAGAGGGAGAAGAGAGATCTTCCTATTACTCATCAATTGAGAGATTTTGGGATGAATTACAATGAAGGTAAATTCCTTTATTTATAGGGGAAAACTAACTTGGCCCCAAAGTTAGAGTTCCTAACTTTTCTCCAAAAAAACCTAAATATAAACATTCACTATAGTAATAATACTTTATAACACTCCCCCTTGAATGTCTATTTGATGGATAATATGCCTCATTAAAACCTTACTAGATAAAATCCAGTGGAAAAAATTCTAGTGAAGGAAAAAGAGTACACATATCTCATAATACGCATTTTGGCTGCCTCATTAAAAACCTTACAAGGAAAACTCAGTGGGACAAAACCTTGTGAGGGAAAAAGAGTACAACGCGTATTAACTCCCCCTGATGAAAACATCAATCCAAGACTTGAATCTTTGCATTCCAATCTTGTCATCATCTTCTCGAAAGTTGTAGTTGATAAAGACTTGGTGAATAAATCAACCATATTATCATTCAAACGAATCTGTTGCACATTGATATCACCATTCTTTTGGAGCTCATGTGTGTAGAAAAACTTTGGTGAAATGCGCTTCGTTCTATCTTCTTTTATGAATCTCCTCTTCAATTGTGCTATGCATGCCACACATATTCTCGACTTGCTTCATGAATAACTATTATTATCTCAGCATGATTTGACTGTCATGTAAATTAATATAGTATGACAGTAACACCTTCATGAAAATAGCTAAAAGTTTGTATCGAACTCTTATGTCGATGAAGTGAATATCCTGCATATTCAAAAACTTGACAATATTCATTAGGATAAACACATTCATATCACAACTTGTAATTAATCTTGTTTCAGTATCTCCATATAAGAGTATAACTATATCAAACTCATAGTTATAGCAAGATGTATACATGCATCAATTGTACAAGATATGGTACTTCAGGACCAATTCAATTCTGCAAATTTTTTATTTCAATAGATAATCTATTGTTTTTAAAAACTCTCCAAGAGTTTCAATTCAAGTCATCGACCTTGATTGATTTAATCCATATGAGGATTACAAATAAGTTTTTCAGAAACTTATATATGCTTCAGGCATTTTGAATCCTATAAGGATTTTCATCTCAATTTTGTCAAATTTGTCAAGTGACACAACGACATCTTCTAGTGTCTAGATTGCAAGTCAAATAAGCTTTACGCTTACCAAGATGCATCCTTCCATGTCACTTGATAAATATTTCTACGCTAGCATGCTTTAATAGACGTAGAATTCAGATCCTCATAATCTTTTACAATATTACGCTATATTGTATGAAAAGATATTATTGATGATATATCATTTGTATCGATTTACAATGCGACATAACTTATTGAGATCTCATCACTTCATTATTTTCTTAGGTACCTAAACCTCTTATGAGGTTTCATGAAGTATTATGTCGTAGGCTCTTTAAGAGCATATTGACTCACATTATGATCATTTGCTCCTTTTCTTTTTCAAGGATTATTATAATTAGAACCGATTGATCATCATGCTTCATGCATGCCATAGACTTATCCTTCAGGGACATCCAATAGGAGCATTTGCATCTAAATATGAAATTAATTTTGGGTCAACAACATTTGACTTGAATTATCTTTTAAATGAGGATCATACTAATAATAATTCATAACTATTTCATAGATGCTTATTCTCTCCTTCTTATGTTAGAAAAGCTAACATATATCCTCTATCTTCTTTGAAGAATTCATCTTTGTGCATCATGGTATATTCATTTATCATATACCGCACATTAAAATCAATTAGATGAAAAATATTTGGTTCCTGACCTTGAACCAATTGAGGGGAAAAATTAATCATAATTCGTTGGTCTGAATGCATACAAGTGCTATTGTATACAATATATCATATTTCAGATCAATACATGAAACTTTGTTCTCATAAGCAATGGTTTAACTATTTATCTGAAGCATTTAATGCCAAACCAGCTTGAATATTGATCAACATTATCAAGATTAATTGTCTTGATTACATAATCTGAAAATTGTGCTCTTAACTCAATTATTTTGAGTAAGCAATTTTGCGAATGTCAAACTGCAGGTTGACAATAAGCGTACATGTGACAATCTTATCTCTCATTGATGCATCAATTTAAGATATCACATGACAGGTGAACGGGCCCATATTCACCTTTTATACTTTTCAGAATTTAGGGGATTCAATCCCAACATTAGTTGATTCAATCAACTTATCATGAGAACAAACAACATGAACAATTCTTGAAGAATCTTCTAATTTTTCAATATATGTTGAATATTCAATATGCACATCTTCAGGATGGCAAGATCATTCATGCTAACATATAAAATTATTTGCATTATTAACTCCAAGTTACTATGACATGTGATATTTCCTTTAGTAAACTTCAAGTTTACTTTTGCATGAATATCATATCAATAAACTCTAGATGTGATCTCATCATGCTCGAATAACTTTTCACATACGTGTAACCATAGTAACTTTGGAGATATTCAATCTTCCAATTATTCTACCTCTTTCGGAGGTGGGTTGTGATGTAATCACAACCAAGTGCACGTCTGCATTTATATGCATTACTAAATATTATCACATTCACTTCAGGGAATGGATCTATATTTGTATCAATCAAAATTCTCATTCTCCAAGAATGGAATATAATAGTGGCTTAAGCCTATCAAATTATGATAGCTTAAATCCTCTTTCAAGATATTGCTACTTCAGGAGCAAATCGAGGCATACATATGATGTAGAGAATGTTTCTCTAACATATCTTTTAGAGTATACGAAATCTCAAAACAATTATTGTTTAACCACTTGTCTTCTTTCAGACTTTTTATACTTTGCTACCACATTCACACTATGGAATGGAGCAAATCAATAGAACATATATAATTACTTTTGGTAAAAACAAACCTTTTAAAATTATTCAGTACACAATCATAATTTGAGATTATTGAACGTAATAAATATTTCTTATCATGCAAGAAATCATATGAGACGAGATCTTGTATTATATGATGAAGAAGTGCAAAGGAATTATCATATAATCAAAATGACTCTCCGTGTAATTTGAAAAACACAATCTTTAAGGACAAGTCTTCCAGACTAGTAAACGATTTATATAGTAGATTTCCCTTTTTCTTCTATTGATTAGTAAACCCCTTTATTTATAGGGGAAAACTAACTTGACCCCAAAGTTAGGGTTCCTAACTTTTCTTCAAAGAAACCTAAATATAGACATTCACTATAATAATAATACTTTATAACAATAAGCAACATATTCCTTCGACATTAAACATTCTAATGGAAAAGTAATCCCTATCTTAAATACTCAAAGAATAACATTTTCTCAACGAGTGATTATCCCATTCATACTAATCATTAGATGAAGATAATTATTTATTGGGACTATATTATATATAATATATCCAATAATTAAAATTTTATTTACAAAAAAATTAAGAATAATTTGTATTATTGATTATATTTTTCGAAAGCAAAACCAAACCAGCCCAGTACGTACTTTCTAAAAGCGTAAGTTCGACTTAATAGACTGTTACAATATTTTGTCCACCAAAAACCTTTGAAAGAGATCCAACACTACCCTCTGTGCCAAAATAATAAGTGTCTATTTAGTGAAAAAGAATTGTACCAAAGATATGTGTCGTTTTAGAAAATTCAAGACATATTTTTAACTATACCTTTATATTAAAGAATTATTTCTTCTCCAATGCTTAATTCTCAAAAAATATTTAATAATAAAAAAAATTTAATAAATTATATTTTATATTTATTATTATTTTAGATGAATGTAAAATAAGTTAAAACGATACTTCTTTTGGAAAGGAAAGAGTAGAGAAGAAAAAGATAATGCGAACATCTTTTCATGCAAAAAAAAAAAAAAAAAAAGAATGAAAAAGTTAGAAGAAAAGAGAAAAGAAAAAGGATGTGAACAGGAAGGAATATGTCGAGACTTTTGATTGCTTTTTACGTGTGTAGTTGGATGTTGCAGAAAAATAAGGTCCACACTACCCATTCACTCCTTTTTCCACCATTCATTCCTCCAAACTATACGATCAAAGCTAGCCGATTGTTCAAATCATATTAAAGAAATTACTTTTTAAAAAAAAAGATTATGTGAGACTTTTTCATAAATCTTTCATGATTAAGATTAGTTGTTTGGTGTGCGAGTAATTTAATATGCCTAATATCCCAAATAAGAATTGGGATGACTTCTATTTTAATACCATGTAAAAAAATAGATGTTGAGTTTAACTCATCTAAAAAGTAGCTCAAAAAGTGAAGATGGTTCAAATCATTTAAAAGAAATCACTTATTTCTTGAAGAATCAATGTGCGACTTTTCAATTTGTAGTCTTCAAAAATAAATTTTTAAAGCATAAAATAAAATTTGGCATGCAAAGGTCAACGCTGGAGAGGAACCACAATTTGACTTGATGCCACGTAAGCTGACCCCACAATTTTAGCTATGCTATGCTAGGTAGGCTGTCGCGTGCTTATCTGGATCATCATTTTATGTTGTCGTCTCACTCATCAGCATGCGCGTGCAATCCACTCTCCCTTTGATTGATTGATTTGAGCGGCAATTCCACTTGCACTCAATTCATTCGTCAACAAAATTTACTTGTATTTATATGAAATCAATATTTTGCCGGTTCATTATTTCAAAAATATATTTATATTTTTATTTGTCATTTTTAATACTAATAATTGATTTTTTTCATATATTATCCTTATTAATTATTTATTCTTCAAATTATTTTCCAATACTTAATATTAACCATTAATTAATAGAAATAATATGATAAATAATCATGTCAATTATTATTTTCTTAATGAATGTGCTAAATCTAAATATGATAAATAAAAATGTATGGAGGAAATATATTCATATGTCTACACTATTATAATTAAATAATATAATTTGATGTAAATATCATATACGAGTAATTTACTTGAATTTTTTAAACATATTTGACTTTGTCTTTTAGTCTTATGAAATAAGAGTAAAAGTTAAAAGATAACGATCGTCACATATAATGCGTGTGTCTATTTATTTATTTTATATATATTTAAATATTTACTTGAGCAAATTTAAAGTTAAAGAATATAGATATCAGTTAAAGGTCAAATTAAAAGGTATATTTATGTATTACGCCTAATTTGTGATGAACAAGTGTTATATATAAGTTATAATGTAATCACACAATTAATTGAAAGTACTTTAATAGACAAAGTATTAGGTTTGTGTTGTCCTCACTCCTCACAAGCCATATATGTCCCAATTACTTTGGCTATTAAGTAGTTAATACATCATGTCTATCATCATCATAATCCAATTCTTTGCTTTTCCACAACTAATATTCTGCTTAATTAAGATACTTTCTACTTCTTAACATGCTTTCCTAATTCTTTGCTTTTCCAGAACCTTTCTAAATTTAGTTAATTTAGAATCAATTTAATTTCAACTGCCCCCTATAGCATAAAAGTTTTTACAAGATTTTAAACTAAATTTAGGAAAGTTCCAAAAAAGTTCTCTTGTATTTGCAAAAAATAATAATAATCAAATAAATTAATGGTGGAATAAAAAATTATAACAAAATAACTCAAGAAAATGTTAAAAGTGTGTCATAATTGGAATTCAAAATCTATAACTTCAAATAATTTGAATTACATTCAACACTACTCTACAAGTTTCCATTATGTCATTTTTCAACCTGACCATCCGACTCCTGATCCTGACCACGACCCAGGTCTCGACTCTTTTCCAATTTATTTCCATACACAAATTCATTTTTATATATATGTTCAATATTATTTTCTAATAAATAATATTGTTATATCCTGAAAGAAAAATATGCCACTCCAAATACTTAAAAGAATTTTTTTAAATTTTATGTATAGATGGTATAATATTTATCAATCAAGTCATTCATGAAATAACTAAAAGTAAAAACTACATAATAAATATTAATAATAATTTTAATAGAAACAATAATTAATTTACTATAACAAATTAAATTATAAGAATTTAAGAAAAATCTTTACAATCTTAATATGTATAGCTTACATCCTTAAAAAAAAGAGAAAAAAGCGTATAACTGGGATCTCATACTTCATTATTTGGTCCGGATTCACGTGTAATCAAATAGACATAGTAGTTCTAATTGCTCGAATTTTGAGAGTTAATTTTTTTATTTTTTAAATATTTTATAGTATAAAAAACTATAATTTATAATATTTTTATATAATTCTTAAATATATAAATAATATTTAAATTTATAAACAAAATTAAATAAAATTTGAAGGTACAACATAATTCACATTTAAGGAAGGCATAATATATAAATGTGTTGTTTAATTTGGTCTCAATTAATATTATGCCTCCAACTTTGGATGTGCACAAGTACACATTTAAACTTGTATAAAATTAAAGTCCTACATGGCATCTACGTAACAATTCACATGAGATTGTTATGTAGATACCACGTAAATACTATATAGAATATTTATGTCTACTTATTCAACTTTATACATATCAGTTAAGCCCAAGTTAAAGCGCATGCTTAGGTATTATGCCTTTAAGGAACAATATATTTTCTTTTCGAATTTATAATAGACTCTTATGATCAACTCCTTCTCGAATTCAACACCTAAGGAAAGCTTAATACAACAAGCTGAATTGCACTTTATATTTTCTTGCCAAAAGAGTGAACCCTCCCTCTCCTCTTCATTGTTTCCCTTTTCATGCTTTTGCAATTAATTAATGCCAACTTCTATCTATTCCCATACTTCTCAGTCTCTCCCCTCCCCTTCTTCTCCTTTTTCTCTTCCAAGAAAAACTTCTATTGAACAAAGACACAACTCACATTCTTGATCCAAGTTGAAGGTACCATTTTTTAATTTAGCTTTTCGAACACTCAAAAATCTGATCTTTTTCAAGAAAATCCCTTGTTTGTTTGCCTTCTTTTTGTTGTACAGTTCAGAAGTGAAATCCCATTTCATGGTCTTGGTAATTCTGCCACTTGAGTTTTAGTGGCATGAAAAAAGGGGTTTGATTTTTTTTTTCTTTCCTTTTTCTGATATTTCCCAATTATACTTTTCCAAGTGATAATGCTTTGATCTAATATTGTTTTGCTTTTGGGGTTACGTAAAAGGATTTTGTGTCTACAAATCTACCACTTTGTTTGAATTCTTTTTACTTTATCTGTCTGCTCCACTAAGTAGTGCAAAGATTCAAATTTTATCAGACTGTCTTTCCTCTATCTTTGGTTCACTTTTTTCTACTTTGTTTATCCTCTGAAAAAGACTCAAATTTTGACATTTGGGGTGAAAGACTGAATCTTTTTGACATTTGTGTTCAGTAACTTTTCTTTTTCAGGTTACTTTTTTCAAATTAAAACAAGAACTTGGATCTATAAGAAATACTAAATTTTGGAACTTGGATTCTGATAAATCTCTTTTCTTCTCTGTTTTGGAAATGGAGACTTATGTGGATAAGTTTTGATTTGTGAACATGGTGACAGATTAAAAAAATTGAAGGGTAATATATCAAGCTTTGACAACTGTGGGTGCTACCTAGTTTCCTGTTTTTGTGTTTTGTTTAATGTTTCCCAGAATAATGAATATCCTGTTTTTCTGTCTTCTTAGCTTAATTATTTAATTGAAGATTAAGGGTGCATAAAATCTCTCAAATTTTGATTTGTATAATATAGATTCCCATTGGATGACTAAAGCTTAAGACAGCATATTATTTACTATATTATATTCATCAATCACATGCAAATCTTTTAATCTGTGTGTTGGTTAGTTAGTCTAGTTTCCATATTTGTAGTCATTATCCATCTTGTTATGTAGTAATGAATAAACTATTACATTAATTAATCTCTTCTTGTGTTGTTTAGCTGGATTCGTTTATCAGTTCACGTCTTGTTCAGTGGCGATATTTTGGCGTTGGATGCTTGTGAGTTCTACGTTTGTTTGCTTAGTTGACAATTCAATCTGATCTGTGAACCTGGTGAGATCTGATGGTTTCTTTGTGTGTTTGAGAAAATGGGGGGTTGTGTCTCTACCAGCAATCATAGTGCTTGTAGTAGCAGGAGCAACGGAGAACGAGTTTCCCCTGAATGTTTGGGGATAGGGATGTTTAGTCGAAAGAGGATTAGAAAAACTTTTTCTGATCCTGTTACTACATTGCAACATTTGTCTTCAATACCTAATCGGATATTCAAAAATGGAAAGAGCCGGACTTCTTGCATATTCACTCAACAAGGGCGTAAAGGCATAAACCAGGATGCCATGGTTGTCTGGGAAGTAAGTGGCGTTCTCTTGTCTAGAACCACTATTGCAACTTTGGAGTGTGATATGTTAAATTTATGTATCTGTGCAGGATTTCATGGCTGAAGATGTGACCTTTTGTGGTGTATTTGATGGTCATGGTCCACATGGCCATCTTGTTGCTCGCAAAGTAAGGGATGCACTGCCCTTGAAGCTAGCGTCGTTTTTGCAATCATTTGACTCGAAGCGCAATGGTTCTACTGCAAATTGCTGCAGTGGTAATCAAAAATTGGATGTGGTGGATCCTGATAAGGATGGAGGGATGGAGGATAAAGTGGACTACTTGTGGAGAGAAGCTTTCCTTAAAACATACAAAGCCATGGATAAAGAACTAAGGTCCCATCCTAATTTAGATTGCTTTTGCAGTGGGAGCACTGCCATTACTCTAGTGAAACAGGTAACAAGTTGCATTTGGTTATAATTGTCCTCATGCAATTTCATTCATTCCCTTTTCTTCTAAGCTTATTATTAATATTTTGTGTCACAAGGGTTCAAATCTTTTTATGGGCTACATTGGTGATTCTCGGGCAATCTTGGCATCAAAGGACAGTAATGATTCAATAGTAGCAGTTCAATTAACTGTTGATCTGAAGCCTGACTTACCCAGTATGTCTATATCATAGCCAATCTTTCATGTTATGTGATCTCCTTCTGGATTCTCTTTGATGATATAGTGTTTTGTGTTGCCAGAGGAAGCTGAGAGGATAAAACGATGTAAAGGTCGGGTTTTTGCGTTGCAAGATGAGCCTGAGGTGCAGAGAGTGTGGCTGCCATTTGATGATGCCCCTGGTTTAGCAATGGCTCGGGCATTTGGCGATTTCTGCTTGAAGGAATATGGGGTGATTTCAGTTCCAGAATTTTCTCACCGTATTCTTACCGAAAGGGACAAGTTCATTGTTCTAGCTTCTGATGGGGTATGTATCCCTCTTGAAATCTTTGTTTAATTTGCTAGCTCAGTTATCATTTTGTCGAAATAGTTGAATCCAAAGTGAAATTAAGAATGCCAAGTTGTGTCATAAATTCTAGTAAGACTTCTTTAACCACCTATTCTGTTGACTAACTGCAGTATTTGTACTTTACTGATTGTCACAGCCTTTGTTATCGTGGTTTTTTTACTTGTTTGAAATGGGGAAGTGGTAACTATGAAATTTATTATAAAGTTGATAATTCTTTTTTATTTTTCATTTCCTAAAATTACACAAACAAATGGAAAGATGATTCAGCACATATGATCTAGCCTATTGAACTTCCACCATCAGCTAAGAATTCAGAGTTTAAGTTCTCAGCGTCTGTGATATGTTTAGCAATGTAGCTAAGGCATCAGTTGACATTCTCATAAATATTATACGTGCGAATTGGCTTCATTTGTAAGTATTATAAAGTTATTCGGTCTTGTTATGAAAGTTGGCTGGTCAAAACCTTTCTCATTTTGGCAGAAGAAAGAGCCAAAGAGGCATTTAGGTTTTCTGTAAATCTAGTAGATAGGACATGTGTTCACATCTGATCTTTCGAGGAACGGAGTTAGTCACTTCAGAACTTCGAAAAGGCATTGGCTCATCCTGGTACAGTAGGTGGGTCTATTCTGGCTTTCTGGTTTGGGGACAGAACGAGGATATTAGTAGTCGCTAGAATTTGGTACATTCGGCACCAGGTATTAACATTAAACCGATTGGCAGAGGGATCTGTCATTAGTTTTAGTACCTGACTTGCCAAGACTCCTTATGCGGTGCACTTAGCTTAACTGCTGACAGGGGCAGATCTACAGTAGCGGGCGGGAACCCCCACCCGCTACTGTAAATTCTATAGTCATGTGGAAATTTGTTTTAAGAGTATAAGTATTTGCAGATGGGAACCCATAATTAAATGAATAGTTGGTTCGATGGCAAGTAAGGGACCCTTGAAATTCCTTTGGCTGTCTGACGTGGGTTTGAACCCCATTGGAGGTGTTTTTTTTAACTAATTTATTTGGGAACCCACAAGCTTAAAATCCTGGATCCGCCTCTGACTGCTGATGTTTTAGTAGATATCTGACAGATGAAGAGTTTAGCCTAGATAAAGACAATTCCTTTTGCTGGTTTGTTGCCGGAGGCAAGGAGCCGTGAACATGCATCATATACTAAGAATCTTTCAAATCTTTTGCAGTTATGGTTTCTAAATATAGAAAGTATTCTATTCTACTTGACCTCCTTCTGTATACTTTACTCTTTAAATTCCTGTAAGTTAAGGTCAGCTTGTTGAATTTCTTTTACGGCCTTCTTTGAATTTCTGAAAACTCTTCCTTTTCTGCAAAGTGGCTTATTATGTTTCTATTTCACTTCTGGAACTGCATATCCTGAAATAACGGGCAATTATCTTTTCTGGTCATGATTTTTCTTCTTTTTTTTTTTTGCTAAGTAATCAGAAAATTTGGAAATAGTTGCACTAAGCCGGTGCATCAGGCATAGTTGCAGAAAGTACAAATTCCCTATTGCGTCTAGTATTATATCTATTTCTGGTCATGATTTTCCCATCCTGACGTTATTGAGATATCCTCTGTATTCTTCACTGCTAATTTTTAATACCCGGCAAATGCGGAGTTTTGATGGCAGTTGGTTTCAACGATAGCTTTTCCATTGGACAAACCTGTTAGACATTGTAATCAATGGGAAATATGAAATGGCTTTCCTGATTCTGTTAACTGGATGAAATGAGCTACACCAGTTGTATCAAATATGAAATAACTATTAACTTTACTGCATTGTAAATTTGGAAAATATGAACACGAATTTCTGATTAGTGGAGTAGGTCTTAGAAAATGATCCTCCCTTACTGAAACTCTACTCTTATGCTTCCTTAGCAATGTCTTGAACCACATTTTTCTTACTCTTTAGACTAAGAAAAGCAGAATATAGTTGGAAATCCTCCTCGGTGATTTCAGTTTTAGCATTTATAAGAAATATTTGAAAAACATTTGAAAGAATTTCTTCAATATCATTTTTTTCCATTCGAAGTTCTTTCACTTAGATTAGTAGACTACTATAAAGCCTTTCCCATCCTGGAAGAGATATGGTTTGCTTACAGGTCACTATTTGCGTCATGCTGTTACAAAATGCTACTTTGTTTTCCCTTCAATTCTTATCTAATACAGAGGTATTGGCATCAATTACTGTTTTTGAATTGAGGATTTATATGGATACAGGTTTGGGACGTCTTGAGCAACGAGGAAGTGGTTGAGATTGTGTCGTCAGCTCCTACACGAGCATCAGCTGCCAGAATCCTGGTTGATTCAGCTGCACGAGAATGGAAAACCAAATATCCAACATCAAAGATGGATGATTGTGCAGTTGTTTGCTTGTTCTTGGATGGGAAAATGGACTCGGAATCAGATAATGAGGATCAATGTTTCTCTTCTGCCACACTCCAGAGCAACCATTCTGGTAACGCTGTGGAATCAGACGATGGACAGAATTCCGAGCCATCTCTGCAGAGGAACTTCACCGTCAGATCAGCTGAAGAGAACGACACCTACAAACGAATCGTTGCAGAAGTAGAAGCAAATCAAGAAGCCATGTCAACTGAAGATCAGAACTGGTTAGGATTAGAAGGCGTCACTCGGGTAAACTCCCTGGTTCAGCTTCCAAGATTTTCTGAAGAGATGCCAAGACCTTAACCTTGTTATTAAATTATATTTGTTGTAATATAGATCCCTTTCTGAAAGTTTAAGGATATATAATTTTGCTGCAGCATATCCTAGTATTGTTTATGATATATTTGGGGTTTGGTTTGTTCACTGGGTTAAAGTGACATTCATCTAACTGTAAAGTCTAATCTTCTTTAAGATACAGTAGTTGTTTTGTGTATTCTTTAACTTTTCAGTGTGCCAAAAAAATTTAGCCCCTCATGAATGATTTTTCACAAGAAACACCGGGGCTTCGGTCACCAGCTTTCATGTCATCAAGTTACTAACTTCTTTGACCTTTTGATACTGGGCAGGCGTCAGCCCCCATACATATTCTTACATCTTGAGTTGTCTAGGCTTGGTCACTGTGACAGTCTTTGTGAGGAGGCACCTTTTCTTTTGAAGTTACGAAACTATTTTGTCGAGTTTCTTAAAGAGAGTTGTCTCACGCCCCTACTCTATTCTCTATAGAGTTCAAAAGAGCCTTGCATGTTGTGGGGTTCACAGCTTGTGGAACATCTTTATTTCTTTGATATGATGAATGCAACGTGTTAGTGATAGTATAGGGTTCTTTTTATGGGGAAACAAGTGACTTTAATCAAGAAAAAATGGAAGAAATGTCAACTTTAATCATATCTTCAAATTGACAAATCAGGCACAACACAATTCCTGTAGTGATAGGTAATTATTAATCCCACATCATTATCAAATACCTTTATCTTTAAACGTGTCAGGTACTCATTCATGCAAATGATTAGACAACATTACCCAATAAACTCTTCAATGGTGTGTTAATAAGGGTTTTTAGAGAATAAGTGATTTTCTTACTTATTTTTTAATGTTAAGTTGGTAAAAAATGTATTGTTGTCCCATGAGCATTTAGATATAATATGGGCAAATACTATGACATCGAATCAGAATCCCCACCCTTTAATACAAACTAAGACTCCTGTCCCGATCCCAACCCGAGACACAACCTCGACTCGAGATCAAATCACCAAATTTGACCTCAACCCTGAATAAGAACTTGATCCTCGACCCGAGATCTGACTTTTGACTCAAGATCCGGGATCGACTCTTGATCCCGACCCCGATTCGACTTGGGAGTTAGGTCCCGGGTCAAGGTCCAGTCGTGAGTTTGAAAGTGATTTGAAAAATATTTTTCTTAATTTATGTAGGGATGCTATTTTTCTTAAATTGAAAAGAAATAAGTTTATTTAAAAACTATTTTTCAAAATATTTAAGACCAATCAAATATGAGAAAAAATTTAAAAATATTTTTTTAGCTTCGTACCAAAGATACCCTAAGAGTCGACTTATTTACCCAATTGTTCCTCCTTAATACTTCTCCACAGATTAAATCTTTTGGTAATCGTACTTTTGATATTAATCAATAGGCCCCATTTGAAATTAATTTCCCTCTTAGGTTGTGTTGGGCAATAACACAAACCTAAATAGTCGATTTTTTTGTTGTAGAAATTAGGTGTTAGATCTTAAAGATGATGTCCTTGCAAAAGGTAACTATTTTGTGCTAATGGATCGAATATTGGGTAAAGATCTTAGAGAAATTGACATGAATAATCGGTTTATCAAAATAATAATCAAAAAATGTATACTGTTTTATACATTAATGTTTTTTTTTTGATATATCTAGTTAGCGAGTGTAATTGTCTAGTCAATTGGCCGAATGTATAATTTGCCCAAAACTTTTCTCCTAATTTCTTTTTTTTGGGGTCAAAATTAGGTGGATGATAAGTTTTCGAGGCTGCTATGAAATTTTAGCTACCATTTGAAAGGTAATGAATAAATAGCCATTATGTAATGTAGAAAATAAATTCAGATAAAGATACTCTACCTAAGACAAAAAAATTTATATAGATTTAAACCTCGTGAATTTTTTTTATTTTTTTTTGAGACCCCGTGAATCTTTCTTGAGTTTCTGCTTGTTAATCCTTTGAATTCTAACAATGTTTGTTGGAGTTGTTTCGTGTTTTTATTAGGGGTATTTTAATCTAAAAAAATAACTATATATTAATAGCTTTTAAAATAGTGGCGTATATTTGGTAATAGGTGTTAAAAAGTGTCTAATGTATTTACCCCGGGTGAAATTCGTTTACACCCCCGAACTTTGCTTTAAAAATCAAACACACCCCTTAACTTTGAACAATAATCATTCTCCCCCCTTTATCCTACTTGAATTTTTTAAATGCCTATTTTGCCTTTGTATTATCAAACTTTATATTTTTTTAAAAAAAACTTTTTTGTAATCACAATTTTTATTTTTAAAATCTATATAACATATGTTGTATAATATATATATATATATATATATATATATATATATATATATATATATATAATTTCTTAGATGAAAAAGAAAAGTGAAAAATACTAATTGAATATGTAAGTTAATGACATTTCATAATGAAATAAATGAGCAAAATAAAAAAAATATTAATAATAATTAAAACTCTAATATCTAATTATACAAGTAAAAATAACAGGTAATTATAAATTTATAAATATATTTCAATGCATATATATAAAATTAAATGATTGTTGTTTATAAATTTTAAATTATAATTTAGAAAATATTTTATTATTGACAACCAAAACTCATTTATCTATGTAGACATTAGAAAATAACAGAGAGAGAACGAAAAAAACATGCATCTATATACATAATTACATATAGACATACATGCCCGTTTGGCCATAAGAATTTTTCACTATTTTTCAAAAATTATTTCACTTTAAATTATTCAAAAAAAATATTGTTTGGCCATAAAATTTTCAAATACAACTTGAGGTTGTATTTGAAAAAGTGAAAACACCTAAATACTTGTTTTCACTTTTTAGTTGTATTTAACACTTTGAATTCTAAAAAGTCTTTCAAAAAAGGTATGGCCAAACATAACTCCAACTCCAAATTTTTTAAATAAAGTGATTTTTTTTCATGACCAAACGCCCATTTAATGCATATAATATAAAAATATCATTCATAAAAATAGCATTAGATTTTGTGATTAGTTTGTAAAAGGATTATTTTATTAATAATGTTAATAAATTTAACTAAAAGTGGTAAATACCTAGGTTAAGAAAAAATAATATAAAAAGATATTACATAAATAAAAAAATTAAAAATATTAAGGGTAAAATAGACATTGCATAGGATAAAGGGGAGAGAACGATTATTGTTCAAAGTTGAGGGGGGTGTTTGATTTTTAAAGCAAAGTTAGAGGGTGTAAATGATTTTCACCCATTTACCCCTTTGTCTAGTTTAATTTCTAACTTTAATTCTTCTTATGGTAATTCTGAATCGCTGATTTATTACTTCATCTATTTTAATTTATGGGATATTTTTTGCTTTTCGAGATTTAGATTATACATATGAACTTTGATCAATATTATAGAATATTTTTTATTATTATATTGACATGAAAAGAATTGCAACTCATAGTGCTTTCATATAATACTAGACCATCTTAATTTTAGTTTTAAATATTAACTTAATCTAATTTAATTTAACTTCAAAGATTAGTCAAATTGATTGTAAAAAAGCAAAAATTATCGCACAAATTGAGACGAAGGACGTATAACGCTTTTTTTTTTACGTAGTTTTCTTGTGTTGACAAGACATTTATTTAGTATGAAAAGTAGCCATTTTAAACTCTCTCTTGATCATTGTAAATTAGATTTTTGTGGTTGTTTGTGTAAGTTTGAATTTTTACATAGATAGTGTCTTATGGAAGCTTTATTATAATTTTTAAGAATGCTTTAAATTTTTTATGATCTATAGTCTATTATTACATTTAATAGCTGATTAATTAGATAAAGTATATTCGCTCTTCTTTCTTCTTCTTCTCTTCTTCTCTTCTTCTTCTCCACATTTCTTCTTTCTTCTGCACTTTCCTTCTTCTCTTCTTCTTCTCCACTTTTCATCTTCTTCTTCTCCATCCTCAAATCCTTCATTATTTTTCCGATGAAAGCCCACCACATTACCACCAAATAACCACCCCCGTCACTGTTCAACTCCACTTCTTCACGTTCATTACAGATTTGAAAAATGCTTCGACGAAAGAAATGGAGCTTCGAGCTCCAGCCAAAAAAAAATTCACAATCGCGCCTCTTATCCTCCACTCCTTTCATTTTCCTATTTTTCCGGTAGAAACTTCAATGAACAAATTTATATTTTTTTTCCGGATCTAAGATAAGGTTAAGTGGACTAATTTCTTGTTAATCGGAGCTGAATTTTTCGATGGGACAGAGACAGAGGAGCAACGGGATTGGGGGTTCGGGTGATTTCGTGGTGGACTGGGTTGGAAGTTTGCTGATTACAACGATGGTTATTTTGATTTGCTGAAATTCGCCAGAAAAGAAAAGGGAGAGATGAATCAGAAAAGAGGGCGGTGGTGGTGTTTAGTGATGGTCTGGACGGAGTTTGCAGTTAGCCGGAGATAGCATCTCCGGCAATGGATGAAGTGCGTGGTGATGGTGGTTTGCTTTTGAGTTTGGTTAAAAGTATTGGTAGTCCGATGGTGATATGGTGGTGGTGATTCATCGCAGAGGAAGAGGTGAAACTTTTAAAAGTTGTATTAAAACTGTATTAAATAAATGATAGTTGTAATACAATTCGAATTCAATATTATACATTGTTATGAATTTGATAATTATTATTTCAGAATAAATATGATACATTTTAACAACGTAAACTAATTTAAGTAGTATGAAAAATATTTGAAATTCACATATAATACGTATAATATATTTATATTTAAAATGTTTTAGTTATGTATTCACCACATGCATTAAAATATTCCTATAATATTTATAATATATTGAATTCAAAATATATTACAATCGTTGTTTATTTTTTTCTCTTATTAATGATGTTAATAATGTATTATACCCGAATTTCAAACATTCAAATACTATTCAAATTAGTTTATGTGTTAATATATTAAAATTGTGTTAGAAATGTATTATATATGTATTTAGGTGATTCTGCTATTTTTGGTAAGAAAAGTAATGCTATAATTTGTAAGAGTAAAAATTATACTATAATCTGTAATAAAATTTTCATAATATATTATCTATGTAAAAAGACCTTGGGAAAATCCTTGCTACTTCTGGTATGTCATAGAATTAAAAATATATATTTTATTTGTAATTTATGAAGTTAGAATCATGGTTAGTTACATTTTTTTACAAAGTAGAAAAAAAATACTTTATTTAAAATTTATAAAAATGGAGTTGAAAATTATTCCGCAAAAAAAAAAAGTAAATAATTTTCATAATTAAACCGATGCTAATTTTGGTCATGCCATTTCTATAATGACGTACTTACAATAAAAGAAAAGAAAAAGAAGGACCATGAAATTCCCACTGAAGTATATCCCACAGATTAACCCGCAACAAAGATAGGATATCTGCTCGCATATTCAACTCAGTCTCTCAAGTCCCAAATAACCTCTTTAACTGGGTGATGCTTTCACTGAATTTTTGTTAATTTATTTATACAAAATTGTACTAACAAACGAGATTGACGAAATATATTGAGAAAACTACAATGTTTCCCCATATAAGCAAACTATTTACAGCTAAATATCTTCTTACAGAAAGTACCCCCTGACTAATTATAAAAAATTACCCCTCCCCCCTCCCCCCTCTTTATTGTGATACCTTGGCGGTATATTATGATACCCTATCGATAGCATATAGGACTGAACTCTTTTGAAAGAATAAAAAAGAAATAATTAAGAAAAAAATACTACTTATTTCGTTCTTAATTTATTTTTTCTACTCCTTTTTTTTTCGATTTCTCCTTTTCTTTCTCGTTTATTTTTTTATTCTTTATTTCCCCCCTCCTTTTTCATTCATTTTTTTCTCAAATAATATTATTCTTTATTTTTTCACCATGATCTAATTTTATACTCAATTTTGGCTCTTTTTTTTTCTTTTTGTTGCATTTTATTTAGTTCTTGTTTTTTTTTCTAATTTTATTTAATTCTTTCTCCATAACCTAATTTCGTTCATTTTTTTAATTTTATCTACTCCTTTTCTTCTTCATTTCTTCCTTTTCTCCTTTTCTTTTTTCTTGTTTATTTCTTTATTCTTTTTTTTCTTCCTTTTTCATTCATTTTTTTTCTCAAATCATATTATTCTTTATTTTTATACTATAATCTAATTTCATATTCATTTTTTTTATATATATATTTTTATTTATTTCTTATTTATTTCTAATTTCATTTTTTTTCCTCCATAATCAAATTCTTTTATTTTTTTGCTTGTTTTCGTTGAGGTATGCTTTAGTCCTTCAGTCTGACACTCCAATCCTCCATGATACCATCACAGTGTATTTATATACTGACGTAATATCATGGAGGACTGCTTCAGTCTTTCAATGTGACACTTCTTAGTCTACCATCACAGTATATCTATCTACAGGCATAGTATCACGGAGGACTGCTTCAGTCCTTCAATAAAACCTACTCAATATACCATTATAATATATCTATACACTGACATATTATCATGGAGGATTGCTTCAGTCCTTCAATGAGACACTCCTCATTAAAACGAATTAAGAGAAAACAGACAAAAAGGAAGAGAAAATAAAATTAAAGAAGGAACAATTTAAGAAGAAGAAAAGAAGGTTCCATAACTAATGATTTTTGCTCAATTTGAGCCGCAATAGTTGACAAAAAAAGAGAAAAAAAAGCGCCGAAAATGAATTGGAAAAGACTGATTGAAAAATTAAGGTATCTCGGATAAATAATTAGTAGCGATGAGGTATTGCTGAAATTAGCATGGAAGGGGACATTTTAGTGTAAATATATTAATTTTTTGGATCCATTTAGTGTATTCTCAAAATATTTGTTGAAAAAATGGATGGGACTGTAAGGCACAATTGTGGGTTGTTGGGGCTTGGCCCATACCCAAATTTTTCACGAAGAAAAACTCACAAGGTAGTCCTCAAATAAAGTCTTGTTTAGTGGGAAATTATATTTTTAATATATATATATATATATATTATATGTGGGTTAATTGATCAAATCAATTTAATATTTTATGAGTCTTTTGATAATTTCTCTTTGTCATTATCTTCGAGGTTTCTTTGTTAGCTTTCGCACGCCCTATTTTGATTCTAACAACATGCTCATAATATGAGTTGAATCGTATTCTAAGAGTACATTAAGAGATTGGATTCATTGGATGATGCAATTCGCGTGAACATCGGTAATTATTTTTTTGTTTTTTATATCAGTCATATACCGGTCAATTGATCAAATTAATTAAATATATTATAAGTCTTTTAATAATTTCTCTTTGTTGTTGTCTTCAAGGTTTCTTCGTGAACTTCCACACGATATCATATTATTTTGATCCCAACAACATGCTCATAATTTGAGTTCAATTGTACTCTAAGGGTACATTAAGAGCTTGGACTCATTGTATGACGCATTTCGCATGAACATCATTATTTATTTTTGGGATTCAAAAGAGATGAATAAGAGCGTCCTAAAAATAAGAAGGTGAAGATCATCATGTAATCAAATTCACTTTCCATTATTAATTTATTGCTCAATCTGTAGATGTAAATTATGCAATATGTAAATAAAAGAAATTTTATTCTAATAACTTATTTGAGATATAATTTATTTCAACGTCAATAGCTATGTTTTAATAATAATTTTTTTTATATGTATATATAATTTTATTAATTAACGTGATAAACACGTGCCCTAATTGTTGAAATTGAAGAAAATATTATATTTTGTTTAAAGTTAATTGATGATTTTCAATAATTTATTCTTTTTTATACATTATATATTGATTGGCGGCTTGATGTGATGCACATGTGCAATGCACCTACACTAAACTAGTAGTAGAAAAAGCACAAGTACCTTAGTCAATCACTTCTTACTCGATGGTAGGGCTGTTCAAATCCGAACCGTAACCGATAACCCAACCACAAAATTAGCTTATTGGTAATGGGTTATCGGATTAACGGTTGGTGAACGGATTAAAATTTTATAGTTAATGGCTTATTGATGCGAGGGTGGATTAATCAATTTTCTTATTGGGTAAACCGTTAACCCATTAAGAATTATCATATTTATATTGTTACCTCTAGATATATAAAGTATCTCTTGTAAATTTAAAAACTAGAACACCATTCATTGTTCTATTCACTTCTTAGCTTAGGAACTAACGATCATTTATTGTGACTTCTAACCATAAAGCACAGGCCTCTTTCTGAAATATAAACAGAACCTGAAATTAATTCTTAAATCAAAAGACAAAAATTATTCTTGAGAAAGATCGCAACAAAAATGAAACAACCTCAATGGGTCCTTCACAAAGTTCGATATGAAACTGAGAAATTCCAAATCATATCAAGGAGTTGATTTTTCTAGCCGATCCAGTAATTAAAAAATGTTTCTACATAGGTTTTAGGTCTAGAAGAAAACTTTCATTTGGTTCTATGTTATTACTTATTAATAAATCATACGAACAAAACTCAAGAAGCCTAAACGATTGATAAATAGATGAACAACACAAACAACTTAGTCAGTTAAGAAATGGAGGAGACATCGATAACCGTTCGACATTTCATTGTCTCTTAGATTTATCCGATACACCATCCAATAACCGTCCATTAATTGCTAATCCAATACCAAATCAATCGTTATGTTATTGGTTGGCTAGTGGATTAGTATATTTAAAAGCAGATAACCAATAAGCCAAATTTTTAAGCATAATTATCCGTCCAATTCGACCGATAAGCACCCCTACTCAATGGTGCTTGAAATATTCAAAAGTTGAGAGATACCTTATCAGAACATATGGTGCAACACATTATTATTATTAGCATTGATAAAAAAAAATAGGAAGGACCAAGTTTTTTGGGACTTGACTGCTGATGGTATATACTCAAACAAGTCTTCTTGAGAAATGCTCAAAACCAAAATGTGGAGCTCCAACACTCCTTTTAATAATTCCTTTCTCACTTGGAGACTATAGCAAAGTAAACTTTCGTTTGATGATTTTTTTTCCAGATTTAGAGCTAACAAGGACACCAATTGTAATTGTTGCCGAGTCCCAGTAATAAAAAATATGAAATATATTTTTTGTTACTTTGGAGCATAATTTATGCCATTGAACTTATGTCTGGAATATAACTTATGTCATTGAACTCATGCCTGTGCATAACTTTAACTGAACTAATATTTTGTGAATTTTCTTTTGCTTTGCATTTTGTTTTATTTTTTACTAATGTCTTGTGAATTTTCTTTTGCCTTGCATTTTTTTTTTCTGTCAAGAGTAATTTAGCTATTTTTTGTCACTTAAAGCTCTGAAAAGTAAAAATTAAAGACTATAAAATTGAACATTTGTGCAAATGACCCTTTGTACCAAAGAAAAATCGCATGAGCCTATATAAGAAAACATATGATTAGTTCCTTTCATTACCAAAGCCCATTCATTGAGAAAGTAATCTAACATCATCGTTTTAACGTCTTTCAAGTAAAATCTTACTGGATATTCGGAGAAGCGCACACACTCTACTGGAAGAAAAAATTTAAACCTTTCAAAAATTTCAAGGTCATTTCCAATTCTCTATACTAATTTTTTTTTCTACCTTAACTTACCATAGTCTTGTATTTTTTTCTATCCTAACTTTTTCCTCTACCCCAATTTACCGCAGCCAATCGATCTTGTACTTTTTTCGCTGTAATTAAAAAATAAAAGACTTGATGAATCTGGAGATGTGATTAGAGTCTAAAAGAAATACAGCAAAAATTAATGTTAAAAGGTGTCTATTCAGATTGGAGAGATCATATACTGATGGGCGAAAAACATTTTCTCATCATTTGCTTAAAATACTTAAACATTATACCATACAACCACTGTCCACTGATAAATGGCTAGAACTTAGTATTCTCATTCATATCTGATATATTTTTTTCTATTTTTTAATTATTTTTTTCTTACAAAGGTAATTTGACTATTTTTTTTGTTACTTAAAGCTGTGAAAGGTAAAAATTAAAGATTTTAACAATTTTAAAGGATAAAAATTAAAGACTATAAAATTAGGCGTTTGTGCAAATGATTCCTTATGCCAAAGAAAAATTGCATGGGCCTAATTAAGAAAAAATCTATGGCATATGATTGGCTTCTTTTGTAACCAAAGCCTAGTGAACGAGAAAGCGATCTAACGTCGTTGTTTTAGCATCTTTCAAGTAAAATTTTATAAGACAATTGAAGAAGCACACACACTCTGCTGGAAGAAAAAATCTAAACCTTTCAAAAATTTTAAAGTTATTTTCGATTCTCTATCTAACTTTTTTTCTCTACCCTAATTTGTCGCAGTCTCATATTTTTCTCTACCCTAACTTTTCCCTCTACCCTAGCTTACCGCAACCAATTGATCTTGTATTTTTTTTTGGTCGTGACTAACAAGTGGAGGACTTGACGGATTTGGAGGTATGATTAGAGTCTAAAAATATATAGAGAAGATTAATGTTTAAAGGAGTCTATCCAGATTGGAGAGATCACATACTGATGGACGGAAAGCATTTCGTCATTATTTGCTCAAAATACTTAAACATAACACTATATAATTATTGTCCACTTATAAATGGCTAGAACTTAGCTTTCTTATCCACATCTAGTATGCTTTTTTTTTTTTTTCTTTTTTTTTTTTCTGTTTTCTTATTTATTTATTTTCTATCAAGAATAATTTGGCTATTTTTTGTTACTTAAAATCCTAAAAGGTAAAAATTAAAGATCAACAATTTTAAGGGGTAAAAATTAAAGACTACAAAATTGACCATTTGTGCAAATGACCCCTTTTCCTAAAGAAAATCTGCATGGGACTACATGAAAAAAAGCCCATGACATATGATTAGCCTCTTTCATAATCAAAGCACAAACAACGAGAAAATAATTTAACGTCATAATTTCAGTGTCTTTCAAGTAAATATTCTACTGGACCATCGGAGAAGCACACATACTCTACTGGAAGAAAAAAATAATCTAAACCCTTCAAAAAATTCCAAGCTAGTTTCAATTCGGTACCCTAATTTTTCCCTTTATCCTAACTTGTCGCAGTCTTGTATTTTTCTCTATCCTAACTTTCCACTCTAGTTTTTTCCCCTACCCTAACTTGTCGCATCCAATCGATCTTGTATTTTTTTTTGCTATACCTAACAAATGGAAGACTTGACGGATTTGAAGGCGTGATTAGAGTCTAAAAGAAATATACAGAAGATTAATGTTCAAAGGAGTCTATCCAGATTGGAGAGATCACATACTGATGCGAAAAGTATTTCATCATCTTTTGCTTAAAATAATTAAAGATAACACTACACAATCATTGTCCTTGATAAATGGCTAAAACTTAGCACTCTCATCTAGGCCCCTGGACGAATCGATTTGGTTCGATTTTGGTCATTATCAAATTAAAATTTAGAATTTTGATTTGTTAAAATTCTTAGCTAAACTCGATCCATTCTAGATCTAATTAGATTCATTTTTTATTATTTCGATTCGATTTTATAAATTGATTTGTTTGATTTTAAATTTTCAACATGCAACTATTTTTATTTCTATTTTACAAATCAATTTGTTTGATTTCATTAAATTATTATTAATATTTGTTTTTCACCTATATATTTGATTTATTTTAGCAAGGATACATGGGGCCTACAAAGGAAAAAATTGAAAAATGCAAAAAATCATTTAAAAAGAGTTGAAGTATGGTGACACGCTACGCTAATTGTTGGTTATGATAACGAAAAAGGTGTGGACTTCTATCTAATTAAGAATAATGGAATTGCAAAAATTAAATATAGCATTGTTTGTGAATTATCATATCCCATTATAAAGTAAGATTGATTTTAAGTGGTTTAGATATATCAATATCTTGATATTGGAAGATTTGACGGTGCTCTGACCCTAGAGCTCGGTGATCTTAGAAACAATGTTATTGAAACCACCACTCAACTTGACCCATTTGTTTGCTATGGTGAAAGATTTGACCCACGATATTGGTGCTCAGACCCTACGTGTTGAAATTTTTGAGAGAGTTAGTGGCGGACCGGGTGCTGGTGGCGTGCCAGGAGCTGGTGTTGGAGGGTTTAATGGCGAAAAAGAGTAAGCTGAGACAAATATGAATATAGATTAGGAGCCACCAGATTTAGGTAGCGAAATGTGCATGATACCTTGAAGAGTATCAAGAAAAACAAGATGCCTAGGCTTCTTCCGCAATTCAACAAGTTTATCGGGAGGAAGGTTTTCAAGGCTTGTGTGTGTTAGGGATTAGGTCGTACATATTTATATTTCTCCAATTTGCATACTACTTTTTTAATATTCTCATGAGTCAATATTTAGATTGAAAATCTTGAGATGATTTTTAGTTTTCTTTGGTAGACATAGTTTTTCATCTGTAATGTCATTATCTATGTTTAGAATAATGTTTGTACATTTATTTTGTTTCAAAAGACAAGATTTCAATTTTATAGTTTTAATTTGCAATCGTGGACTTATATTATTATTTTTGCGTCTTCTCACTTAGTATTTTTACAATTTTCCTGTTATTTGGCTTAGCTTTTCTCTATGAAAAATTATTATTTTCAATGCTAAAGATTAAGTCAAATATGTCTCCTTTTATTTTAAGTAATTTGTTTCTTCTTCTAGTGTTGTTTCCTTGTCAAACTTTATAATGGAATACTTGAAGACTAATTAGACTTGTTTTATGAGATAATGTTATTTTACTCACAATCTCTTGACTAGATCGTTAAATATCGTTATCAGAGAAAAATCTTATTTATATGAATTAAAAGTGACCGAAAATAATGAAGTTTCAATTTGCAAAAAAAAGATATTGAGTGATTTTGAATTAAAACTTTTTCCTTTCGAGCACGAGGTTAAAAAATTATATGAGTTTCTATTATTTTGTATAACGGTATAAAAGAACGAATAAACACGATCCCTTATACACTTTTAGACAAGAATAATACATTTATGTATAGTAAGGGCATTGTGTTATATATCGTATGTAGAGACATTGTTGCAAAAAAAAGTTGGCTATTAGTTGTAGACTAAAAATATGACTACATAGATGTTATCTTAGTTTGATTAAACTTTTACGTGGTTATATACAGGTAGTTATTGGTGTTTTGCTTCGACAGAAGCTATTACGGCAGCATATGCTATTCGAAAGAGAGAGATAATCTCCCTTTCAAAACAACATTTACTTGATTGTATGCTTAAATATACTGGACATCGTAATGCGTTAAGAAAATTAAAGGCAGAGCGTGTTTTTCACACAGTTACAACAAAGCTTATGATTTTGCTACACATCTTGAAATTATTAAAGAAAGCATGTACTCCTATATGACAAAAGGGTAAATGTCAATGTTGTTACTATATGACAAAAGGGTAAATGTCAATATTGTTGGGATTAAGGGTGTCAATCGAGCCGAGTTGATCTAAAATCGGGCTGACTTAGCTCAGCCTGTAATTAAAGGATTGGGTTGGTCTGGGTTACCTACTATAATTGAAACTGATTGATTAAATTTTTAACCCCGTAACTCAGAATTGATTAACCCGATAATGTCACATTGTTAGTGATACCGATTAATCAACCCGGCCAAATTTTTAAATAATAATAAATAATAATAATAATAATAATAATAATAATAATAATAATAATAATAATAATAATAAAGAATCCTTTTGGAAGTAGCCCGATTGGACCTCGATAGGGCCAATCAGGTAATCAATCCCGATTCAATATTTGTACTAAATTAATGATATAAATAGTATTTCAGTGAAGGTAAAATGGTCGTTCAATATTTAATGGGCATTTTGGTAATTCAACTTTTCAACTTAGTAGTTTTCCATTTTTAAAATAATATAGATATTCTTATTATAGGTTGTGAAAGAACGTATTATTTTTTACAATGATCAACACTCATTAGTTAAGATCATATTGGGATGGATCAACAAACTACGTGTAACTATAATGACAAAACAACATGTGTCAAACCTTATATATAAGGTTTTCAGTTTTTTTAGTTAGTAGACCTGATTTTTCAGATAGAAAATTTTGTGTTTGTCAAATATTAAAAAAATTATTCTGATCAATTTGAATTTGTAATACATGAATCGATTTATAACGATCGTGCACAATGTCTATGAATATAAATTTGGGTTCAAAATATAAATTTGGGATTAAAATATTAGCTCGAGTTCAAAGATAATTTCGGGCTCAAAATGTAAACTCTATGCCATCTTTAGATGGTATGTTGGATGGACATGTCCAACGTTTTGGAGAGAGTTTTACAAAATAATATTTGTCTGGACGGCAGAAAGATTATTTTGCAAGCAGTCTAATGCATGTATAACAATCGTGGTCATAACAGATGAGACCGCCACAAGTAATACAAACAATCTTCACAGTTTCATACACAACTCCATGGGAGCTAATAATTCAAAATATTAAACAAATTAGTTTTAAAAAAATAAATAAGAAAACAGAAAAAATGTACCAAATACGGATGAGAGTAAGGCTATGCACAACTTGAATTAACTCAATTTTTTTCAATCGATTCGAAGCAATTTGAATTATATAATTCAAATTGATTTACAAATTCAATTTTAATATATTATAATTTTTTAATTTGAATATGATTGGGTGTGTTTATAATTCGAACTGAATCAAAAAATCAAAAAAACTATATAGACTAAATAGTACTTTTGAGTTTTGAACCATTGTGACTGAATATTAACATCACTTTAAACTTGTAATGCAATGTTGCTTTTGATTACTTAAAGATTAATTTTAAGATTTTATTACTTTTGTTTATGTTTAATCTAAAATTAAAATAAATAGTTGCTTGTTGAAATTTTAAAATAGAACAAATCGATTTGTAAAATCAAAATAAAAATTGTTATTTGTTGAAATTTTGAAATAGAACAAATCGATTTGTATAATCAAAATAAAAATAGATATTTGTTGAAATTTTGAAATAAAATAAATCGATTTATAAAATCAAAATTGAAATCGTTGCTTGTTGAAAATTTGAAATCGAACAAATGGATTTATAAAATCAAAATGAAAACAGTTGTTTGTTGACATTTTGAAATCGAACAAATTGATTTGTAAAATAAAAATAAAAATAGTTGTTTGTTGAAAATTCAAAATTAAACAAATTGATTTGTAAAATTGAATCAAAATAATAAAAAATAAATCGAATTGAATTTAGAATGAATCGAGTTTAGATAAGAACTTTAACAAATTAAAATTCTAAATTTTAATTTGATGATGACCAATTTTTTCTATCAAGAGAAAGTAATCTAACATCATAATTTTAGCGTCTTTCAAGTAAACCCTACTGAAACCAAAAAATCTAAACTCTTCAAAAAAATCCAAGTCATTTTCAATTCTCTATCATAACTTTTCCCTCTATCCTCATAAATGTCTAATTTTGTAGTCTTTAATTTTTATCCTTTAAGATTGTTAATCTTTAATTTTTACCTTTTAGAGCTTTAAGTAACAAAAAATAGCTAAATTGCCTTTGATATACAAAAATAAAAATAAATAAATAAAAAGAAAACATAGCAGATGTGAATAAGAGTGCTAAATTCTAGACATTAATCAATGGACAATGATTTTATGGTGTTATGTTTAAGTAATTTGTGCAAATGATAATGAAATATTTTCTGCTCACCAGTACATAATCTCTCCAATCGACTTCTTGAGAAAATAGCCAAATACACCCTCAATCTATTATCGAATTTTTAACTACACACGTCAACTTTATGGGGGTCTTATTACCCTCTAAACTGTTTAAAAGTGAAATATATATCGCCTTAAAAATTCACACCCACATTTATATTGAGCAGTGACTTACACGCGATTTTCCACGTAATGCCATGTAATATTATTTTTCTTTTATACATAAAAACTATTATTTTCCTTTATACTTATTATTTTTTCCTTTTCTTTTTCTTTCTTTCATTTTCCATTCCCTTTTTTCTTTTCTTCCCTGATCTCTTCTTCCTCGTATGATTGATTTTTCCGGCAACACTTGCCCCCTCCTTTTCTACCACCAATTTCATTCATCAGTATCGTTAATTACGATAATTTTGTGTTTTCACTTCTATTGCCATTGACTTTCTACAATAGAGTCTTAGGGAAGATGAGGAGGAGACTGATGGTGTATTCCATGTCAATTGTCGTCGTCGATGGCAATGGCAATTTTGAAGAGGAAAAGGTAGGCGCATTTATCAAATTGCTCAAAAATCATATTGGGGTTTCATAAAAAATTTACAATTCTTTCTGGGTTTGAATTTGTCAATTGAGTCTGATATGTTTTCATTTATGAGTTTGAATTTGTCAATTGGATCTAGAACAATTCCATTTCCATTCTCAAAATCACACCTGAGTGAATGGTGAAACTGGTACGTTTCTTGTTTCGATTTGTCGATTGGGTCTTTCATGAAGTAGTAAAAGTTTAAAGAATAATGATTTAATTTTTTGTGATTTGCAGATGCAACAAGGAGATTGCAAAAATGTGATGGAGGAAGAAGAGAGACGGATAAGAGGAGGTGAGAGAGTGTAGAGATTTGGTCTATTGCTAGGAATAAGAAAGCAAACAAATAAGAAAAAAAGAATAATTAAAAAATACATGTATTTATAAAAAAATATTAAAAATAAAGTTTTAAGACTTGTTTTTTGTGCTCACTCTCTTAAAGAAAGTGAAATAAACTCACTTTGCCACATAAGCATTTAGAGAGGTAATAATTTTAATTTTAAATAGTTCAGGGTGGTAATAGGACTCTCGTGAAATTGAAGTGTGTAATTGAAAATCCGATAATAGGTTGGGGGCATTTGACCATTTTCTCTCGTTTCCTTTGAACATTAATCTTCTTTATATTTCTTTTAGACTTTAACCATGCCTCCAGATCCATCAAGTCCTCCATTTGCTAGTTATAAAAAAAAATACAAGATTGATTGGCTGCGACAAGTTAGGGTAGAGGAAAAAGTTAGAGGGGAAAGCTAGGATAGAGAACAATTCAAGAATGCGGTAAGTTAGGATAGAGGAAAAAGTTAGAGTAGAGAATTGAAAATGACTTTGAGAGTTTTGAAGGGTTTTAGATTTTTTCTTCCAGTAGAGTGTGTGTGCTTCTCCGGATGTCCAGTAGGATTTTACTTGGAAGACGCTAAAACGATGAAGTTAGATTACTTTCTTGCTGAGTGGGCTTTAATTACGAAAGGCGCTAATCATATGCCATGGACTTTTTCTTATGTAGGCCCACACGATTTTTCTTTGGTACAAGGGATTATTTGCACAAATGCTCAATTTTGTAGTCCTTAATCTTAACTCCATAAAATTAGAGAGTTGATGTTCGACCTTCGAGACTCAACAAATATGCCACCAGATTTTCCAGAATCAATGTCAAAAAGTCACTCTATTGTTCCCAGCTATGTTGAGGAGTCTCCTAAGTTGACAACCTCACCTATACGTGTACGTGATGTGCAAGGCTCTTCGAGTCTGCATTCATTTGCACTACAAAAAGCACTCAATGGGTTGACAGAAATGGGTATGAAAAAAGAAAGAGGAGGAAGAGTTCTTGACTATTAAGCAGGGTCCACTCAACAACCAGAGACGAGTAAATCAAGGGAAGGAAGCAAGGATAGAAAAAGAAACTTGATGTTTTCGTTGTACGATGGGTCTGGAGATCCTCACTCTCACTTGAAGGCATACCCTGATGGACTTGCCACTATTGAGCGAAGTAATGATCTTAAGGTGAAGCTTTTTGTTAGGTCATTGACAGATTCAACTTTGATTTGGTACGCAGAAAAGGACGTGAGCAGATGAATATGTTGGGACAATTTAGCTGAAAATTTCATTGAGCAGTTTGATAAGAAGCTAATATAACTAGTTTAAATATAACTAGTTTTTACGTGCGTGCGTCGCATGAATGTCCATTGTCAATTATTATAAAGATTACATTAAAATAGTAAAGTATACTTATACGTGGTCACCTAATTCAAAATTTAACATAGTTTGATATTGTCCGAGCATTAAACGATAATTAACTTCACAAATATTAATATGTTGCTTCTTCCCACAAATATGTATTTGCTATGTAGTGTTCGTTTTGACTTCATAATAGTTATAAATTTTTAACTTTTTCTAGAATTACGTATTTGTTTGTGACAAAGTGCGCTAATAATATTTCATAATGATTCATCTTCTTAAAAAACAATCTCATCAGTTATTAACTACAGATTCAATGTTACTTTTACTTTTAAGTTGAGGTATACAACAATAAAGTAAAATTGAATCACCAATAATCACATAAATAGAAAAAAATGATAAGAAAAAAGTAAAAAACTACGTTGTGTCTTCAAATTTTATATCGACTCAATTAATCAACTCTCTAAGAAATCCATAAAGAGTGTTAATTTACAAAAGATAAATTGTGATGTTTACTCCCAACACCACTTAGTAGCATTATCATCGTCGCCATCATCTATGTTCAATTCTGGAATCCCCTTATTACTATACATATGCATTATTGGAGAAAGAAGTATTTAAAAGAGAATTTTTTTTTAAAGAAGTCTTGTACAGTAAATGTATTTCTGTTCACGTTCCATCAAAAAATTGTCGCTTAGAAAAACTTTGAATTGAAATATGTTTATAGAAATGCAGGGAAAATGAAATGTTTTTTTTTTGCCTTTTGAAAAGAATATTTATACCATATTGGTGGTGGGAAGGAATTTTCATGTGTTTAAATATAGAAAGACTTCCTCATAGTGTTAAAGGAGTTGAGAAGAAGACATGCCTCATAGTGTTAAAGGGGTTGAGAAGAAGACATGCCTCGCGCCGTCATCGTTGCTTGGCTTCGAAATTAAAAAATCACTAAAAAGAGAAAGGATCATTCTTTTTGAATTTGGTGCAATATTATTAGTTTTGGACCAAACTCCTACAATTTTTTTCAATAAGCCTCACCCCATTAAAAATACATAACCTTAAACCTCCCACCTCATATATTTAACTTCTTTTTCTTTTCCGCTACAAAACGTGACACTTTGTTCGCACATCCACCGGTACACGTTGTTCTCCTATATATATCATGTATACATGCACGCACCACTTAAACAGTTAAACACTTAAACAAGAACAATTAACAAATCTCTGCCCTAGCTCATAATTCACCGCCAAAAAGCCACCAACTTTTCCACATACTTTCTCCTATATAATCAAGTCTTCTACTCCATTTTACTCCATCTACCTCAACAATAATGGCCAACATTATTCATACCATTTTTTCCTTCTTTTTCATCTTCAGCATTATTTTGTTCTCTTTCTCATGTCATGCACTAGCAGGACGTGACATCCCGAATCTAAACCCGAAAATCATCGACAAGAAACAGCCCGAAACGTTCATACCTTCCGATGGGACGGTCCTAATTCCCGGGATTGGGCGGGTTGTTATCCCTCCTAAAGGCTCTCATGTTGATCCGTTTACTTACAATCCTATCACAGGCTCTAATAATGGCAACGGTTTTATTATTACGAGCCCGGGCATTGGCATTGGCACTTACATTCCTGGTGGTAGCATTCCTACACCACCATAGATCTCGTCATTATAACAACAATAACACACCCAGTATCATCCCACAAGTGGGGTACGTCTGGGGAGAGTGAGACGTACACAGATCTTACCCCTATCTTTATGGGCAGAGAGATGCAATGTACCTACCTACTTAGTTTTGAGTTACTTTAATTATGTACTACTACTGTTTTTTTTTGTTTTTTTTGATGTGTGCGTGCCTATGCGGCTTTAATTTCTAGTGTTTCTCCAATAAACTTCATTGTTTTCTATGTTTCTTTGTGCAAATTAAACTTATTACTCTACTAATTAATATTACTGTATCATTGCATTTTGGCTCAATTCCTAACAAGTTGGGATCGGCTATATAAATCCGCAACGCCTCTGACATAAACTTGATCCAAGGTATAAAAATTTTGGGAGGAAAGTTGAACACTTTATGATCTTCCTAATGAGGAAATTAGAGCTCAACACTTGAATTATAAAGCCCAATTCTCACTAGAGTAAAAAATTGGGAGAGCCAACAAAATACAATTCCAAGACTAGAACTATATACGTTCCTCGCTCATTTAATTTGGAATTTTACATTGTATAGCGGCCACCCAAAATAATAGCCAACAAATATATTATATATATAATTATACAAATTTAACTTGCGAATGTAATTATTTTTATCGATGCATGTCAAGTATGTAACTTGCTATTTTCCATTATATATAGACACAAATTATGATATATCATGTTTGATACCAGAAAATTCAAATATCTTCATTTTTTTCTTAAATTCTTAATCATATGATAATGGTCCCAAGAATAATATTACTCCTTGGGATCATTTCACTTATCACATTTTTTATCTATACGCCCCGAGGGCGGATCTATAGGGGTGCCGGGGTGTTCACCTGAATTCCCTCAGCAAACAATTGTACTGTATATATAAGGTAATAGTTTTTTTTATGTATATGTATAGATTTTGAATCCCTTGAACTCAAGATTAGAGGTTGGCTTAGTGGTTTAGGGGGTTCAAAATTCACCTTGAGGTTCTAAGTTCAAACTCCATGCACTTTATTTTTCGAACCCCTTAGAGAGAATCTTAGATCCGTCATTGTACGCCCCTTAAAAAAATATTAACTAGAGTATAATTTGGCTAAACTATTCTTATTTAATTTATTACTCAATATTTAATACTTCTTTCTTCTTTTGCACTACATTAATATCTCTCCATATTTATGACTAAGGGTAAAAGTGGAAACAAACAACTAATTATATTTTCTTCTTTTAAATGACAACTATTTTAGACCATCTAATTTTTAGTAAGGACGACGAGTAAAGTAATCGAAGAAATACTACTACTTTTTAATTAAGGTCATGTACCAACAATCACATGTAGAAACTTTAACTCCTTCCACTTTCAACCACTTTTTAACACAAATAGATGCCATGTAATGTCTTTGTCAATGTCCAACAAAATCTTGAATGTTCAATTAAGTCAGTTACCTCACCATTTATAGGATGTATATTCTTCACTGTAACTTAATTCTAACTGAAAATAAAAAGTTTAAAAATATTCCCTCATTTGGTTTGCACGGTTAAATTAGCTTTCTTCCGATCGAGATCCTGCCCGGTTTGCGTCGTTAGTACCAACAATCCGCAGAGCACCTTAGTATATGATCGCGGCCCAATCGGTTTCAGGGTACTATCATGGCATGAAATGACGCGTGGTATCTCCAAAAGTGTTTGGTCTTGAATTTTTGTCCTCGGATAGTAAAAAAATTTAATAAATGAACTTAACTTGGAAAAATTCGCTGGAAAGAACTTATGTTACCCGTCAGACATAAGTTTTGACCTTTGTCTATAAGGCAAAACTTATAGTTAATTGAACAGGTTCACTATCTTGAAACATCCCGAACTTCTGTTTTATAGACAAAACTACAACTTAAGCTCAATGCGCAACAAAAGCTTTTCCTCTGGAATTTGTTCATCTCCTATTTGCGCCTGACTTGGCCAAAAGTTTTCTGGCAGAGGGGGAGAAATTGGAAAATAGCCATTTTTTTGGACAATTAATTAAATTGTTGTTGCCAGTGTTTCAAACTATTTACTGTTAGCCATTTTATTTAATACGGATATACTTTTTTTTGACAAATACATCCCTAATTAAAACACAGAAAAACTTGAAGAATGTTTATCAGTTTACACTCGATAAATCATTCCTGGAATTTGAATTGATAAACGTTTGAACTTCATGAATACGTGTTTTAGCTACGGATTATTGTCCAAATTTTATTTTCTAATTGATTGTTGGCTCTAAAACTAACCATCCAACCTAATTTTTACAACAGAGGGCCAAGAGGGCCAGTAGCAGTGGTTAGATTTGTACAAACTAAGAAAGTACACAATAGAACTACCCATCATTAATGCTGCATTTTGCAGGTGACCCTAAAGATGCTGGTCCATAAACTGGAAGGACACCAAACAAAACTGTGAGAAGTACCTTAGAAACATAGTAATTCTTTAGTATTTACAGTATGCTATATAATGGTGAAAACAATAACTACGTCTCAATCCCCAAACAAGTTGACTTATATAACGCTGACGATGTAAAAAAAAATTACACCATCAATACAATTTAACTGATTATAACAAATTATTGTTTCATTTTCTAAGTTGCCATATAAGGGTTGCTACAATAAATTACTTCTTGTAGTGTAAACATTTTATAGCACAGAAACTTAAACTCAAGTCTTTATGCACTCAAGTCAAAGTAGCCAAGTCTCCAGCTTAAACTCAAATTTCCAGGTGAAAAGACATGTAAGAGTTAGGAAATGGTGACTAAAAAAGCATACCAGTAATTAAAAAATTATACCTGATGCTACTTCCTACTTGTGTCTAAAATAGACCAAACATGATACTCCCAACTACATTAGCTCTTTGCCATACTGAAAGTCACACTTCCACCAGAACAAAATTAGAAACAAAATAAAAGTAGCTCCTCCCCAACTACTTTTACACTTGTAGAAGCCATCTGCAGGGTTTATGAACGTCGAACAAAACAAGTTACACTTACCAAAAGATTATCATTTAAAACTGACTTGGCTGATAATTCATAAAAATCATACTGAAATATATGTGTTTGAGTCCCCATTAATGTGACCAAGTTGAAAAGAATGAAGATGATTTGAAATCAGTGAAGGAGATGCGAGTAGTTGTCAATTGAGCATCAGAATTTCAATGCTGTATCCACATGTAAATTGTGTGATCAGGCACACCCAAACAAACTAACTCAATGTTATATATACTACTCCATATACATTAAGTACATTAAATAGGTAAGTCATGTGGCACAGAAGAATTTGACATATATCACCAGTGCAAGGACTTCATTCCCTCTAGATATCTAAGTCCAAGAAGAAAGCAATCTCTAAACTGGAATAAACCAGTGGCTGTGTCATAAGAGCTTGGACTCTCTTGATCTGGATATAGCTTATCATTAACCTGAAAATTAAGACAAATTTAATGGTCAAAAGAAATAATCGCAGAAAATGGGATAATTGCAAGCTTCCATCCATGTGTTTTGGGCTGGGGCAGGGACTACATATGCCATTTCTATATACAAATAAGTGATTTGACATAAATATTTTAATCAACAATACTCATGACCACCGTTTTATTTTGTCGACTGTAGCAACCATACATCATGCAGTTCGACTTTTATTTAGTCCCAACTTTTCTAAGTTGGTGGAGCCGTGGAGATATCTTCACTCCTTCCCTAAGTGCACGTGTTTTGGAAAATGGAGATTCACAGAAAACTCAAGAGGCCGAACATCTTTGCACTTGTCAATATAGCAACGTGAATGTGCCAGCCATGCTTGCACATGAGAGCCTCAAATGGCAAAGCAATCCTCAAATGGCTGCTCTTTCATTTTCTATTTCCCTTCTAATATTTCATTTGGTCTGTTACTACGTGTTGTTTCTTGCACTTCAATTATTGTTTTATTTTGTTGTAGTTACCTTTCTTTTGTCAGCATGCTTTTACATGACTTCTTTACTCCTGTTAATTCTTTTTTCTTGAGCCGAGGGTCTATCGGAAATAGCCTCTTACCTCCCCAGGCAGGGGTAAGGTCTGGACACACTCTACCCTCCCCAGACCCTACTTGTGGTATTACACTGGGTAATGTTGTTGTTGTTCTAATATTTCATTTTCAGGCGGTGGTTAAAAAAGCAACGGGAATCTGCACATTTTAGTTTTTTGAGTATTAGAACAGTTAAGTAGATAAAGCTAGAGCTTCACAATAACGTAAACAACAACTACGCCTCAATCCCAAACAAGCTCTATGAATCCTCACTTCTCCGTAAGCTCAAATAGTGTCATTAATCTCTACTGTGTATTTTTTTTGTGTGTGTGTAACATGGCAAAAGCCAATAGCTAATGATACAAAAGCCATAATTTACTTTTTGAGTTCACTACACAATCTGTAATGCGAGTTTTCTCTGTAAATACTCTGGAGCAGTTTGCTGCTCTTTACTTCAACACGTTTTACCAATAAAAAGATAGTAGTAGTAATAATAATATAAGTTCTTTAACAAATAAAAATATTGGAGTAACACCTAGGATATGAACTTGTAACCAAAGGCAATTTTCAAACTCCTTTTACTACTACACTAGAATATTCTCTTATTTTCAATAACTTAAACAATTAATAAAAAGTTGTGAACATCATTCCCGAAATGAGCTAGCTGATAACTTGACCAAAAAGCTTCATCATTATACTAATAATTAAGTACCTCAAGAACATTTGGATCCAAACTTCAGTTTGCAATCAATGTGTCTCGTAAATAGCATCAGCTAACAAGATCTCCATCATTTTAGGCAATTACAGGTTTAATATGCTTGTGAATCTTGGCTGATGGAGAAGAAAGGAACTCATATAAATGCCATAAAGGACATGAAAGAAGGAGCCGTCACTAAGGGAGAAAACAGAAGTAGGTGATACGAAGGAGTTTCCCATAACAGTGAGTTTACACCGGAGATCAACATTGAGCCCCTGTTTTTTTACCCTAGTTATGGACGAGCTAACCAACAAAATACAAGATGAGGCCCCATGGTGTATGCTGTTTGTTGATGATATTGTGTTAATTGACAAAACTAGTGAGGGTCTCAACCAAAAGCTTGAACTATGGAGAAGCACTTTTGAGAAAAAGGGTCTTACGATAAGTAGAAGTGAGACTAAATACATGTATTACAAGTTTAGTCAGCATGGGAAGAGAGAAGTTAAGGTGAGTCTAGATGGGATTGTGGTGCCAAAATGCAAGACAACATAGATATATAGGCTCCTTGTTTTAAGAGAATGGAATGATAGATGAAAATGTTACTCATAGAAATAAAATCGGATGGTTGAAATGAAGAAGTGCTACTGGGATGTTATGTGATAGAAGAATGCCTACCAAAATGAAAGGTAAGTTCTATAGAATAGCTACAAGAACGGCTATGATATATGGTAGTGAATGCTGGGCTACTAAAATCCAACATATCCACAAGATGAGTGTTGCAGAGATGCGGATACTATGGTGCAAGTGCGGCCTTACCAGATTAGATAAGATTAACAATGACCATATTTTCCAGAAGGTGCAAATAGCACACATTGAGGATAAAATATGAGAAGGCCACTTGAGATGGTTTAGGCATGTTCTGCGTTGACCTACAGATGCACCAGTCGGTAGTTGTGAAACTATGATAAGAGAAGATGTTAAAAGGGACGGGGTAGACCTAAATCACATGGAAGAACCTTGTCTCGAAAAAACTACAAATACTTGGTATCAATTCAGACTAAGCTAAAGATAGGACACAATGAAAGTAAAAGATCCATATAGGTGATAGCTACTAGTTCTAGTTGAGGATAGATTTTAGACTTGTTAGAGAACATCTAATTATTATTAGTACTATTATCATCAACAACTTATCTTTCACTTTTATTTTATTTAGTATGATGATATGATATGGGCTTAAATGAAGAAATAGGGATTCAAATAGCCGAACCCAACTTGTCTGGGACTGATGTGTAGTTGTTGTTACAGGTTCAATATGCTTGTATGCTGTCAGCAACCACCACCAAAATAAGTTGGTCGGGGAACAAACTAAAGACATCATAGTTAATTCGAAAATAGAAGGTTACTCATAGTAATAAAGCTCAGATTGGGGCGAAATGAAATAGAAGCTCCAGCCAGTTATTCCACTTAGTTCAACTAAATTGTTGCGAACAGCCATTCACCCTGGTCACGCCCCAAAACACACTGACACTCCCCTAGAATGCATTCAACAACTTAAACACATCAAGTTGTCTAACTTATTTTCCTAAATATCACCTATTTTGCATGATCCCTTTGTCCAACATTGACGCGTATATAGGTACTTCCCACTGATCTTCCAAAGTATATGCAAAAGCTGGGAATACAAACTTTTACCTTATTAAATGGCATAGTCAAATTCGATAAACATTGAAATCCATGGTAGATATGGCAATTTTCATTCGCCCCCAAGGATATTCATATATATCCTAGCTACTTGTATGGGTAGAGAATTTTGGGAAGCACAATAAGTATAGGTAGCTGCCTTCTCAAATACATGAAGAGAGTTTGGCGAACAATAAGTCCGACACACATAAGGAAATGTAAAAAGAATTTGATCCTGTTCCAATCTAAAACCATGATGCCGTACTGGATTCAGTCGAGTTGTTCCCCCATCCTTTGTGTCACTCCACATATAAACAAAAAAATTTACCATAACCAGGAGAGATTGGTAAAGATAGATTATTTAGAATGCCAGGTTAAGGTTAGCGACATACCTACATTAGAGTTCTCGTTAGAGGTACTCCTTAACATAACACGTGTGTGTTCTCAAATGTGTCATAAGTCACACCAAGGATGACAATTATAGATGAGACCATAACTTATTGACAACTAAGAAGGGGATTTGCAACAGAATTCGAGGTTTAGTTAACTTAATCAATATTAAATTTCCCTATTCAGAATTTTTTTGAAAAATAATGGAAGACTGAAATGAAATGCCTTTTGCCTCATCATATAATATGGGTCACAAAACATGGAAAGGAAGTAAAAGAAAGGGTCCGCAAATTTGCATCTTCAGGAAACAAAAAAGACCTGTGTCTTTCTCTTTCCTATATATTGTTGACTACATTTCAGTTGTTGATTGTACCCTCAACGAAAAATGGCCAGTTTAGCACATTTCTATTTTTCTTTCTAAGAAAGATTCCAAGACAGGACACCAATCATGAGTTGCATTGAGATAGATAAACTTCATCAATTAGTCTGTTGAAACTTCAATAGAATTGAATGAAATAGAAAGTAAAAACCATATTTTACCATCACAAGAGCAGACAAAATAACAGATAGAAGCTGGCTACTGGCATTAGAGAAGATACTATTAAGGCCCTTTGTCTTCGCAGCTGCTAGACATCCCATCATTAAAGTACCACTAAACCAGAGATTTATTTACTTTTTCCAAATTAACATTGGGATACAATTCCTGGCCAAATACTGTTGAGTGTTTGATATTCTTAACACTAAAATTTTTAGCAAGGATATGATCTAAGCTTTGGAGAAACTTCAGTTAAGAAGGTATCAAATTTCTCCATTCTACAATTCACTAAACAAAATCCAAATCAACAAAACACTTGGATACTAAAGTATATCTTCAAAAGCTTACAGGACTTGGGGTCACTTAAAACCCCCATGAAATGAATTTTCCAATTGATGCACCGTCTCTTTTTCTTGATTGTGTTAAGGAAGTTAGCACTTCTAGTCCTCAAATATTGACAAAAATTCTGATGTTGGTCATCGTAACTTTTAGTTAAACACATTTAACTTTCAATTAAGTTTGGTTGGAGGCATATACCTTTTAGAAATACAATTCTACTATAAGCATTTTCCTGGCATGTTTATCAGAGTGTGTAGCAGTCAAGAACCAGCTCTTATCCACATTAATCTTCTGCATAAACACTACTTCATATCTCCTAAGCTATCTCATAATAAGCTTAGGGGAGTGTCTGCCCCAAGAAGAGAAGATGATAACATCATAACTAATTATTGGGGACAGACAAACCGGTAAAACAACAAGTGACATAAAACCCATTTGTCATATGGTCTATGATTCATTTTTTAAAAAGATCCATTTTCTCAAATCAATTATACAACTAATATGTCCTACCATATTCTTTTTTCTTTTTTCTTTTTATAGCCATGGTGTCCGAGTCAGTTTGCGCGCACCTCGACTAATTCCACGAAATACCTCACACCTCCCAGCAACAGGTACCAAGTAACTCTATCCACCAATGCTAGGACAGATGGGAAAAAATCACTTAGTGTTTAGATTTGAACTTGAGACTTCATGGTGTTCAACCCATTTCATTGACCCACTAAGCCACACCCTTGGGCCTTGGGTATATGTCCTACCATATTCTCAGGTTTCTAAGGTAAGATTTTCAGCAAGAAACCCATTAACAATCGAAAATGAACTTAGGAACAAATAAAGGTTGAGCCTTTTATCGAATCGAAAGGTTTAGGTGTCATCAGTCTCCCATAATTTCGGATCCCAACATTCACATTACCCCCCCACACACAAAACAAATATGTTCAAGCTCAAATGCAATATGAAAGGACATACAAGAAGGAAAAGGGTGTCAAAAGAAACAAAAAATTAAGGGGGAGATTGAAAGAATAATTACCTGGATGGATCAAAAGCCGACAATTTTGAAGAGAATGTAGGAGAGGAAACAGAAGAATAGGAAGAGGAAAAGATAATCAATAAACACAAAGAATTTGGTGGATCCGTGATTTCTATTCACCCCCTTCTTTGTAACGTCTCCATTTGCCTCCACCTTCGCCATTACTACTCCCAACTCTCAATCAAACAATAGATCTACCTTGCCTTTCTTCTTCTTCTTCTTCTTTTTTTGGTATACCCGCGCTTTGCTGCGCTTTGTCCCTTTCTTTGAACAACAGCGGTTTATCCCATGTGACATTTTTAGATTTTGATTACTTTTTAAAGTTAAATTAGATAATACTCTCTCCAATTTTATTTTTTTTTGTCATGATAAGATTTTACACGATCATCAAAAAAATTAAATAGAAATATAATTTGACTCATATACCTTTATTAATCTTTATTTATTTATATGTCTCTTAATTCTAGAATAATTAATATTAAAGACAAAGTTGGAAAAAAAAATTAGTTCTCTCTCTTGATTATGTAAATTGACAAGTATTTTGAAATAACTATTTTTAATATACATGACAGTTAAAAAGGAACAGAGGGGAATAATATTAAATTACTCCCTCCGTTCACTTTTACTTATTTACTATTTTAAAAATAGATTTTCATTTTCACTTTTACTTATTTAACATATCAAGAAAAGACGATTACTCTTTTCCATATTTTACTCTGCATTAATTATTTATTCTCCAAATCATTTTCTGATACCATCATGGTTAGCCTGGAGCACATTATGAGGGGCTTCTACATATGGATGATAGCTTGGAGCCCGGAGAAAGCCATGGAGCAATAAATACACAAGGTCATAGGCGATCAAGATGTCATTTGGGCAATCAAGAAGGATCCTTGTGGGTTATTTCCAAAATAGTCACTTTTGGGTTATTTTTGTATTAGGCTATTTGTGTAAAGACAATAACTAAAATTATCCTTCCTAATGTTTTAAGATCATTAATTACACATCATACATCTTCTTTTTCATTATTCTTAAAATACCACTTTAATTACAATCCATACCAGAATCTATAAATTAGTTATTATTTATTTAATTAATTTTTAATACTAATTAAATAATTAAGAAAATCTCACTTGATCCACAAAATAACTCAATGTAATTAAGGAAGATAATTACAGTGAGTTATTTACATTACATCAAATACGTAAGGGACCCACTTAATATCCCTATTATCCTTTTACTTTCAATCACTTAGAATATATTTCTGCAAACAAATCTCTTGAATATCTCAATGAGATTTCTTCCCTAAATTTTTTACATTTAGTTAATTTTTACTAAAAATCATAATTATAAGTTCATAAAGGGGTTTCAATTTCTTTATTTTGGTGATTTAATTTTGTGAGTTTATATCTTATATTTTTATTTGTTCTTAAAATTTTAGGAGAATCATGTTGAAAAAATCTCTTCTTTATTCTACACCAACTCGTAAGAGCCCTGGATTTGGTGATGGAGATAGTACCATCATGCTTTCTCATCCAAGTTTTGATTTGGGTTATTTTACCCAAATTCTGAAGAAAAATATTGTTAAATCGGCCAAAAAATTCGACGATGGTGTTATTCCGGTGAAGAATGTTAACAACATTGATTGCCAACTTTGAAGAAAAGGACTTTATATTAATTTTCTACATATACAATAAACTTGAAGAAATAACTTAGCTAATACTACTTTTATGAGAATTAATCAGAAGTTTGTATGCTAGATGTACATACGAACTGGTACAAAAACTGATTTCGTGTTGTATGAAAAACGGATGTATGAGTTTGGTGTATAAAACTAGTGTACAAACTGATTTCATAGTGTATGATAGATGGGTGTGTGATCTTGATGTATGAAACTAGTATGAAAATTGGTTCTCATTGTGTATGTTAGATGGATGTATGAACTGGATATATGAAACTGATATAAAAACTGAGTTCATGATGTATGAATCATGTATAATTACCCACTATATTTTATCGACCACTATGTTGAATCATTATCGAATGAAGATTACCATTTTTCATATTGAAAAACCAATACTGCCGGTTTGATAGTATCATTTTTTGTAAAAATAAATAAATCAAATTACTCAGTTGAAAGAAAACAAGTATACTTCAATGGAGTTTTTTGCCTGGAGAAGAAGAAGGATTATGGGACTTGAAACGTGCAAAACAAACGCGATATATTTTTGGTGTAATCAACATATTTTTAGGGATTAATTGATATCCGAAAATGTTATTTTAGGGATTGTTGTTACTTTCTCTTTCTATTTTAATTATTGTTAGTATTTAATAAATTTTGGTTTCCTTTTTTTAGTTTTTTTCCTTTTTTACGTTTTTATTTTTTATTTTGTGTTTATTAAGTTGGTATATTTTGCAAGAAAACATATGGTATGTATTGAAAATTAGAATCTTGTGGTATAAGTTGTAATATTGTATGTAATATAGAATATGTATGTTTTTTTCCCTAACTATAAATAGTTGCCTTAGCCATTTTCATACTTAGATTTTGAATGATTGAATTGTCTTGAATAGACTTGATATTTTAGGTTAGGGTATTAATTGGGTTCAATTCCAATTATTAGTTTAGAATGAGTAATTAGGGTGGATTTTCGAATTGTTTGTGTTATCTTCTTTGCTTAATTGATCATCGAGTTATCATCTTGTGGATTCAATTTGATTTCTCATGCATTTGATTGAGTTCTCTTCTCCCTTGGTTGATTGTGGATTCAATTAGCCCTTCTTTCTTCTATTCTCATCCCTTTTTCTAATCTATCCCTCTATCTTCAATTTGTGTTGTTTGTTTTTGTGTTTCCGATATCGATTTTGATAATTTTCAATTGAGATCGTTATCATCTTCCAATATTTAATACTACTAAATATCAATTAATAGGGGTAATGTATTGAAATAGTCATGTTTATATTCATAATGAGTGTGTCAAGTCCAAATATGATAAATAAAAATGAACGAAAAGAGTAATATTTAAATAATTAAAATTTATATGATAAATATTATAAGTTGTATAATTTTTTTGTGTCAACGATGATTTAAAGTTAAAATTCAAAATATTAATCAAATTTCACATAGTTTGAATATCAAAAAATAAAATATAGTACGATTATAGCGCTTTTTTTTTTGTATCATGTAGTATTCGCCATTTCACTGGTTTGATAATTCACATTCACATTACGCATGACTTATTAAGGATAAAGTGTTTTTGGATGGGTTATTTTAGTAGGAAACTTAAGTAGATATACACTTTGCTCATCTAGTTTACCAAATAAGACCGAAGTATATATTATATATACATTTGATTATATATGTTGTGTACAGATATGAAAACAAGCTCCACAAGTGCACATACATATTATCGGAGTTTCACTGCTTCCTACGACTTTCTCTACTTTCTTTACTGTCTTTGCTTAGTTCTGTAATATATTCACAAACATATTTAACATCTAATAATCGAATCTAATGAGTTAAATCAAAACGCATGTCCTTAACCTCATTATAAATTCAACAGTACCCTTTTTCCCGATAAACAAAGACTTCATGGTTTTCAAGCACATACTTGGGTGCAAACCAATGGTAACCTACATATGAGCTGTGTGGTTACTTTAAAACCTAAATTTCAATTTCTTTTCAACTGGAATGATTCTTGCTAACTTATTAAAAATAAAATTATATATGTAAGTTCTACTGTGACCTAAAACAAATACAGTACTAAAATTGTTTTAAGAAAATGATTCAAACAAACATCTTTCTCCTCTGGGAATAGGAGACCTTTGAGTATATAATAGTAATTGACAATTCCACAAATATCCTCATGTCTATGTAATAGTGAACTTCCTTATTCTCTCTATATTTTTTGCACAACTGGAGCAAGCCTCAGCCATACATGTTATATACAGAATTAGTGAGTGTCAGTTCGTTAGAGATTTGTACAAGTTAGTTAGCCTCATAAGGGCATATTAGTCATTTACATAATTTTGTTAGTTAGTTACAATTTTCAACGAACTGTTGCTTAGCATATAAGGCCTACACGTGTATTGGAAAAGGTACCAGATGAATAATATTCTTCTATCTTCTTTCTTCTCTAATCCATTGCTTATCCCACATTATTCCATACTCTGCTTAGTTGTTCAGGAATTATTCTAGCTCATTGATCTCTTAGGCTAGCAGACGGGTGCTTCGTCAATTAAGCACACACCAAGTGGTATCAGAGCTCTCGATTCCTTGGCATGTAACCATGCCGGAAGCAACAAGGAGTGGGGAGGTGCGATGGGAAATTGATGAAATCAGGGAGCAGGTACATGCGATGGGGGAAAAGCACGATGATGCCCTAGCTCAGATTCGTCAACTGTTGACGACGATGGCGATGAATCAACAACCTCCAGCGGCGCCAACGCCAGCTAAGAATGATGAGCTTCCGGCGATTGGAATTCATAATTACCAGGGGACTAGGTATGCTCGAGTGGAATTTCCGAGGTTTGGAGGTGATGACCTGAGAGGTTGGCTCTATCGTTGCGAGAAGTTCTTCGAATATGAGGGCACGGCGGAAGAGTCAAAGGTAAAGATTGCAGCTATTAGCTTGGAGGGAGGGGCCCTGCAATGGCATCAAGCATGTTGAAATCGAGATTGGGGAGAGGCCTAACCAATTGGAATGATTATGTGAGGGCTTTGCATCATAGGTTTGGCCACACGTTTCAAGAGGATCCCATGTCAGAGTTGGTGGGACTCAGGCAGAATGGAAGTGTTCAAGAATTTCTGGACAGGTTTGATGAACAGTTGAACCAGGTCGATTTAACGGAAGAATAATCAATCAGTTGCTTCATGAAGGGGCTAAAACCTGAGGTTGAAGTCTAGGTACGAATGTTGACTCCAAAAACTTTAGCAAAAGCTTATAGTCTAGCTAAGTTGGCTGAACAATCGATTAGATTACAAAGGGGATAGAGTCAGTATGGGTCTCGAAACAATATACCCTTGCTACCCAATCCTAATTCTTAGTCCCAGGGCTCTAAGAATGGGGGCCAGAATTTTCATTCAAGACCCTCCAGTATTAATGGCAGTACATCGAGTAAAGGTCCAAGGAGACTGAGTAGATCTGAGTTGGATGAGAAAAGGGCCAAGGGCCTATGTTATTGGTGTGATGAGAGATATGTTCCGGGGGATAACTGTAGAAAGGGGAAGCAACTGTATATTTTTGAAGTGGATGAATCCATTGAGGAGTTGGAGGAAGACATCGGGGACAATGCAGACTTGGAGGAGGAAGCAAAGGATGACCCATCTCTAAACCCTCAGATATTTGTGCATGCTATGGATGGAACAGTAGATTACAGCACAATGAGGGTAAGAGGAGCTGTAAAGGGTAAAATGGTGCATGTTTTAATCGACTCAGGGGCAACTCATAATTTCATTGATTGGGCAACTGCAAAGAGATTAGGTTATCCTCTAGAACATATCTCTTCCTTTGCAGTCTCTGTGGCAAATGGAAGCAAAGTCTATGGTTCATATGTGAGTAAGGGGGTTAGGTGGAAGATCCAGGGAGCATAATTCATATCCGATATGTTGGTAGTATCCATAGGATAAGTTGATGTAGTCTTGGGAATTCAGTGGCTAATTACACTAGAGGACATTCTATGGAATTTTTGACAGTTGAGGATGCAGTTTATGGTAAATGGGAAGAAGATCTCCTTAAGAAGAAGCCCTCCTGGAGAATTGAAGATGGTGAGTGGGTCCAAGATGCAAAAGCTGCTCAACAAGCCTGCTCAGTTGAGCCTGATGACTGTCACTATTGTGAAGCAAGACTCTAACCAATCCCTAATTGGAGCAGAGTTGCAAGCTATAGAGGCTGGTAAGACAATTTCTCCTGAGCTACATCAATTGATTGATAGGTATCAATCTATATTTGAAACCCCCACTGGATTTCCACCACACAGGGGTCATGACCATAGAATATTATTGAAGGAGGGAACATCACCAATTAATGTGAGACCCTATAGATATCCAGCTTCATAGAAGGATGAAATTGAGAAAATGGTGCAGGAATTGTTGCAATCTGGTGTAATCAGACCTAGTTTGAGCCCCTATTCCTCTCTAATAGTTATGGTTAAGAAAAAAGATGGGACATGGAGGATGTGTATTGACTATAGGGAATTGAACAAAGCCACAGTTAAGGACAAGTTTCCCATCCCTGTAATAGAAGAGTTGTTGGATGAGCTAGGTGGTACTAAATTCTTCTCCAAGTTAGACCTTAGGTCAGGGTATCACCAAATAAGGATGTGTCCTGATGATATTGAAAAAACTGCTTTTAGATCCCACCATGGCCATTCTGAGTTTGTGGTAATGCCATTTGGCCTCACAAATGCCCCATCCACCTTTCAAAGCCTCATGAACCATATATTTCAATGTCATTTGAGGAAATTCATTTTAGTTTTCTTTGATGATATCTCATTTACAGTCCTTCTTGGTCCAGCTATTTATCTCACCTAGAAATTGCCTTTGAAATACTGCAAACCAATAGTTTGTTGGCTAAAATGAGCAAGTGTTCCTTTGGAGAAACAAAAGTTGAGTATCTAGGGCATATAATCACTGAGCAGGGTGTTGCAGCTGACCCTAACAAGTTGGAGGCCATGGTCCAGTGGCCTTCACCTAAATCATTCAAGGAGCTAAGGGGATTTCTTGGTCTCACTGGATACTACAGAAGATTCATTAGGTGTTATGGCATAATAACCAAGCCTCTCTTTGATCTGTTGAAGAAAGGAACTTATAAATGGAATGAAGCAGCTGAGAAGGCTTTTTGTGAACTAAAGAAGGTAATGACTATGGCTCCAGTGTTGGCATTGTCTAATGGCCTTGAAGAATTTATGGTAGATACAGATGCCTGTGATGATCGCATATGGGTTGTTCTCATGCAGGCAAATCATCCCTTGGCTTTCTTTAGCAAGTCTTTAGGACCCCAGGACACTAAATTGTATGTCTATGAAAAATAAATACTGGTCATAGTAGCTGCAGTACAGAAATGGAGACCTTACTTAATTGGCCACCACTTTACAATCAGAACAGACCACCAAAGCCTCAAATATCTGCTGGAATAGAAGATATCCACACCCAGCCAACAGAAATGGATAGCTAAATTGGTAGGCTATGATTTCAGTGTGGTGTATAAGAAGGGAAAAGAGAACCTTGTTGGTGATGCTCTCTCCAGAGTAGCAAAGTTTTACTCCTTATCAGTAATTACTGGCCAGTTGCTTCAACAAGTCAAGGACTCTTATGAGACTGACTTAAAGCTTTCTAAGTTGATTCAGCAATTGCAACTAGATCCTACAGCTAAACCTGGTTATGAATACATAAATGGGTTATTGTTCAGGAGAAATAAGGTGATGGTTGGTCATGACTTGGCCTTAAGACAACAATTACTTTAATTACACCATGATAGTGCTATGGGAGGACATGGGGGTATGATTGCAACTTTGCATAGACTCAAGCACACCTATTACTAGAAGGGAATAATGAGGGATGTTCACAAACATGTGCAAGATTGTGAAGTGTGTCAACAGAACAAGGTGGAGAATGTGGCTACACCTGGCCTTTTACAACCCCTCCCCATTCCTGAGAGGGTATGGGAAGACATCAGTATGGATTTTATAGAGGGTCTACCCTCCTCAGGGGTTAAAACTGCAGTGTTGGTGGTGGTTGACAGATTGAGCAAGTATGCTCATTTCATAGCATTAAAACATCCTTACACAGCTGAGGGGGTAGCACAGGTGTTCCTGGAGCAGGTGTATAAGCTTCATGGGTTGCCGCAAACTATTGTCACAGATAGAGATACCATCTTCCTTAGCAAGTTTTGGCAAGAGCTTTTCAGTTTACAAGGTGTTGCCTTGCATCACTCTACTGCATACCATTCTCAGAGTGATGGGCAAACAGAGGTTGTGAACAAGTGCCTTGAAGGATACTTGAGGTGTATGTGTGGGGACAAACCCATGAACTGGACCACTTGGCTACCACTGGCTGAGTGGTGGTATAATACTAATTTTCACAACTCCACAAGGACCATCCCTTACACTGTGATGTATGGTCAGAGCCTTCCTATCCATATTCCTTACCTGCCACAAAGCTCCATGATAGAAGTTGTTGATAGAAGTCTGCAAGCTAGGGAGTCAGCTGTCATGGTACTCAAACACCGCCTACTATTAGCACAACAGCGCATGAAGATGCAGGCTGATAAGAAGTGATCTGAAAGACATTTTGCTGAGGGAGATTGGGTCTACGTTAAGCTCCAGCCCTACAGGAAGCTCTCCATGAGGGGTGATGATTACTCTAAGCTAAGTCCTAAGTTCTTTGGGCCATTCCAAGTAATCAGGAAGGTGGGTCAAGTAGCTTATCAGTTGGAGTTACCTAGTAATGCCAAAATACATCACATATTTCATGTGTCTCAGCTGAAAGGAAGGGTTGGTGCCAAGATAGTGGTGTCTCATCTACCAGTATCCCTCTCTGTTATTGGCCATATATTGCTAGAGCCTGAGACCATAGTGGATCGCAGATTGGTTCAAAAAAATCATCGATCAGTGACCCGAGTACTAGTGAAGTGGTTCAATTGTGATGCTGCTGATAACACATGGGTTGACCTGCCGGATTTGTCTAAGCAGTTCCCTCATTTTCATCCTTGAGGACAAGGATAATTCTAAGGGAGATGGAGTTATTATATACAGAATTAGTAAGGGTCGGTTCGTTAGAGATTTGTACAAGTTAGTTAGCCTCATAAGGGCATATTAGTCATTTCCATAATTCTGTTAGTTAGTTAGTTACAATTTTCAACTAACTATTGCTTAGCATATAAGGCCTACACGTGTATTGGAAAAGGTACCAGATGAATATTATTCTTCTATCTTCTCTAATCCATTGCTTATCCCACATTATTCCATACTCTGCTTAGTTGTTCAGGGATTATTCTAGTTCATTGATCTCTTAGGCTAGCAGACGGGTGCTTCATCAATTAAGCACACACCAGTACACCACATAACAAACTGAGGCTAAGCAAATTTTATCAAAGAAAAAATGTATGCTAGGCTAGGTAACACACAGTTGATTCACCAAAGGATCAGTCAACAACAAGAAAAGAACATTAAAGGTGCATATGATCTACGATATCGCAACACTATTTTGAACCTTTTGATGTGAAAATGTTTAACACTGACAACGTAAAAGATATTTACACAATCAAGTCACTGGAAAGGCAATATCTGCAATAAATGTTAATTGATAACCTAGAAAAATTGTAAGCAACCTGCGACACGTCAGCCAATTAAAGCACAGTGGCAGTGAGTGTATACTATAACTTAGATTCTTGGCGTGAATTGCAATGATCATTTATCCAGAGCCTGGACGAAGATATGAAGTGATTGCCAGTAAAATCTTCAAATGAATAATAGATTAACAGGTCAAATCAAGCAGCAATATTCCAAGAAAGTTGAAGAGGTGCACACAAACTAGACATTTTAAATAAATCCAGGATTAGGACTAGGGATCAGTAAAACAATGGTTCTTTTCTCATTTTCTGCAATTACACATGTATTTGTCTGTTAAAGATAGAAATAGGCAGAGTTGAACAAAACAAGGGGAAAAGAATCTGCAGACGTCCATCCTACATTTGAAGGCAGAGAAACCACAATAAAGTCCAATCACAAAGACGAAAGAAGAAGGGGATTCATGGAGCAGTATGGTAGAAGAAAGAACATTGTGCTGAGAAGTACTTAAGCTTCAAATATGAAGCGTACAATATGAGCAGTTATGTAGAACAACTTCAGAAAGAGATACATTTTTTTTAGAAAGATAATGTATAAAAAATAATGTGATATCCACTCAGCTGATTACCTTGCCCGCGACCCTCGGTGGAAATCACATAACACACCATGGTCCTTTTGCCTAACATTTGAGGCCTCTTAGCTTAACAATAACTTGTTTGGAGGCCCTAGGACAATGTGACAACTCCTCATACAGTCTCATTGACTTCTCAATGTGATGTGTACTCAGCTGATTTCCTTGCTCGCGACCCCCGGTGGAAATCACAACTTGCTCTAAGTTTGAGGACCTAAGAAGAAACTTCACAAGCTGGATAGCAAATGAATTTACTATGTGTACCTGTATGTTGACGATTTTAAGGTTGCTACAGATTTCATTGAACTTCATTGTTCCCTGCATTTGGCTACTAGGTAGCTTGCCTAGTGTCTCAGCTCGGTCATCCTAAACGTTTCAATAATAGAAATGTCAAATGTTATGTAGAAATGGAGATGAAATCCAAAATCAAAAAAGAAACATTGTAGCTACTTGTTAACATACCCAAGTCAGAAACGTGTCCGATTCAATAAATACTGTCAGCACCTCCAATTTAGGGGAATTCCGCAGCAAGCTCACAATGCCAAGGAAGTGCCCTCTTGATGGTCTAGTCTCGACAACTACAGATTTGCGCATCAGAGATAGACAACCATTGCATTCACTTGAAGCTAATGCCTAGACAAGACAACAAATTATATTGCCTCTTGATATCTCAAATAATTCATGACAACACAAGACATTGTAATTTATACTGATTTGGAAAGAAAGAGAATTTTCACCACAGAATGTATCAAAACAAGATTAGTGTTGAAAAGACAATAGAAGCATAGTGTCAAAGTAGTTTTACTTGTTTGCACTACTCAATATCTTTGCAGTAAAACTACAGGCACCAAGGATAAAACTTTTGCTTTCCCCACCAGGAAAGAAAAATGTAAAAATTGATTCTCCTTAAAAGAAAGGCCATGGAAAGGCAGTGAATGGACGAATACATCTTTCTTATATAAGACTTCCAGTGGTGATTGAACCATCCTTTTATTTAAGAAACTGAAGACCAGATAGAGAGGAAACAAATGCCATCAAGAATGATAAATACTCACTAAAATTAGCAAGAATCATAAAAAGATACCAATTAACCATCACAGTACTGGCTGATAATGATTGGTTAATGGTGAGTAACCAAATAATTCTAGTTTTGATAATTATTGGTTCTGACATAGTAAATCAGTAATAGTTCGGACTACCCTCGATTATGTTGACTCAAACTTGAAGCTACTTTCTAATTATTTCAAGTTCATTCCAGAATCAACTCCCATATAAAATCTGATTCTTTGAGTTAACAAAGAAACAAGTGGCCAAGATCAAGATGTTGAAGTGGAAACTATCTTCTTGTTACTAGTAGTTATCGCTTAGAATAGATTGTGTTTATCTTCTAGACTAGAGGCGTATCTAGGATTCAACTTTAAGGTTTTTAACACTCAGCTCATTGTACTTCTAAAATTATGAGTTTGGAATTTAATATTAGTTGAAATTTTAGTTGTGTTTTTCCAGGGAGAGATTTGACTAATACGAAAATGGGGAATTATGAGTCATTGGAATTAAAGAGTCAAAGTTCTGTAAGTAGCTGCAACAAGAATTCAAACCCAGGTAACTAGAGAAACATGGAACCTTGGGCATATGTCTCAACCATTACATCCCTTAGAGTTTGCTGATGTGGGGGCCAAGCAAATTACATAAAGTTTCTTTCAAATATATACACCTATATACACAGGATTTTTCCAATATTAACGGGTGTCGATGACCCTCTACCTCTCAAGTAGGTCGGCCTCTAACAACAGTAACTGAAAACAAGATAAAGACTATCATCACCTTGCTTGGAAACCAAAAGAAAGATAAAGAATAAGAAATAGAGCAAGATATCTCTATTGCTAAAAGTTGTTTCAACAAAAGCGAATTCCATCTTTACAAGGCATAAAACCCCTTTACATAAGTGTTGACACCCAATTTTGGCCCTCCTTTTTCCCATAATTAATTTTTATATGCTTCTTAATCCCGAGGACTTTTCCAAAATAATTTTCTTATTTTTATATTAATTTTTTATAAATTTTGGCACCAATAATCATTTTTTTAAAAATGATTTCCTTTACTTTTTATAATAATAATTACTAATAATATTGTATCTTATAAATCACCCAAAAAATATTTTATAATTCATATATTTTAACAAGATATTGGTATAGTAACTTTTATTTCAAACTCTAAATGAAATTTGTCGTATCGCTATAACATTTCCTAAATACAGTTCTATCGATTGAGGATTGCGATTACGCGTATCAAAATTATGTTTAAATCAACTATATACGTATTTGAAAATTAATTGGGATGAAAGAAAGCATCGTTAAATTAATTAAGAGGAAAAACGATTGGGGAAAATTACATTTTTTTTTCTACAAACTAATTCATTTACCAAGTTTTGGGCCAAATCATTATTTGTTTCAGCCCAAACCATCCCTAACCCACTACCCAACCGCTGACCCGGCCCAAACCACCCCGACCCGGCCCAAAATCACTCAGCTAACCACACCCCTAATCCACTCTCTCACTTCACTTTCAACATAAACAAACAGACCCCCCCACCTTCAGTCAACCGACAGACCACCCCCCCAAACCCTTTTCTCTCGTCGCCTCACCGCCAAGACCCGCCGGGTTTTGCGTCGTACCGGCGGGCAAACGGCGGCGGTGCCCTCTCCCGTCACCTCACGTCGTCCTTTCTCCTTTTCGGAGGTTTTACAACCTCGAAAAGGTCGCCCGCCGCTAGACCACCGGATAATGGCAAAATCCGGTGGTCTTCACCCTTCTCTCCTCTACTCTTTCTACCAGCATAGCCATCCCCTCACCTTTTGACATCACTAAGAAACAGAGCTAAAAGCTTCCCCACCGTCGGCTGCAGACCTCGGAAAAGAGGAGACCCAGCCGTTGCCCGACGGACACGAGCTTAGTCCGACGGGTCCGAGCTCTACACCTCCAACCCGTCACCTTCTCTTTCAAATCAGCCTGAAAAAGGTAGGCATCTTTCCTTCTCTGCTTTCATCATTTCCTTTGCAACTTGGTTTTCCAAGAATTCAAATTTTTGAATTCTTGGAAAGAGCCGTTTGAGCCTTCAATTTTCGGCTATAAAAGGAACCCTTGGGTTTCCATTATAGCCACGAGAGAGAACGGAAAAAAATTAACGATCCAGAAATCAGAAACTAAAAGGAACAGTTCGCACAAATTATTCTCCGTTTATTCGTATCCATTTACTAACACTCACTGCTCGTCTTTTTCTTTTCTTCTCGCTTGCTCTATTCGGATATTGTGAGTCAGAGTCGGAAGTCACTAGTTTGAAACTCGACATTCGACGGCCTCAATCGCTGCCCAACACAAGGTAAATTCTACCCCGCCTAATTACTTTATATTCAGTTTTTGTGATCCGTTAATTGTGCGAGTTTGTTTTTGTTGTTGTTTGGCTGATTTTGGTTAGAAAAATATGATCTGAAGTTAGTCTCTGGTTGATGTTTGTTCATATTAGATTATGTGTTTGGAAATTTGTTGTAACTTGAAATTTAGCTCAAACAAATTTCATAAAGTTTGATATTGTGAATGGGGTTGGCTGTTTGTTCATCTGTTTGTGAGTGTGAACTTAAAGTAATTTAGTTCTCGAGTCATTTGGTTGTATCTATAGTCCATGGTATGTTTTGTAGACTATTTGCAATCTTGATTCAACTTGAAATAAATTTCAGGAGGCTCCAAGTCTTCAAATGTACATGGCTACCTTTGTTGCATAACTAGAGATTAGGATCAATGTTTACTCTTCATAAAAGTTGAGTTTTCTTGTTGCTTTCCCTTACGGATTAAGTTGTAAGAGTATGTAATCATCCCGTCTTGTTTTAATCACAATTAGGGGGCTGATTTTGTTTAAATCGGAAAAGGTATATATATGCTATGTTTGAGTTTCTTGAAGTTTAAATTCTTAAGGTAAAAGTTTCAATAGGTTTGTCATTTTTTTTTAGTCCCGAAAACGTTTGTTTAAGATAGGAATATACATATTATGATTATATTTCCGGCGTTTGTAAAATATTGTGGTCTTGCTTGCGATCTAACCTTTCTCCAAAACACCTTAATCCTAGTAAAAAGTGGTTGAATTAGTGTGCATTGTTAGAAAAAGAGGGCTGCCCGTATTTTCATTATTTTGGTTTTAACTCGGGATCAATTTCGGGAATACTAGCTTAAGGAATTTATCATGAGCTAATGTAGTAGTTTGGTTCTTTTTTTTTTATCCTCCCGTCACTAGTGTTGCCTTACTTTTGAGTTGATTTGTTCATAACGCCTTACTTTTTGAGGTGATTTGTTCATAGCTACTTATTTAATTAAAGTGAATGAAAAAAATTAATAAGGTTTTATATTGTTACTTGTTGTGTACTTTGTTTTCCAATAATCGACTAGTGTTGAAGATGTTCGTTTTGCCTAAGTTCTTTTCGAATATCATCTCATGCTAGTTCGTTTGTGCTCTAGTCAAATAAATTTGATCGTTTGCTTAAAAAATGAAACAAAATATGGTTACATGTCGTCTTTCATATATGCTTGTGTATTTACCGAATTGCATGTTTGTTTTCCTTATCACTTTATTGTTAAGTTTGGCATATTTCTACATTTTGTAAACTTTGTTATGCAAGTTACTAATCCTTATCATTTTTTTTTTGTGTTACATGAAACAACCGGAGAGCTGGAGTTCTCACTTGAAACTCACTTTCGGCCCCAATAAATATTTGGGTCGAGCAGCTATTAGGAGCTATCGCGGTGCTCAGAGTCGTTCTTTAGAGACTTAGTTCCTCCAAAGGAACTTGGCGCATCTAGCCCTTTACCCTTTTTTTTATTGCTTTCCTTTATGCTTACTTAAAATGTTTAACTAACCTTGTATATTTGGATATGTGTTTTCTTTGTGATTTTGATTGACATTTATTCTTCGGTTTTTTTTTAGTTTCGTTGGATTACTTTATTTAGCTTAAAATTTTGAAAGTAAGTTTCCTTCACCCCTTTTTTAGTTTAGGCAAATGTTTCGGGTTTCCCCTTTTAAATGCTTTAAAATTAGTGGTTAAACACTTTCAAACATAATAATAATAAATGGTAAAAGTGCAGATTTTTTATTAACTAACTTAGGCTTTGTCGAAAAACTTGTTTCAAATAACTCGCGGTAGATTTTCAAAAAATCAAAAATATTAATTAGCGATTTAATTTATTTCAAACAAATATTAGTCATTCTTAGGCCTTAAATTATAGAATGCTTTATCTAATTTAGGCAAGCCTCCTTTATATTTATTAATAACTCATTTATTCTCTTATTCTAACCCCAATATTTTACAAATATTTTGGTTATACTCTATATATATATTTTGAGATTTTCAGATTTTTGAAGCCTAAAAATGCAAGGTATATATGTCATATGTTATCTACTACAAGGTATATTTATATTTTACTTACTCTTCTTCCTACTTAAATTATACATATATTATTTTATCACAATTACATTTACGTACATAATACTTTTCTTCATATTTAACGCATGTTCATTTTTACTTTACGAATAAGAGTCTTCTTTATATGAAACAAATAATTTTCATTCTCTACTCAAATCTTCAAATTATTCTTTTACATGAAATATATTTACAAAATAAATATGATTTTCTTTTATATTTTTTTCTCTATTACCGGTATACTTATTTCCTACATTTTTTACTTATCCAAATCTTTTAAATAATAAACTTTCCACATGATTTCTTATATTTTAAATATACATACGTCACCTTTATTCTCTTTCAATAAACATGTCATAAATTTTTCCCAAAACTCTAAAACCACATATATTTCTTACTTTACAAAAAGTATATTTGTATACATAACATTCTCATTTCTTTCACATAGCCTTTTTAAGTATATATTCTTATAAATCATAAAGTTCTACATATTTTAATGATAAAAGTATTGCCATTAAACTTTCATATATTTTGACATGTACGTAGATATGTTTCATCTTTTACCATAAGCATATTTTATATTTTGCCTATTGTAGTAGCATGTGTCATATACTTTGAGTTTTCTTAAATTAATAAAACATATTTTTATCACCCTTTTTAGCAAATAATGAGCAAATAACTTTCCCAAATATTGTTTCTAAACTGAGTTAAGGACTATCTTCGGATAGGCTCTGAAGGGTGCCTAACACCTTCCCTTCGAGTAACCAAAACTCTTACCCAGAATCTCAAACGTTTTCGCAGACTAAAAACAGAGTTTTACATAAAAAATGGTTTCCTAAGTTTCCTAAAATTTAGGTGGCGACTCTAAACCCTTTTCCAAAACAAAGGCAGAAGAGCCGGATGTTGCAAGCATATTTTGGCCAGTTCAAAATAGGGCGCGACAGGATGGCGACTCTGCTGGGGATTATTAACTTATGTTTTACCTTAGCATGCTTAGTTTATGAATATTATTTGGAATATTTGTTTATTTGCAGTACATTATTTGCTTTATTTATATCGTTCTTTGTTTGAAAGGACGCAAGCCAAATCCAAACTTGCGCTCTTTGTTTGATTGATAAACACTACTTGTTACTGCTTTCTCACTTGCATTTCTCTATCGAGTCTTTGGCCGTACACATTTCACACACTGTGGTACACGCGGAGGGTTTTATGCCCTCCCAAACCTTCTTTTGGATTCCTTAGTTTCAGAGTCGGTGCAATTAGGTTAGTGTGCCGTCTCGCAGTTATTCAAGTCCACTCTCAAATCTAGGAAAATACTCTTATTCTAGAAATAAGTCATGTTGCATAGCCTTAGGCAGGACGATCCTGGGGATTGACACTGCATTTAGGGAACCGCCTTTATTGTCAACGGGTTTTTCATAAAACCCAACGACATATACTTTGTGTGTGACTGATGTAAATGATCCAAACTAAAACACATGATGGATTTGGGATAAACAAACTTATCATACCCTTTACCTTTTCTTTCAGATGAATATCAACCAAAACTTGCCCAACATCCAAATGATTTTCTCAGCTCCCCATAACCTACAACGTTGGTGGAACAACATCAGGACTCTATATGGACACGAGATTTCCAAACACCTGGGATCTCTCACTGAGCTGTTGGACATCCAAGCCAATGAGATGCTAACAAAGTCGCTGATTGAATTTTGGAACCCAACCACCGCGACATTTTAGTTCTCTGACTTTGAAATCACGCCTACCTTGGAAGAGGTCAGTAGCCTAACAGATCTGGCGCTCGAAGGAAGAGAACCAGTATTGCCCTCAACCATGTCTGGAAAAAAATTTCTACACGCTTTGGGTCTAAAAGCCTTCCCGGCCCTTAGGAATGTAGAAAATGGATGTGTAGGTTTGAACTATCTCTTTCAGAGGTTTGGACGCCAAGAAAGCTATGATGGTTATCGACAGGAATTTGCTTGTAGCAGAGCAAAATGGGAGAGAATCCGACCTGTGGCTTTTGCACTCGCTTTCTTAGGGATCATGGTCTTTCCTAAGAAGATAGGCCGCATCAATATCAATTTGATGCCAGTAGTCCTTGCCCTATTCAATGGCTCCAAAAAGTTAACATTAGTACCAATGCTTTTGGCAGAATTATTCAGAGCTTTGTCCTCCTGCTCAAGAGGATATGATTGCTTTGGCGGATGCAATTTGCTACTACAAATTTGGGCCGTAGAGCATTTCTTCCAAAAAGAACAAGCCAACGATAACTTGGAAGGAGTCTGCAACAAGATGCAAAGCCATGAGCGCAGGTTAAAATTTTGGAATGCACCGATAGGACGAGAAGGATGGCGGGCCTATCTAACGCATCTCACGGGAGATGCCATCCAATGGAAGCTCCCTTGGATCACTGGAAGAGCATTACTGAGGAGATATACCAGCTATTTTATTGAGTTGATCGGGTTAGAAGGGATCCAACCATACGCTCCACTTAGAGTTCTGCGTCAATTTGGCATCAATCAGGATGTTCCTTTGTGGTCCCACATAGAACCTGCGGAGGTCGCTTACGGAAGAGAAATACCTTCGGCCAGGATTAGAAGACTGCAGGAATCATGGATGAATATAATATCCGCAGATATCGGACAAACAAATTGGTGCACCTTGGAATATTATGCGTGGAAGGTAGATGGAGGTCCCATAATGCGACCAAGCTGGGAAAGGATCCCTGGTTTTATCGACTATGACATGGTGACTCAAGTCTCCAGGGAAATAATACCTCACATGTATCTCACCGCCTCCATGCGTGAACAGATTATTCCGGGCTCAGTTAAAGATGAGATAACCTCGGACAGTCAGGATGATATAAGAGAAAATCTAGAGGAAGAACTTGAAGATCAATCTGAGTATAGATCTTTAGTGTTCCTGGAAGAAGATGATCCGGATTATCAGGAATGGCAGTTGAGAGAATGGGATCTCGGAGAATACCACCCAGGGCCTTATTTGGACATATATGATGATAGTGATGACGGTCCTACATGGCCCTAGGTTATCCTTTCCCATTGTACCCTTTCATATTCCCTAAAGGTGCCTCATGGCCCATCCCTTTGTACGCCCTAGTGGCCATCCCATGTCTTTCATTTTCAGGCTCCCATCAGCCTATCTATTGTAAGCTTTCAAAGCCACATTTTGCTTAATGAAAAGTCATGTTTATCTCAAATCCTAAATGTGTTCAAAATGGATCATTTATTATCAAATTGTATGCAGCGTAGGCCTACCTCTGGCAAAACGAGGCTCCATATTAGGACGCATTTTTGTGTGAATATCGCCAACTTGGCGTATATATTTGTTATATATTCCAACATTTCCCAAACTAACATAGTTTCCTTTTTCTTTCCTTTCTTTTCTTTATGTTTATTATAAACCCCCCAAAGAAAGTTGATTTGTGTCGATTTGCAAACTGGCGGAATCGCAATACAACCTCCGATCTAAAGGAAAAATGAGCGAAGAATCTAACAACGCCTCGATGGTACCGGTAGATGGCGCCGAAAGTTCTCGAAAACTGATGGACACTCAAAACGACGAACAAATGGCCAACATGGCACAAGAAATTGAGATCTTGAAAGAAGAACTACGCCAAGTGCGGGATTTGACTAAGCTTACAGCTGCTACCTTCCCCGCTCAATTCCAATTTCCAAATGCTGAGTTGCGGCCGGTCACTCCCGCCGACTTAACAAACGCGCCTAAGCAAACACCGCCTGTTCCCACTTATGCTCAAGATCTACTTGCTCGTCCGCCCGCTGTTAGGGCTACACCCAATCTCTCCTTGCCTACGCAGAACTTCACTGTTCCAATTCACCCAACAATGCAGCACATACCGGAGGCACATGTCACTTGTGAAATGCCTGTTCCACCGGTATATGCTACTGAAGCCCCTACTTTCGCAACATCCACGGCTGTCAAAGTACCATATGAGGTCGATCAGTACGTAGGATTGGAGAGGGATGTCCGGTCAAATGAAGAGAGGTCGATAGCAGCTCAACTTGAAAGTTTGAAAAGGGCTTTTAAAAGCATGCAAGTCACCAGGGGAACCGAAAGTCTGGACTATGATGACCTATGCATCCACCCAGACATCGATATGCCGGTCGGGTACAAACCACCAAAATTTGATGTATTTGATGGGAAGGGCGATCCCCACGCACACCTAAGAGCCTATTGCGACAAGCTGGTCGGCGTAGGAAGGAACGAGAAATTGAGGATGAAACTGTTCATTCGCAGTCTGTCAGGAGAAGCTCTGACTTGGTACACTCGCCAAGACCCTCGCAAATGGCGTGATTGGCAAGAAATGGCCGAAGATTTCATGAGTCGCTTCAGGTTTAATACCGAAATCACTCCAGACAGATTCTCACTTGCTAACATACAAAAGAAGCCATCTGAATCATTTCAAGAATATTCATGGAGATGGAGGACCGAGGCTGCTCGGATCCAGCCCCCACTTGACGAAAATGAACTCTCTAAGTACTTTATCCGAGCTCAGGAAGGCGTCTACTTCGACAAAATGATGTCAATGATGGGCCAAAAGTTCGCTGACTTGGTCAAGATGGGAGACTTTATTGAGGAAGGTATTAAGTCCGGAAAAATTCAGTCTATGGTCGCACTACAAGCCGCAAGCAAGGCCATACAGTCAGGTTCCATTGGTGGTATCAAGAAGAAGAAGGAAGACATCTCAGCCGTCACACCTTACTACCAGCACGGAGGATCATCCTACCGATACCCTAACAACTCCCAAATTATCGCACATGTTCCAGTATATAGTACCCAGCCACACTATAACCCACCTCGAGCTCCAGCACACCAAAATACACCGAAGCCGTATGCCCCTGTCCAAGCTCCAGTTCACCAAAATAGACCAGCATATGCACCAAGACCACGTCCTAATCTCGAAGTCAGAAATACCTGCACCTACACGCCTATTGCCGAGCCTTTGGCTCAATTATTTGAAAGGTTGAGGGTAGCAGGTTTGTTGCAGCCGATTGAGGAAAGAATCCCTGATCCAATACCACGAAGCTTTAATGGAAATAAGTGATGTGCATACCACTCGGGAATCCAAGGACATGACACGGAGGAGTGTTTTAGTTTGAAGAACTAGATCGAGTCTCTTATCAGAAAAGAGTAATTAAATGCACCGATACTCCTCCAAATGTGAACAACAATCCTCTACCAAATCATGAGAATCGAGGAGTCAACATGATTACCTAGAGGAAGAGTATGACCCGGAAGGGAATATCGTGCCTATCTGGAACACAGAAGAAGTTGCCGCCACATCTCCAGCACAACCTTTTATCACAGTTCAGTTGAGAGAACCTTTGACTATTCAAACCTACCTGCCGAGAGTTGTGGTAACCACCATAGCCGCTGGAAAACCTGACTATGACACTAAAGCAGTCCCATGGGACTATCGGACGGAAGCCAAGGGCAAGATGATAGACGCTGCTGTGGCTCACAGAATGACCAGGTCGGGAAGGTGTTATACCCTGGAGGATCTAAATTGAGGGGTTCATGGGAAAGAACAAAATCCAAAGAAGAATGTTACTGATGCAGAAGCCACAGAATTTTGGAAGAAGATGCAGTCTAAAGATTACTCAATCGAGGAACAACTAATGAAGACACCAGCCCATATTTCCATTATGTCCTTGCTAATGAGTTCTGAAGCCCATAGGAACGCTTTGGTACAAGTTTTGAGCAGAGTTAGCGTACCAAAAGAAACTACAAGTGATACATTGGCTGCAACAATTGGAAAAATGGTGGAAGTGAACAAAATCTCTTTCCATAATGATGAACTACCAGCAGAAGGGGTTGGCCACAACAAAGCACTTCACATCGCGGTCAAATGTTGTGATAAGATCGTGACTAGAGTTTTGATCGACAGCGGTTCTGGATGCAACATCTGTCCTTTCACCACATTGAGGGATTTAGGTGTGAATATGGGAGAGATAAGGGAAAGTCGTGTGAAGGTGAGAGCTTTTGATGGCGCGCAGAGAAGCGTCATTGGAGAAATCTATCTCACCTTGCAAGTAGGTCCAGCTGAATTCCCCATCCTATTTCAAGTGATGGATGTTACGTCCAACTACAACTTGTTACTAGGAAGGCCATGGGTCCATATGGCAAGAGCAGTTCCCTCCACGCTCCATCAGTGTGTGAAGTTCGAGTGGGGTCGCATCGAAGTTACCATTCACGGGGAGCTCAGTCACCCCATCTATTCCGTGAATTCTGTTCCAATCACCGAAGAATTGGATGGAGCCGCTTTCCATGCTCTGGAGATCATGCAAGCCGTAAGAATTGATGAGAAGGTAGAGCCTGTAAAGATGGAGATGTCGAGAGCAGCGAAGATGGTTGCGTCAGAGATGTTGAAATATGGGTATAAACCAAAGACAGGGCTCGGACCTAAGGCTGACGGTATAATTGAACCAATCCAGCTAAAACATCAGAAAGGTACCGCCGGGCTAGGGTATAAGCCTGCTTCAGGAGGAGTCCACAGTGCAAAGTTTGGGGCAGTAGTGTTCGTGCCAGGACAAGTCCTAATCCCAGATGAAGCAGTTGATGAAGACGTCATTGAGGGAATAGGAAATCTATTCGTGGCCATGACCGACGATGGACTGGAGAAAGATATCAAGAAGCTGACCATCCGTGATGCCAAGCCTGGAGAAGTCTTGCAGAACTGGACCATCAGCCCATCCCTGTTTCGACAGGAGTCCTGGTAGTGTGGAAATGTAGTTTTATTTCAAAATGTTTCTGCATGATCAATTGAGGCTTGAATCATGCCTAAGCCCTTTTTGCTACTTGCCTCTTCTGAAAAGCTGGACTGCTTTTTAATAAAAAGTCTTTATTTTTCTTAAAATTTATCTTTCGACTATTTAAAATAACTATTTATTTTTACTCACCTTTCATACTTTCCTGCGCTAATATTAGTAAAAATCATCGTACAACGGTTATGACATGTAACGAATCCATTGAGCAAAGTGCGAGTCATGAGCAGGACTATGAAGAATACGATGAAAGCATGATGCCTGAAAATCTACCTCAGGAGATCGAACAACTTGAAAGTCAGAAAAAGCCCAACATGGAGGAAACCGAGGTTGTCAACTTGGGAAATGAAGAAATGGTGAAAGAAGTACGAGTCAGCATACACTTGGAAGACGAAAGAAAGCAAGAATTGATTGAATTGATCAAACAATATGTTGATGTGTTTGCTTGGTCCTACGATGACATGCCAGGATTAAGCACCGATATCGTCTCACACAAGCTGCCGACTGATCCTTCTTGCCCGCCTGTGAAGCAAAAGACTAGGAAGTTCAAGCCTGATTTGAGTTTAAGAATCAAGGAGGAGGTAACTAAGCAGATCCAAGCAAATGTTGTGAGGGTTACTAATTACCCCACATGGTTGGCTAATATCGTGCCAGTGCCAAAAAAGGACGGGAAAATCAGGATATGTGTAGACTATCGGGATCTTAATAAAGCTAGCCCCAAGGATAACTTTCCTCTCCCAAACATTCATATACTCATCGACAATTGTGCAAAGCATGAGTTGCAATCGTTTGTCGATTGCTTTGCGGGGTATCACCAAGTCCTGATGAATGAGGGTGATGCAGAGAAAACGGCATTTATCACTCCATGGGGAGTATATTGCTATAGGGTGATGCCATTTGGACTCAAAAATGCTGGCGCAACCTATATGAGGGCCATGACTACCCTCTTCCATGATATGATTCACAAGGAAATTGAAGTGTACGTAGACGATGTCGTTATCAAGTCCAAAAGGAGTTCGGACCACCTAGGGGATTTACAGAAGTTCTTCGAGAGGTTGCGGAGATACAATTTGAAATTGAATCCAGCAAAGTGCGCATTCGGAGTTCCTGCCGGAAAGCTACTAGGGTTCATCGTCAGCAGGAAAGGCATAGAATTGGATCCATCAAAAATCAAGGCGATTCAAGAGTTACCTCCCCCCAGGACCAAGAAGGATGTGATGAGCTTCTTGGGGAGACTCAATTACATCAGTCGTTTCATAGCTCAGTCTACAGTGATCTGTGAACCCATATTCAAGTTACTAAAGAAGGATGCCGCCACAGAATGGACGGAGGAATGCCAAAGAGCTTTTGATAGAATCAAGGAGTACTTGTCCAACCCGCCAGTATTGGTTCCACCAGAGCCCGGAAAGCCATTGCTACTGTATCTATCCGTCATGGATGGAGCATTTGGATGTGTGTTAGGACAACACGATGACACGGGAAAGAAAGAGCAAGCTATTTACTACTTGAGCAAGAAGTTTACACCATACGAGGCAAGATATACCTTGTTAGAATGAACGTGTTGCGCTTTGACTTGGATTGCGCAAAAGTTGAGGCATTACCTATCGGCATACACCACGTATTTGATCTCAAGAATGGATCCACTCAAGTACATCTTTCAGAAGCCAATGCCTATAGGGAAATTAGCAAAGTGGCAGATTTTGTTGAGTGAGTTCGACATTGTGTACGTGACACAGAAGGCCATCAAAGGACAAGCTTTGGCCGATCACCTCGCAGAAAATCCGATGGATAAAGATTATGAACCACTCATGACTTACTTCCCCGATGAAGAAGTATTTTTTGCAGGAGAGGACATCTCAGAGTCATACGACGGATGGAGATTGTTTTTCGATGGAGCATCAAATTTCAAAGGAGTCGGAATCGGAGCAGTCTTGGTTTCAAGAACGGGTCAGCACTACCCAATCTCAGCCAAGATCAGATTCCCTTGCACAAATAACATGGCAGAATACGAAGCATGTATTCTCGGACTTAGGATGGCTGTGGACATGAACATCAAAGAGCTTTTGGTAATAGGTGATTCTGACCTATTGGTTCATCAGGTACAAGGAGAATAGGCCACCAAGAATGTCAAGATCCTTCCTTATCTGGAATGTGTGAAGGAGCTGAGCAAAAGATTTACAAAGATTGAGTTTAAACATGTCCCCCGAGCTCAAAACGAGTTCGCCGATGCTTTGGCTACTCTTTCCTCAATGATCCAACACCCGGATAAGAATTACATCGACCCTATTAAAGTGGAGATACGTGACCAGCACGCATACTGTTTTCACGTAGATGAAGAGTTTGATGGAAAGCCATGGTACCATGATATTAGAAGGTTGCTCGAAGCAGGAGAATATCAAGAAAATGCCGGTAGCAAGCAAAAGCGGACTTTAAGGAGAATGGCCAATCATTTCTTCCTTAACGGCGAAATCTTGTATAGGAGAACCCCGGATTTGGGATTACTAAGGTGTGTCGATGCAACAGAAGCGACAAAACTGTTGGAAGAGGTTCACGCAGGGACATGTGGACCCCACATGAACGGATTCACTTTGGCAAAGAAGATTTTGAGAGCTGGATACTTTTGGATGACTATGGAGAGGGATAGCATCCGGTATGTACAAAAATGTTATTAGTGTCAAGTTCATGGCGACTTCATACGAGTTCCGCCAAACGAGCTCAATGTGATGGGGTCCCCATGGCCATTTGCTGCTTAGGGCATGGATGTAATTGGACCCATAGAGCCTCCCGCATCAAATGGACACCGTTTCATCCTGGTAGCTATCGACTATTTCACAAAATGGGTTGAGGCTTCAACGCACAAATCAGTAACTAAGAAGGTGGTAGCAGATTTCGTCCGAAATAACATAGTTTGTCATTTTGGAATTCCGGAATCAATTATAACAGACAACGGAACCAATCTTAATAGTGATCTCATGAGAGAGACTTGTGAAAGGTTTAAGATCTCCCACCGGAACTCCACAACATATCGACCATAAATGAATGGAGCAGTCGAGGCCGCAAACAAGAATATCAAGAGGATCCTGAGAAAAATAATAGATAGTAACAGAGAATGGCATGAGAAGCTGCCATATGCTTTGCTCGGCTATCGCACCACAATCAGAACATCCACTGGTGCAACCCCCTACATGTTGGTCTACGGTTCGGAAGCAGTGATACCCGCTGAAGTAGAAATACCTTCTCTAAGAATCATCCAAGAGGTTGGTCTGGAAGACGCGGAATGGGTTCGTAGCAGGATTGAACAGTTGATGCTCATTGATGAGAAGAGACTGGATGCAGTATGTCACGGCCAACTCTATCAAAACAGAATGATCAGAGCGTTCAACAAGAAGGTCAAGCCTCGACGATTCACACCAGGGCAATTAGTATTGAAGAAAATATTCCCTCACCAAATTGAAGCTAAGGGGAAATTTGCGCCAAACTGGCAAGGCTCTTACATGGTGCACCGAGTGCTCTCAGGAGGAGCAGTAATCCTCGCAGAAATGGATGGCGTCGTGAGCACAAAGCCGATCAATTCAGACGCTATCAAGAAATACTACATTTGAAGACAGAGGGACTAGTTGTTATTTCCTTGTACTTTTTGCAACAGAACTACGTATTAGCCTGACTTCCCACGGCGGGATACGTAGGCAACCCATATCGGGTCCGGTCTCCCTTAGAAAAACCAAAAATTATCATCTTTCATGTATTCAGAACTACGATTGACCTGACTTCCCTCGGTGGGATACGTAGGCAATCCTCGTCGGATTCGGTCCCTTCATATTTTCCATTTCCTAATGTATTTGAACTACGTTCTGACCTGATTCCGTTTGGATACGTAGGCAGCCTGAGTTAGGCTCGGTCATTGCATCACATGTCTTTATTCTTCCCAATGTACTTGAACTACGTTCTGACCTGATTCCGCTTGGATACGTAGGCAGCCTGAGTCAGGCTCGGTCAATGCATTACATATTTTGAATTCTTCCTTGATATCCCCCAAACTACGTACAGACCTGATTCCCATTCGGGGATACGTAGGCAACCTAAGAGGTTCGGTCATACCCTTAGGATAAACCTCCCCCCTTTTATTTATACCTTCAGAATGATCACAACATCTACAGAGAGATAGAAAGGCGTCACCAAAAGCCGGAGCCACGAGAAGAGTACACTTGGACGTCCTCAACAAATGGGAAAACTCGATTGGATTTCGGAACATGTCATAATCTAAGGAACGATGAATAATCACTATATATATGCGCCTAGTATATACAAATTATACTTATTTTCCTAAAAAAATAAATAAATATATATACATATATATTCAAAATATTTTACTGCCTTTCCACCTACTGAGTCTCCAAAATAGGAAGGTGCTAGCAACCGAGGAGGTTTTGAAGAGATCCACATACCGAGTCTCTGGGATAGGAAATCACGAGCGGCTGATGAGGTTTTGAAGAAGTCTAATGGCAAGGCCAGGGTCCGCAAGCCGACACAAATCAACACCCCTCCCAAAACTAAAAAATTTTCTTTGAGCACAGAGAGACAGGAATCAAGACAGGAGGATGTCAAGACAAGATCATGGACACGATTGGAGAAATCTTTCGGCTATCACGACACCATAAGCCGAATATTCTTCCCCTACTCTACTTTAAAATATTTTGTCCCAATTCTTCCAATTCTTAAAGGATCTCATTTATGTTTTGCAGGTGCGTCCGAGATCCGGATCAAGTATCGAAGATAGAGAGCTCTCATAGGAAAATAGGATAGTTTATCTCTTCCCAAATAACTCCGCCAATCGGAGATTGCTATCTAATTGCGTCAAATAACTCCGCCAATCGGAGAACGCGGACTGACTTCATCAAACTCCACCAATTGGAGTTTGTATATAAGCAAACAAAACGACGCGCTGCCAATTGGAGTTTGTATATAAGAAAACAAAACGACGCTCTGCCGATTGGAGTTTGTATATAAGCAAACAAAACGATGCTCTGCCGATTGGAGTTTGTACATAAGCAAACAAAACGACGCTCTGCCGATTGGAGCTTGTACATAAGCAAACAAAACGATGCTCTGCCGATTGGAGTTTGTACATAAGCAAACAAAACGACACTCTGCCGATTGGAGTTTGTACATAAGCAAACAAAACGACGCTCTGACGATTGGAGCCTGTACATAAACAAGCAAGCAACGCTCTGCCAAATCAGAGAAATGTATATTAGCAAGCAAAACATACTCCGCCAATCGGAGGCTGCATCATAGCAAGCATCATCATAACTCCATCAATCATAAGCATGCATGCCATCAACATCCTCATTTTGCATTAAAAATCACGCCCACCTTCTAATGCGGGTATTTACATTCAAGTACATTTTACAGGCGCCCACCTTCTAATGCGGGTATTTACATTCAAAGTCCATTTTACAGGCGCCCACCTTCTAATGCGGGTATTTACATTCAAGTACATTTTACAGGCGCCCACCTTCTAATACGGGTATTTACATTCAAGTCCATTTTACAGGCGCCCACCTTCTAATGCGGGTATTTACATTCAAGTACATTTTACAGGCGCCCACCTTCTAATGCGGGTATTTACATTCAAGTACATTTTACAGGCGCCCACCTTCTAATGCGGGTATTTACATTCAGTACATTTTATAGGCGCCCACCTTCAAATGCGGGTATTCATTCAGAGCTTCGGCACACAAACCGGAGTATGCATCAGAATCTTGGTACACAACCCAAGATTCCATTTCATTAACGCTTCGGCACACAAACCGGAGCATGCATCAGGATCTTGGTACACAACCCAAGATTCCATTTCATTAACGCTTCGGCACACAAACCGGAGCAGGCATCATAATCATTCTTTTCCAGCAAGTACACAATCTTGCATCCCCAGCATCTCACAGCTCGACATTGGGGCAATTTTGAAAGAGACATTGGGAATATCATTGCCCCGCCAGTCGAGAGGCTTTATTTTACAGCATTGCCCCGCCAGTCGAGAGGCTTTATTTTACAGCATTGCCCCGCCAGTCGAGAGGCTTTATTTTACAGCATTGCCCCGCCAGTCGAAAGGCTTTAATTTACAGCGTTGCCCCGCCAGCCGGAGGCTTTACTTCCCAAGATTATTTCACCTACAGTATATCCACTCCAAAAAATGGAGACGTCAACAATCGTTTGGATATCTACACACTACTCTTTACATTACAATTTTAATTTACAGTTTTGAGCCTCAACAGGTACTTTGTAACCCCTTTTACCTGTTTTGCAGGATGACATACTACAACGTGGAACTACCTCTAAGCAGCGATTGAGGCAATGCTTGATGAGGAATACCAAACTCACAGGCCAGAGTTTCAAGACTAGCACTCCGACTCCAATTCCTACAATCAGTCGTCCATACTTCTAAATTAGAGTACACCTGCTCTCGCAAGCATCGACACCCTTTTCTTTATCTCCTAGACTTCTCACTAGAGGATATTAAAGGGACTACCTCCATCCGGCAATTCGACGTGATCTTATAGGGATGCGAGATGCGCCTAGTAGAGTCTCGTTTATGGGTGTGTTGTGCACCACATTTATAATCGGGAGGCTGTGAAAGCGCGCCCATTTTGAAAAGATTATTGTCATCTAGGAAATAACCTACCGTCAATTCCATAAAAACTCTTTCCAAGCTCAACTAAGAGACCAGTGTCAACCATAAATCGTACACTGGGGCAAATTTTGAGGACTGCCTCAAAATTTACCATAATCCATTATTCAGAACTGCAACCGCCCTAATTCCCATTTCCTTAGGGATACGTAGGCAGCTCAACTTCGAGCATGGCCGTACCCACTCCATCTGTGTCAAAATCATCCTCCTCTTTTACCGCAAAAAATACCAGTGTCGACATAAAACCAACACTGGGGCAAATTTTGAGGACCTCTCAAAATTGTTTGAACTACATTGGCCTGATTCTCGTGAAACCCGAGATATGTAGGCAACTCGGAGACCAGAGTTCGGTCGAATTCATAATGACGATAACCTTTCTCTTTCTAGGTACAACCTTTCCAAAAATTTGATTCTTTTTCCAGTCAAGACAAAATTGGTTTTACGTCAACATCTTCGAACAAAGACTCTTTCATCATCTCTGTTCGAAGAGGGGCAAGTTGTTGACACCCAATTTTGGCCCTCCTTTTTCCCATAATTAATTTTTATATGCTTCTTAATCCCGAGGACTTTTCCAAAATAATTTTCTTATTTTTATATTAATTTTTTATAATATTTGGCACCAATAATCATTTTTTAAAAAATGATTTCCTTTACTTTTTATAATAATAATTACTAATAATATTGTATCTTATAAATCACCCAAAAAATATTTTATAATTCATATATTTTAACAAGATATTGGTATAGTAACTTTTATTTCAAACTCTAAATGAAATTTGTCGTATCGCTATAACATTTCCTAAATACAGTTCTATCGATTGAGGATTGCGATTACGCGTATCAAAATTATGTTTAAATCAACTATATACGTATTTGAAAATTAATTGGGATGAAAGAAAGCATCGTTAAATTAATTAAGAGGAAAAACGATTGGGGAAAATTACATTTTTTTTTCTACAAACTAATTCATTTACCAAGTTTTGGGCCAAATCATTATTTGTTTCAGCCCAAACCATCCCTAACCCACTACCCAACCGCTGACCCGGCCCAAACCACCCCGACCCGGCCCAAAATCACTCAGCTAACCACACCCCTAATCCACTCCCTCACTCCACTTTCAACATAAACAAACAGACCCCCCCCACCTTCAGTCAACTGACAGACCACCCCCCCCCCAAACCCTTTTCTCTCGTCGCCTCACCGCCAAGACCCACCGGGTTTTGCGTCATACCGGCGGGCAAACGGCGGCGGTGCCCTCTCCCGTCACCTCACGTCGTCCTTTCTCCTTTTCGGAGGTTTTACAACCTCGAAAAGGTCGCCCGCCGCTAGACCACCGGATAATGGCAAAATCCGGTGGTCTTCACCCTTCTCTCCTCTACTCTTTCTACCAGCATAGCCATCCCCTCACCTTTTGACATCACCAAGAAACAGAGCTAAAAGCTTCTCCACCGCCGGCTGCAGACCTCGGAAAAGAGGAGACCCAGCCGTTGCCCGACGGACACGAGCTTAGTCCGACGGGTCCGAGCTCTACACCTCCGACCTGTCACCTTCTCTTTCAAATCAGCCTGAAAAAGGTAGGCATCTTTCCTTCTCTGCTTTCATCATTTCCTTTGCAACTTGGTTTTCCAAGAATTCAAATTTTTGAATTCTTGGAAAGAGCCGTTTGAGCCTTCAATTTTCGGCTATAAAAGGAACCCTTGGGTTTCCATTATAGCCACGAGAGAGAACGGAAAAAAATTAACGATCCAGAAATCAGAAACTAAAAGGAACAGTTCGCACAAATTATTCTCCGGTTATTCGTATCCATTTACTAAATCTCACTGCTCGTCTTTTTCTTTTCTTCTCGCTTGCTCTATTCGGATATTGTGAGTCGGAGTCGGAAGTCACTAGTTTGAAACTCGACATTCGACGGCCTCAATCGCTGCCCAACACAAGGTAAATTCTACCCCGCCTAATTACTTTATATTCAGTTTTTGTGATCCGTTAATTGTGCGAGTTTGTTTTTGTTGTTGTTTGGCTGATTTTGGTTAGAAAAATATGATCTGAAGTTAGTCTCTGGTTGATGTTTGTTCATATTAGATTATGTGTTTGGAAATTTGTTGTAACTTGAAATTTAGCTCAAACAAATTTCATAAAGTTTGATATTGTGAATGGGGTTGGCTGTTTGTTCATCTGTTTGTGAGTGTGAACTTAAAGTAATTTAGTTCTCGAGTCATTTGGTTGTATCTATAGTCCATGGTATGTTTTGTAGACTATTTGCAATCTTGATTCAACTTGAAATAAATTTCAGGAGGCTCCAAGTCTTCAAATGTACATGGCTACCTTTGTTGCATAACTAGAGATTAGGATCAATGTTTACTCTTCATAAAAGTTGAGTTTTCTTGTTGCTTTCCCTTACGGATTAAGTTGTAAGAGTATGTAATCATCCCGTCTTGTTTTAATCACAATTAGGGGGCTGATTTTGTTTAAATCGGAAAAGGTATATGTATGCTATGTTTGAGTTTTCTTGAAGTTTAAATTCTTAAGGTAAAAGTTTCAATAGGTTTGTCATTTTTTTTTTAGTCCCGAAAACGTTTGTTTAAGATAGGAATATACATATTATGATTATATTTCCGGCGTTTGTAAAATATTGTGGTCTTGCTTGCGATCTAACCTTTCTCCAAAACACCTTAATCCTAGTAAAAAGTGGTTGAATTAGTGTGCATTGTTAGAAAAAGAGGGCTGCCCGTATTTTCATTATTTTGGTTTTAACTCGGGATCAATTTCGGGAATACTAGCTTAAGGAATTTATCATGAGCTAATGTAGTAGTTTGGTTCTTTTTTTTTTATCCTCCCGTCACTAGTGTTGCCTTACTTTTGAGTTGATTTGTTCATAACGCCTTACTTTTTGAGGTGATTTGTTCATAGCTACTTATTTAATTAAAGTGAATGAAAAAAATTAATAAGGTTTTATATTGTTACTTGTTGTGTACTTTGTTTTCCAATAATCGACTAGTGTTGAAGATGTTCGTTTTGCCTAAGTTCTTTTCGAATATCATCTCATGCTAGTTCGTTTGTGCTCTAGTCAAATAAATTTGATCGTTTGCTTAAAAAATGAAACAAAATATGGTTACATGTCGTCTTTCATATATGCTTGTGTATTTACCGAATTGCATGTTTGTTTTCCTTATCACTTTATTGTTAAGTTTGGCATATTTCTACATTTTGTAAACTTTGTTATGCAAGTTACTAATCCTTATCACTTTTTTTTTGTGTTACATGAAACAACCGGAGAGCTGGAGTTCTCACTTGAAACTCACTTTCGGCCCCAATAAATATTTGGGTCGAGCAGCTATTAGGAGCTATCGCGGTGCTCAGAGTCGTTCTTTAGAGACTTAGTTCCTCCAAAGGAACTTGGCGCATCTAGCCCTTTACCCTTTTTTTTATTGCTTTCCTTTATGCTTACTTAAAATGTTTAACTAACCTTGTATATTTGGATATGTGTTTTCTTTGTGATTTTGATTGACATTTATTCTTCGGTTTTTTTTTAGTTTCGTTGGATTACTTTATTTAGCTTAAAATTTTGAAAGTAAGTTTCCTTCACCCCTTTTTTAGTTTAGGCAAATGTTTCGGGTTTCCCCTTTTAAATGCTTTAAAATTAGTGGTTAAACACTTTCAAACATAATAATAATAAATGGTAAAAGTGCAGATTTTTTATTAACTAACTTAGGCTTTGTCGAAAAACTTGTTTCAAATAACTCGCGGTAGATTTTCAAAAAATCAAAAATATTAATTAGCGATTTAATTTATTTCAAACAAATATTAGTCATTCTTAGGCCTTAAATTATAGAATGCTTTATCTAATTTAGGCAAGCCTCCTTTATATTTATTAATAACTCATTTATTCTCTTATTCTAACCCCAATATTTTACAAATATTTTGGTTATACTCTATATATATATTTTGAGATTTTCAGATTTTTGAAGCCTCAAAATGCAAGGTATATATGTCATATGTTATCTACTACAAGGTATATTTATATTTTACTTACTCTTCTTCCTACTTAAATTATACATATATTATTTTATCACAATTACATTTACGTACATAATACTTTTCTTCATATTTAACGCATGTTCATTTTTACTTTACGAATAAGAGTCTTCTTTATATGAAACAAATAATTTTCATTCTCTACTCAAATCTTCAAATTATTCTTTTACATGAAATATATTTACAAAATAAATATGATTTTCTTTTATATTTTTTTCTCTATTACCGGTATACTTATTTCCTACATTTTTTACTTATCCAAATCTTTTAAATAATAAACTTTCCACATGATTTCTTATATTTTAAATATACATACGTCACCTTTATTCTCTTTCAATAAACATGTCATAAATTTTTCCCAAAACTCTAAAACCACATATATTTCTTACTTTACAAAAAGTATATTTGTATACATAACATTCTCATTTCTTTCACATAGCCTTTTTAAGTATATATTCTTATAAATCATAAAGTTCTACATATTTTAATGATAAAAGTATTGCCATTAAACTTTCATATATTTTGACATGTACGTAGATATGTTTCATCTTTTACCATAAGCATATTTTATATTTTGCCTATTGTAGTAGCATGTGTCATATACTTTGAGTTTTCTTAAATTAATAAAACATATTTTTATCACCCTTTTTAGCAAATAATGAGCAAATAACTTTCCCAAATATTGTTTCTAAACTGAGTTAAGGACTATCTTCGGATAGGCTCTGAAGGGTGCCTAACACCTTCCCTTCGAGTAACCAAAACTCTTACCCAGAATCTCAAACGTTTTCGCAGACTAAAAACAGAGTTTTACATAAAAAATGGTTTCCTAAGTTTCCTAAAATTTAGGTGGCGACTCTAAACCCTTTTCCAAAACAAAGGCAGAAGAGCCGGATGTTGCAAGCATATTTTGGCCAGTTCAAAATAGGGCGCGACAATAAGCCTAAGAAGTCTTATATAGAGGGAAACAAGAAACAAGATATCCTACCCTTGGAAGGAATATTCAAACTTGGTCTTCTTGAAAGCAAGTCAACATGATTGGATTTGGGCAGCCAAACTTGAACTTGGCCAAAATTTATACAACAACAACAATATATCCAGTGTGATCCCACAAGTGGGGTATGGGGAGAGTGAGGTGTACGCAAACCTTACTCCTACATTGTGTGAGATAGAGAGGTTGTTTCTGATAGACCCTCACTCGTGAAAAGCATTTTGAAACAAGTTTGACAAATACAAGAGTAGAAGCTAAGGTGAAAAAATTATAGATAAGTAATGACAGCACAATAGTACTGGCCAAAAACTTTCTCAAAAAAATAGTACTGGCCAAAACCTAGCAGACCTCAAAATAAATTCTTCATTTTCATCAATATATGAGAAGGAAGCTACCCCTATGTTTAATCAGGTTAATACATGGAAATTGGGATGGAAACGAAAGAGGTAAAGACAGGATGAGTATCAAGATTAACTCTTTCAATCCTAAAAAATTGGAGACAATTAAGGACAAAACAAGACGTAAACAGAACGAACTATAATTGAAAAGTTCGTAACAGAAAACAAAAAGGAGAGAAGTATGACAATCTTTATTTTCATCTTCATAGTAATAATCATAAAACTAGTTAACCTGAAGGTAAAAATATCAGAGAATATTGGTATTACCAGCACACACCAACGGCATACTCTTAAATGCTCAGCGTGCTTTATATCTGAAAGAAGTGACCAAATGTTTCTATGTCTACTAATATAGATTTTCCCTCCATGAAAGAAGTCTAGAGTGGCAGCAGAAAGAGATGCTGAAACTTCTAGATTTACGTAATCAATTGCTCCGGAAACACTGATTGAATTTAAGTTGGGAGCAATAATTTCCAACAATGACATCTGATATTCATCCTTGGTGATTTTTAAATCTTTTACATGATGAGGTAACTTCAACATATGTAAGCCATGGCAATCAACAATGATAAGGGTTTCTAGTGATGGACACACAGATAACATCTTCTCCTGAATGATAAGCCATTCCTTAACCGGACGATGCTTCCACTAAACCTTCACCATGTCAATCACATTTGTCCTCAACCTCCGGATATCCCGAGCAAGAATAATAATCGGTTCCTCTTCATAACGAAGATCTTTATCAAAAAGTACCTAATCCCACTTGATGATGTAGTCCCCATCCCCATGGTATCGCTTGAGCATGGATACATGGAATACCGGATGGACGCCCGACAAACTAGGTGGCAGTGCTAACTTGTCAGCCACTGTCCCCACAATCTCAAGGACCTCAAATGGACTGATAAACCGGGGGCTAAGCTTGCCCTTCTTACCGAATCGCATAATCCCTTTCATTGGTGACACCTTTAGCAATACTTGTTCACCAACTTGAAAGTCCATGTCTCGGACCTTACGATCCGCATACTCCTTCTGCCTGCTTTGAGAAGCCAATAACTTGGTCTGTATGCCCCTTACTTTTTCCTGTTCTTCCTTCACTAAGTCTACGCCCAGAGGCTTTACATCACCTTCCTCAAACCACCCAACCGGTGATCTGCGGTTTCTCCCATACAGGGTCTCGAACGGTGCCATATCGATACTGGAGTGATAGCTGTTATTGTATGAGAATTCGCACAACGGTAGAAACTAGTCCCAATGACCACCGAAGTCCATTACACATGCTCTCAGCATGTCCTCCAATACTTGAATCGTCCTCTCCGACTGACCATCAGTCTGAGGATGGAAGGCTGTGCTAAAGGTGAGTTGTGTACCTAACTCTTCATGTAACTTGCCCCAGAACTTAGAAATAAACTGCATACCCCTGTCTGAAATGATGGACAGTGGTACCCCATGCAGTCTTACAATCTCCTTCACGTAGATCTTGGCCAATTGATGTGAGTTGTAATCTACCCTGACCGAAATGAAGTAAGCGGGCTTGGTCAGCCTGTCAACAATGACCCAAATTGAGTCATACTTCCCCAGTGTCTTGGGAAGACCCACTTCCACTCTGGAATCGGCATCCTCTGAGGTAGTCCTGCAAGTCTCTGATGTTCATATTTTACCTACTGGCAATTCTGACACTTGGACACAAAATCAACTATGTCCATTTTCATCCCGGGCCACCAGTAACGCTGCATCAAGTTCTTGTACATTTTGGTTACACCCGGATAGATCGAGTACCGCGAACTATAAGCTTCTGTCAGAATTTTTGGTATTATATCATCAACCCGAGGAACACAAATCCTCTCCCTGAAATGTAATACACCACCAGAGTCTAACATGACATCTCTGGACTCCCCGGATATCACCTTACTTCGCAACTTGCCCAGTTTCGGATCCTGAAACTGTTTTGCCTTTATTTCCTCTATGAAGGTGGCCTTGACCTCAATGCTGGCCAACAACCTTCCTTGGTCTGAGACACCCAAGTGCATGAACTTGGCCTCCAGATCCTGAATTTCCTTAGCTAACAGTCGTTTGGACACCCTCAAACAAGCCAAGATACCCATGCTAATAGTTTTCCAGTTCAATGCGTCTGCCACCACATTAGCCTTACCGGATGGTACTGAATAGTCACATCATAATCTTTCAATAACCATCCACCTTTTCTGCCTCAGATTCAAATCCTTCTGAGTGAAAATGTGTTGCAAACTGCGATGATCTGTGAATACTTCACACTTGATACCGTAAAGATAGTGTCTCCAGATTTTCAGTGCAAACACCACCGCTGCCAACTCTAAATCGTGAGTCGGGTAACTCTTCTCATGCACCTTCAACTGCCTGGATGCATAGGCTATCACATTCCTATCCTGAATCAACACGGCACCAAAACCAGAATATGAAGCATCACAGTAAATAATAAAGTCTTTACCTTCAACCGACAAGGACAATATAGGAGCCGTGGTTAAAAGTGTCTTGAGCTTTTGGAAGCTCTCCTCGCACTTGTCGGACCACACAAATGGTACCTCCTTCTGTGTCAGCCTGGTCAAGTGAGTAGCAATAGAAGCAAAGTCCTTCACAATTCTCCGGTAGTACCCCGCGAGCCTAACAAAACTTCTCACCTCCATCACAGAGCTAGGCCGGACCCAACTCTTAACTGCCTCAATTTTCTTGGGATCCACCATCACCCTCTTTTCTGACACCACATGCCCCAAAAATGCCACATAAGTCAACCAAAACTCACACTTAGCAAATTTTGCATAAAGCTTTTGGTGCCTCAAGATGTACAACACAATGCGAAGATGATTAGCATGTTCCTCCCTACTCTTGGAGTAGATCAAAATATCGTCAATGAACACGATAACAAAAGAATCCAAGTAGGACTTAAACACCCCATTCATCAAACTCATGAATGATGCCGGCGCATTGGTCAAATCAAACGACATTACTAGAAACTTGTAATGTCCATATCGAGTCCGAAAAGCAATTTTTGGAATATCCTCAGGTCTAATCTTTAGCTGATGGTAACCCGACCTCAAGTCAATTTTCAAAAACACTGATGCACCCTGAAGCTGGTCAAACAAATCATCTATCCGGGGTAAAGGATACTTATTCCGGATGGTCACTTTGTTCAACTGTCTGTAGTCTAGCACATCCGCATACTACCATCCTTCTTTTTCATAAACAAAACCGGAGCCCCCCAAGGTGAAGCACTGGGACGTATAAATCCTTTATCTAAGAGTTCCTGCAGCTGAGTCTTAAGTTTTCTTAACTCTGCCGGAGCCATTCTATACAGAGGAATAGAGATGGGACGAGTCCCTGGCTCCAAATCAACACAAAAATCTATATCTCTGTCTGGAGGCATACCAGGTAAATTCCCTGGAAACACCTATACAAATTTAGACACCACCGGAACTGACTCAATAGAAGGGGACTCCACACTATCATCCCGAAGATGAGCTAATAAGGCTAGACACCCCCTCCCCACTAGCTTTCTAGCCCAAACAAACGATATAATCTTAATTGGCTTAGGCCTGTATACACCTTCCAACTCTAATCTATCCTTACCCGGAATTTCTAGAGTCATAGTTTTGGTGTTACAGTTCAACACAGCATGATAAGAGGATAGCCAGGTCATACCCAAGATAATATCAAAATCAGCCATATCCAGAATCACTAAATCTACCCAAGTACGTAGCCCCACAAATACCACTAAACAGTCACGATACACATGAGTCACAATCACCGACTCTTCAACCGGTGTAGATACATGGTTAGGGGAATCAAGGATATCGCAATTCAAATTCAGACCCAAAGCAAAACTAACAAACACATAAGAATATGTGGATCCTGGGTCAAATAATACTGAGGCCATTTTATCATAGACAAGAATAGTACCTGTGATCACCGCATTTAAGGCTTTCGCCTCAGTCCTTCCTGGAAAATTATAGCAATGTGCTCGATCATCAATCCAGGCAACTTCCCGGGCTGGCTGTGCCGCACTCCTGCCTGCGCCGCCGTTCCCTCGATCTCCCCGGTCTCTCTGGAAATTATCTCGCCCACCCTGTGGACGACCCCTAGCATTACCACCTATGCCTGCCAGAACCACTGCTCTAGTCTGTTGCTGACCCTGATTTCCTGCCTGCCTATGTGGACACTCCATCTTAAAGTGGCCCAACTCACCACAATGGAAGCAACCACGGTCCAAAGTAGGTCTGCTAGCTGATGTATAAGATGCCCCTGGCCTCTAGGAGCTGAAGACTGAGCTCCCTGATGACCACCTGTAGTAGCTGGCAGAGTTGACTGAATAGGACGGGCCGAGTAAGCCTGCTGATACTGTCCCCTGGAGTATGAACCACCAAACTTTCCCTCATTCCGGGGCCTTTTGGCTAAACTCTTAGCCTGCCCCGCTTGCCTAACTCCCTTAATCTTCTTCACATAGTCCACCACATCATTAAAACCCTTCCCTGAAGAAGTCATATGCACTGTCAGAACTTGCAGATCACTATTCAGACCCTTGACAAACAACCGGACCCATTCCTCCTCGGAACCCAACATCTGTGTAGCAAAACGAGACAACGCATGAAACTTAGCCTCATAAGCCGAGACCGACATGCCACCCTGCTCCAAGTTTAGAAACTCATCCTTCTTCCGGTCCCTCAAAGTACGGGGAACGTACTACTCTAGAAACAAGGCATGTAACTGCTCCCAAGTCAGTAGAGGTGGGATAGATGACCGACACTCAACATGAGACCTCCACCACTGCTTGGCATCACCCTGCAGCTGAAAAGTGACAAACTCCACCCCATGCTGACGTACAATACCCAACTTATGCAACCTCTCATGGCAGTCCAGGATGAACTCATAGGCATCCTCCTTGTGTTACCCTGAAACATCGGAGGTTTCAACTTAAGGAACTTAGTCAGCATCTCATGCTCATTACCTGTCATCACTAGGCCTAACATTGGCCTGAGGAGATCATTTGTGCCCGAAGCTGCATCTATCCTTGGTGTAGTAGTAACCGATGGTTGAGTATCCAAGGCCTGATTTGGATAAGCTGCGGGTATGGCTCCAACGCCAACCAACTCACTCAGAATATCCCACGCCTGCCTAAAAGCTTCCAGTGTCATGTTAGAAAGGCATGCACCCCCAACCGGTGTCGCCTCCTCCTGAGCCCCTCCATCTTCTACCACTACTTCTTCTACATCCACAACCACAAGATCTTGAGGTAGGGGAGGGGTTACCTCACGTGCAGCAACAACAACTCGAGCTCCACCCCTAGCGGGTGCGGCTCCAGCTCGTCCCTTATCCCTTCCCCTACCTCTGCCATGAACTACTGGTCCCGCTGTTAGGACCACTAGCCTTGATCCGTTATTCCTTGTAGTAACCATCTGCGAACAGAAGAGTGAATGAAGTTAGATACCAATTTGTATCAACAGATACCAATTGAAATCGAGTTATAGCACGAAGGAAGAGATAGTTTTTCCTAAGGCCCCATAGCCTCTCGAAGAAAAGTACGGACGTCTCCGCACCATTCCGCAAGACTCTACTAGACCTATTTGGTACAACGAGATCAACGAACCTAGGCTCTGATACCATCTTTGTCATGACCCAGCCCATCGTGAGTGGCACCCACCCAATCCCCGAATGAGCGAACCAATAGAGTTTTACCCTTGCCTAGACTAACATCCTAAAACCAGCAAGCATAAATGAAAACTAGCAATAGAAATAAGATAACTAATCAAAAACTTATCATTAATAATAAGCTGCGGAAATTTCCTACCTAGGAACTGAAAGTCATCGTACCAAACATCAATACCAAATCTTGAGTATGTGGATGCAACCCCCCAAAAAATAAGAATAGTTTTTAAACCCGAACAAATGGACTAAAACTCTAGAGATAATCCCAAGGTAGCTCAAATCATTAGCTCACCCTTGATGATCAGAATCGGCGGTGCTAAATCTGAGGTCTCATCTCAGCCACTGGAAGATTTTCTGTACTCACCAAAAGAAAGACAAGTGCAGTATCAGTACACCACCACTGTGTACTGGTAGGATCATCAGCCAGTATTTAAGAAAACAACATATAAATAGTACGCAAAATCCAGTAACAAGTATGGAAAACATGCAACAATATCACAGACATCTCTAGACTACAGGTCTCTACCTAGCTTGTTATCGCATGAATCCATTTCTTACAGTTCTATTCCACCAACAAGAATAACCATAACCACACCTTACCGTCTAGCCCGGACCCACACTGGAATCCCCTCTAGACAAATACCACAAGTAATGATTTACCCGACCTAAACCAAGACCAATTCAACAATCATACAACAGTTTCCCGACCACTCAAGGACCACCAGTCAGTAACACTTTTCAATAACAACCCGGTCCACTCACGGAACCAATATCAACCAATGAAATACAATAATCAATGAAACAGTGCAAGATGCAATAAAGTAAATCCATACCAGGCGTGGTACCCGTGCCAACCGAATATTATACCCGTACGAGGCATGGTACCCGTACCAACCATGTGTTATACCCATACCAGGCATGGTACCCGAGCCAATCGAATGTCATTAACAATAGTCAATAGAATGAATGCACACCCCTTGTAAAACCAACAAGTAAAAACCATTCAAACATAGACTGTAAACCAAACTTAGACATTCCACACAAATCCCCTAGGCAATGTAATGCACACAATTACTTAGACAACGAGTACAATGAATATACATATTCGCAGAAATACGAAAGCCATCACCTACCTCGAATGCTCCAAGCTCTATTCAACCCGAGCTTTCCCGTGTTCCAGATTCCTCTCACGTTCTTGGTCTAAAAATAACACATAATGCATACAATAAACATACAGGCCTGTACATTACCCGGATTATACCAAATCCCCAAACCCCAGGCCACCCATGATCATCCCACCCTTTTCCCGGGCTTTTCCACCGTTAATTCTCCTAGTCCTATCATTTTTATGAACAAACATAAAATTAAACAACCTATGATCATTTTAACGTACTTAAATCAACACCCAAGAACATACATGTTTGGGACCCCCTTCTTTCCTGAATTCCATCATCCCTAGGTCATTCCAACTTTCCCCAATTTCCCTCCTAGCAATTCTACCGTATAGGAAACGAAGTACAAAGTGTGGGGAATGAAAACTTTACCTTAGGAATGATTTTTGGCAGAGGAATGAAGAAAATTGCCTGAATTTGCCCAACCCTTCTCCCAAAACAAACTTGTGAAATTCTGATGTTTTGAGAGCTGTTTCTGCATTAAAAACCCATCGGCCCACTATAGCGGTTCCCGCTCTGCTATAGCGGTCCCGCTATAACGGTCATCTGCCGCTATAGCGGTCTTAAGTAAGTTGAGCGCCCCTTGACCGCCGCTATAGCGGTAATTTCTACCTCTATAGCGGTGGCTTCTATCGCGCGTGACAACGCTCTTCATAGGGAAAAAGTCCATAAATTTGCCAGTTTTGGCCATTTCACAACACACTTGGTTCCCCCAACGTCCCGAAATAACCCTTTCACGTCAAACGCGATTCTGGGAGTTTTACTTACCCAAATTCGATATCGAAAAGTCCCCCGGACTCCTTTATGTCTTGGATACATGGAAAACTAGATCAATCCAAGTCATCTAAACCCATTTTTACCTGGATTTCCCTAGATTCTACCTCGCTCCAAAACTGGGCGAGGCTAGCCTAGCCTAAAATTTCAAACTCCCAAACTCAGAATTTTCTAACTCTAAAACTTGGCACGATTGGTCTACCCATAATGATAGACCTGGTCGTTATAGCTATAGCAGAGAAATTCTCTCTATAGTGGAAGTTAAGGCAGTCAATCCCGCTATAGCGGGTGGCTTCTGCTATGGCAGTGCTGCTATAGTGGGATTAGACCGGTATAGCAGGATAAGTCATTGTAAATGCAGAAAATTCCTCAAAAATATTAAAAATTGTTCAAGAATATTTTGGAGAAGTGCAGAGGCAAAAAAGGGAGAATCCTACAAGTGTTGGTGCGTGTTCATTGTGATTAATTATTGTATTATCTGTGACATTCAGTTGGTTTGGATACCATGTCTGGTATAATTCATTGGTTGGCTCGGGTACCACATTTGGTATGGTATATCTATCGATTACCTCGAGTACCACGCCTGGTACAGGTTCTATTATGGTTGGCTTGGGTACCACACCTGGTACATGTTTGGTTATGCTTTGTGTGTTGGTTTCATGAGTGGATCAGATTTATTTCTTGTTATGTAATTGTTGAATATTAGTCCATGAGTGATTGGGTGATTGTGTTTAAATGTTGGGTTAGTTCTTGTATAGACCGAGATTGCATGTTAAACACTATAGATGTTATCTTAGGGATCTTTGGGTGGTCCGGGTTACTTAAATGGCGTATGGCATTGCATATGTTGTTGTGGTGGTGGTTTTAACATGTTTCATATAGTTGATGAGTAAGGTTGATGACTGAGTGTCTAGGTTATATTTGTTGACTTGTTTATACATGTGTGTCCTGCCTTACTAAGTTTTAGTTAAGTGTTCATATTTCGTATATTGGAGCTGGCTGATGATCCTTCCAGTACACTGTTATTTTTGTGCACTGATACTACACTTGCTCTTCTTTTGTTGAGTACAGGGAATATTCCGGCGGCTGTTGCACGACCTCAGTTGTGACACGGGCGCTTTCTGAATTTAAGAGTGAGCTATTTCTTTCGAACTGCTATAGAATCGTCTATCTTTTCTAGTCTATTATTTAGACTCAGACTACTTTATTTTTGGGGTTCATCCCCATATTCTAGACTATGTTAGAAGTTTTGATACGCGACTTTTAGATTCTAGGGGTTATTTCTGCAGGGTTTCTTATTATTTGCTTTTAACTATGATTCTTGGTTTTGATTAATGATAAACTAGTTTTAGTTGCTTAGTTGTGTTAAGTGTTGACTTGGGTACTTGGTTCGCTCAGCGGGGGTTAGAGTGGGTGCCACTCGCAGTGGTTTAGGTCATGACAGAAAATGTATGATATTTAGCCTTCACAAGGCTACACTTTCAGGCGCGAGCGTCTGAAGTTATCAAGCTTTAAACGCAATTGTCTGACTTCTTGCTCACACAGATAAACTTGTAAAAAACAAATATAAACATATATTAATTAAATGACAATATTTAAAGCGAGTATTCAAGCATTTCTCCCTTTACTCCCTTGGACTATATGGTGAAGCCCAAACATGGAGCCCAATAAATTGATTACTAATTAACTTAAGAAAAAACTATGTGACATAGAAAATATCGCTATGTAATTATATTTCATAGCTAAGGTTTCAAATAATTATCATTCGCAGCTAATGTTTAATTTAAATAGCTAATTAATTATGGGTCCTAACTTTTATCCAAACACAAATGAATATCTCAGATCTAAAGCCTTATTCCTTTCCTTTTTAATCACCCTCAACATCCCCAACCTCTTAACCTAAGCCCCTTAGACCGCCGCCACCCTATTCTCTCATCCTCTCCTCACTTACCCTCTTATGTTCACATAGAACCTATGCCACTCACATCCCTCTTCCTCGACACCTCCTTCTCTGGCGAAATCCCGTGGGGATAGATCCCCTCTTCCTTACCGCCTCCTTCTCCAGCAAAATTCCATGGAATTTAAGTGAAAATGGAGAATAAGAAGCAAATGCAATTGTTAGTTTTAATGTGTGACTTAAATTTTTGTGCGAGAAAATTGATGCAGATGATAGTCATAATTTTTTTTCGTGTTGTTGATGGTGATTCATCACTTAGACCCGCAGATCCCTCTCTTATTTGTCGCCTCATCTTTGTTGTCTTCTCTGGCGACCTCTATGAAGACAAATCTCACACGTTTCATGTGTATTTATTTATTCTTGTACATTTGTATCAACATATTCAAGTGTATAATCTGAATTTGTATCTGTATTCAGAGCTAGTATGAATTTGTATTTTTAGAGCATATAATTTGAATTTGTATCAATGTATACATTTGAATTTGTATCAATTCATGTTTATCTTGAAGATATGAGTTGTAAGATTTGTATTTGTATTTAGAGATAATTTAAATTTGTATTTGTATTTAGAGCATATAATCTGAATTTGTATCAATTTATACATATGAATTTGTATCAATTTATGTTTATCTTGAAGATATGAGCTGTAAGCATATGTATTTGTATTCAAATATTAAATTCAGAGCTATTTTTTTATTTGTATTAATTATACATTTTTATTTGTATTCAGAGCTAATTTTCACGGATAAATACATTGAATACATATGATTATTATGGAAAAGATCTTGTGAGATTTCAGTCTCGCTAATTATGGAAGATTGAGATATCAGTGAGCGTGATTCATGAGAAATTTTCCCTTTTTAAATAGATTTTGTTGTACAATTTTCAGATTATATGGTTTACTATTTTTCATTTTTAATAAGATTTTGTTAGATATTTAGGATTTTCATTTAAATTTATATATGTATTTCATTGTTAATATCGTATATGTATATATGTATACTCGCTGACCAGGCTACTTAAAAGTAGCTATGAATTATAATTAGCAAACTTTAGCTATAGACCCCCCCCCCCCCCCAATTAAGTCTAAACTTTAGCTATTTTTCAAATTTTGCCTTAACTTAAGGCTTGGATTATAGGCCGTAGTAGTCTTTCTAGAGCTAAATGTAGTTGGCGAGTTGACGATATTTGTATTCTAGACAACTACGTGGAGTTACTGGTAGAATTTAGGGGGAAACATAGTATAACATTAGACCCCTTAACACAATTTACCCGAATTTATGAAATTACATAGAGTATGTACCAACTAGTTTCTCTATATATCAATCTGGTCATAAGACAATACCTAATAAACGTGGGAAAATTATATTGTATGAACATTGAGATAAAATTATTTAGCCTTTTACCCCAACTTATCAAAATTACATGATATAGCCCACTTTTTTGATCCACAATCTCCACTGCTTTTGCTTTGACAGTGCATAGTCCATCATATGTCTATGCTTCTATAACGACCTATTCAGTCGTAATTAAAAGACATCTCGATATGGATACGAGTTTGGGAATTTTCAAAATACCATCTTAAATTAGTATGGGATGACATAACCAAAAGAAAATTTAGGAAATTAAAATTTTAGGTCGGGCTGATGTCATCCCGCTATAGCGGGAATTTTCCCGCTATAGCTGCATCACTGTAGCGGCTGGCAGGCCGCTATAGCGGGATGACAGAATCAGTAACCCTGAAATAGATTTTATAATTTCATTCTCTCTTCTTCAGTTGCAAATAAATGAGGATTGCTCCAAAAATCCTCCTAGGCTACTCCAAAACTTGGGAGCATTGGGGAGGAAGGATTCTCGCTCGAATGGGGTAAACCCATGGATTCCATGCCCACCTTCCATCAGGATTCACCTCCACAGAGTCAGAAGTTTGTGTTCAAACTTCTGCAGCAAATGTTTGGCGTCCAGGTAGGCTAAGTTTAACTGAGTAGTTTAGACCTACTTTCGATTTCATAATATCTTGTAGATTAATGGAAGATTTCATGCCTAGGCCTTTGAGCACGGAATATGGAGAAATAAAAGTATTGTTTATCTTATTGTTTGGGGTAGAATTTACTGTTATAAGTAATGTTGATCCTGTGCTAAATTATTGTGTTTATATTATGGTTGTTAATCTGTGAATAATCGTATTAGGGGTAAGTTCTCAGAATTAGGGATGATTGATTATAAAGGGGTTGCAAGGTAGTAGCGGATTCCTCGGATTGGTAAATTTGGTGGAAAATTGTTGTTGTGATAATGATGAAGTCTTTCTAATTATGTGTCACCCTATGATTGTTCGCCCTTGAATAATTGGCTAATGGGTCAGGGCCTTGAATCTAGGAATAACTTGAATGTAGAGGTTGTTAGATGATATAGAAATTTCTGGCCTTGATTTTTATAGTAAGGGAAAGGGAGCAAGGAATAAAATTATTGTTGACACCCAATTTTTACCCTCCACATTACAAATTAATCTTGAGCCTTTTTGAATTTTAAATAATTTTTGAAATAATTATTTTGTAAAAAAAAAGATAAAATATTTTCAAAATCAGCTTTATAATAGTTCTGAGTAACAATTTAATTTTTCATATTTAGTTATATGAAATTTATATAAAGTTTACTTAAAGAATTATTTTAAAGTTTTATTTCATAAGAAAATCCTTTTAAAATATTAAGCGTTTGATTTTCCTCTAAATTAATTCGAATGAGAGGTTAATTAAATAAATTAATTTCACAATTGTTAAAAGAGGTAATTATGTATTAAATATGATAATTATTTTGATTTGTTTAAGTTTAAAGATGCTTGGATGATTAATTTTTAATTAATTCGTCTCTATTCCTATTATAGCCTAAACTCTTTAAAACATTTAAATTCTAGCCGGATTTGTCCTAATACCTCTCAAATTGGCTATCTCCTTAACTTAAAGTGGCCACATTTTTGCAAATGTGGTCATTCCTTAAATCAGCTTAACACCTTTTGTCATCAGCCACTTTGGGCTCAGATCACCCTACAACCCGCCGGCCCACTTCATTTTCTCCCACACCTGCCTGACCCGTCTGGCCCAACACACCAAACACCCTTATACTCTTTCCTCTTTCTCCTTTACTCAACAACACATAGCCAAATGCCCCTTTGCTCATCTTCTCTCTCAAACGACACCACCAATAATGAAACCCTAGTCGCCGCCCTCTCACGCATCACACTCTTTGTGTTGTACGAGCAACGCTCCTCGTACAACACATCAGCTCCCTGTAGTACAGACATTGCCTTCTCCCCCTTCATCGTTTCTCAAACGAACCCTCAAAACCCTAACGCTCCCAACATCTCTATCTGCAAAATGACAGCTCTTACAGCTTCAACAACGCTCAATCTCCATCAATTTTCCCAAATGCCATCTTCTCTCCGTCAAAATTGAAGCTGGCAAGAACCGAGAAGGTTCTAGAAAGAGGACAGGTGTTACCCCAATGTTCCATCCTGAAAATATCGGCTGAATCAGCTCGAATTCGTACTGAGATAGTACATGCGTGGCTCAATTTCATTGGGGCCAAGTTCAAATTCGAAATTCCCTAAAGGGTTTTCTAGCTTTGCCCTCTATTTTCCCCCCTCTTTTCTACCCGAAAATCTCCTATATAAACCTTCAAAGATTGAGGTGTGAGAGTAGCTGGCTTGGGGAAAAATTTGAGGATTTTGGGGATGCACTTCCCTAATCTTACCTAACCAAGTTAGTTTTCATAGAAAAACACACTCAAATTCGAGTTCTAGGGAAATAGTTTCAAATTCCGGTGGTGTCGAAGTTCTCCAACGAAGCTCGAGTCCTTGTTCGTTGCACTAAGAAAGGTAAAAAACTTGCCCTTTCATTATTCTCTTCTCTGGTTTATATTCGATAATGTAGGGACTATTTATTTCTGGTGAAAATTGAAAAAAAAATGGCTGGTCTGGTCTTGTTTTCTATATTATCTGTGTTGTGGCAGTAGATTAGAAAAAGAAGTGCTAAAATTCGTTCTGATGAATTTGAAGATGTCTTTTTCGCGTCTAGAAATTGTTGAAGCATAGTTGTTACATCTTTGTTTTCATATGTTCCTTTTGAATGAAATACTAGGGATGAAATATATCCTCTATGATATATTTTCGTCTCTGAAAGTCGCTATGAACACTTCTATTTGATCAAGATTGGTTTTGGTTCTTTAGGAGGAGTCTGATTGGTCTTCTTCTTTGCCTGATTCATGTGTCTTAGCCATGTTCTCGTTTAGCTTATGTGATGTCGTGTTAAGCAGTCACGAGTGAAGGCTTAAGATATGATCATTTGAAGTTGCTGTTAGGTTTTAAAGTTGTCTTGTTGTTACAGAAAAGATACTAAACCTATTCCGTTAACTTGTGGAGTTGTTGTAAAGTTTAAACTCTGAAAAACGAACTGCTACTGTTCACTATTTTCATAATCGTTCGTCCATTGATATAAGTGTTGTTCTGATGTTCGTATAAGGATCTTCACTTAAAGAGCTAATTCGTCAAGCATCATAAGGCTGTTTTCATTTGCTTTCTCCATAGTTGGCTGGTTCTATCTTTCCATGAATATGCAAATGTATGAATTTGGGCTGATTCGTTTGGTCTGACTTAACAAAAATCTGCTTAGTGTGGTTTATGATGTATGTCTTCACACTCTTCATGTTCAAAGTCTCATTGCTTTTAGTCAGCTCAATAATGTTTTAGGTTTCTTCTCATTTGAACCATGTTTAATTGCACAAACCTTCTCTTTATTTCTAAAACTTGAATATGTTTATTAGGATAGAATTTGAACTTTAAACGCAAAATGTTCTGCTAGTCTTCATCCATTTCCCTTCTTCCATTATGTGGCATGTCTGATTTCGTTAAGTAGAGGTTGTTCTAGTTGTTAAGTTTCATTGCATGATCTAGCATGTTAAATTTAGACGATTAGTTTTGCCCTCCATTCTTGACTATGTAACTCTTTGGAAGCTATGTAGGATTGAGTCTCGAAAATGACCTTGAATACACTGTCTTGTTATTAATAGAATCAGCCCCTCCATGTTTGGATTTCTTTGGAAAAAACTTTATCTTCTCCCTTAAATGTTGATTAAAATCTGCTATTTCAAACCAGTTGCGACGATTTATAAATTGTTGAAAGTTGGGCTTCTCGCTTTGCCTTTTCAATTCCGGTGTTAAGCTGCATTTTGTAAAGATCTTGGTTTGAGAATTAGTGTAAAGGGGAATTGACTTTATATAGATTTTCTTTGATCATTAACTCTATTGCGTTGGTATGTGGTGTGTGAGCCTCGTTTAAGCATGTTTGTTCTTCATTGTTTTAGCACCTGTTGAGTGTCTTGGTCCTTCATACATGAATGAATCAGTCCTAATTGATGCCCAGTTATGTTTTAAGGAAAGGATGTCAAATCCTTTTGGCCTTATTTAATTTTGCTTTGATTAAAATACTAAGCATATATTAATCCTTATTCTCTGTTTGCTTGCATGAACTGCTCCGAGTTCAATTTGGACTCTCAAATCTAGTTGCATTTCTCATTGGGTGAAACCCAACTCCCCTCTTTGAGACAACCCTGCCAAGTCCTAAAAGGGCTGACATTACAAAGCAAAAAATTAAAGCTGATCACCGGCTGAAAATTGAAGAAATTGGGCCAAGCCCATAGGATGTAGCTGACAGTCCTACATGGACTAAAATTCTAAAAATGGGCCAAAGCCCGTAGGAGCAGCAACGGTCCAAAATAGACTAGATTTGAAGAATCGGACCAAAGTCCAAATGAACGGCGGTGGGCCTAAAGAGGACTCACAAATTTGATTTAGAACATGTTTCGGACTAAAAGTCCAAGTAATTTAAGCCAAAGGCTTAATTATTTCCTTTCCCTTAAACTTTTTTTTAGTTTAGATGATTATTTTTGTATTATTTGAACTCTAACTTTTAAACTTAGTTGAATTACCCCTTAATGAGTACGTGCTTTTGTTAATCACTTTGTATAAAAATGATTAATTATTTTGTGTTCTAAATTATCAAAAGGCAAGCATCTTTAATTTTTTCATCCGAGCACATGTTTCCCTTTTTCATAAACTCTCCATGTGTATCCATATAAATATTTCTTTAATCAAGTCTCATTTACTATGAGTTTCTTAAATCAAATTAAAAATAAGATGTTTTAATACAAAATAATTTTCTCAATTTAAAAAACAAAAATATTTTAAATCAAGACATTTTCATAATTTAGTCAAATAAGTTATTTTCAAACAAGTCCGGATAACCGCGAGTTAGCGGATATCCCGAGTGCCTTCAAAACCTTCTCGGGATATTAATATGAACCTCTTACCCTTAATCTCTTACTTTTCTTAGTCTTTATCTATTTTAGACTTTGAAATTTTATAAGTTTTTCTTGGTTTTTACTTTCATAAAAACTAAGTGGCAACTCTTGCTTCAAATTGAAAACGTTTTGGAAACTTTAACTTTAGATTTTCGAAATGATTTTCAATACAAGTCATCTTTTTCCGTAAAACAGAAATGACGACTCTGCTGGGGATAATTCAACTAGGTTCTAACCTTATTGTTTGAAACTAACTTATTTGACTAACTCTTCGGATTATAATAATTAGTAACTTTATTGCTTTCCTTATTTGTTTGCTTTTTTTTCGCAAAATTATAAATTCTTCATGGTATCTGTTGACACCCAATTTTTACCCTCCACACTGCGAATTAATCTTGAGCCTTGTTGAATTTTAAACAATTCTGGAAATAATTATGGATAAAATATTTTCAAATCATCTTTATAATAGTTCTGAGTACAATTTATATTTTTCATATTTAATTATGTGAAAGTTATATAAATTTACTTAAAAAACCATTTTAGAGTTTAATTTCGTAAGAAAACCTTTAAGGAGATTAAAACGCTTGATTTTTCTCCAAAGTACTTCAAAATGAGATATTAATTGAATAAATTAATTTTATAATTATTAAAGAGGTAATTATGTGTTGAACATGATAATTATTTTAATTTGTTTAAAGTTAAAAAGGCTCGGGTAATTAATTCTAATTAATCCGTCTTTATTTCTATTCTAGCATAAATCACTAAAGCTATTTTAAGTCTAGCCGAATTTTCCTAAATCCTATTCAATTTGGCTACATCTTTAATTTGAAATGGCCAAATTTTGCAAAATATGGCCAAATCCCCAATACCCTTATAACCCCTTTGTTACAGTTGACAAATTGGGCCAGCAAATCCCCTAACCCGGCTGGCCCAGCTCCTAATTCCCCCCAGCCCAACCTTTCACCCGCTTGACCCGACCGACCCGGCCCAACATCACCCTTACTCCTATTCTTCTTTCTCTTTCACTTAAATAGACCAAACGACCCCTTATCACTCTCCTTTTGCTTCTCCTTCATCTTCTCTCTTCACCAACACTAGAAACCCTAAGCACCGCATACCCTCGCCACTCTCTTAGGCGTTCCCCAGAAAGAGGACATTATACAAGCAACGTGCCTCGTACAACACCTCAGCTCACCTAGTACACCCCTTAACTCTCTCTCTCTTTGTCGTCTCCCACAAATGACGAAGAATCCAGTACAACCCTAACATTCACAGCTTCAAATCCGCTCAAAATCCCCATCAAAATTCCCAAACGATGTTTTCTCCGTCAAATCGCAAGCTGGCAGAGCCAAGATGGTTCCAGAAGCTGTGTCGATTTCTCCGCTTAATCGGCTAAAATTGGTACGTTTTGTACAATTTTGTGGTGAGCAAGCTTATCTGCTCAAGGATTTTGAATTTCCTCAAAAAGATTACCCAAATTACCCTTCTTTTCCCCCCTCTTTTCACCCCCAAAATTTCCCTATAAATAGCCCTCCCCTTTCATTGTGTTGGGTTAGCTGATTTAGGGGGAAATTGAGGGTTTTGGGGAAGCGTTTCTCTAACCCTACGTAACCGAATCAACTATTAGAGTCAAAAACACTAAAAGTTCAGAGTTCGGTGAGGATACTACTAATTCCGGCGGTGGTAAAGTTCTCCGTTGAAGCTTGTGGTCTCAGTCGCTGCTCTGAAAAAGGTGAATCTCTCATCTTTTTTTTTGCTATGTTCTTCTCTTCTTCGTTTTCTTTTCGATAATATAGAGTTGTCTGTTTTCTTTTCTTTTCTTTTTAGAAATATGTTGTTGGTTTTAGGCTGGCGTTGTTGTGATTATAAGTTGTGTTTTCTCTTCTCTATTTTTTTTAGCTAGTCTTGCCTGATATCATCTGGTGTTGTGATAGTTGCTTAGAAAAAGAAGCGATAAAGTTCATTTTGTTGAATTTGAATATATCTTACCGTATCTAGAAGTTGTTTGAAGCATGGTTGTTGTATCTTGGTCTTCATGTGTTGCTTTGAATGAAAGACTAGGGACGAAATATATCCCTTCATGATATACTTTCGTCTTTGAAAGTCAATATGAACATTTATACCTGATAAAACCATCCTGGGTCTATTTTTTAGGAGGAGTCTGTTGGGGTTCTTTCTTGCTCCCTTTGTCTGATTCATACGCATTGGCTATGTTCTTATGTGGTGTGATGTCTGAGTAGAAGTCAGAATAGATTCATGTTTTCTTAATTTTCTTTTCTTTTCTATGCTCTTCTCCAATGTATTGATCATGAACTTGCCTCCTTTTCTTTCCTTTTTCAAGTATGTTTAATCCACCCCAACTCATTATTTGAAATCAATTAAGAAAGGAAATATGGATATGGACCATGTTGTTATGCGATTTCTGATCTATCATCTTTGTGTTCCAAGTTTCAGCTATTTGATCTAAACAATGATCTCTTCTATATCTTTTCTCTTCGTCTTCCTCATTGTAGCATGTCAACTGTTAAGCATGAGTTATTTGTTCTGCCTTCCTCCCTATAGCTGCACTTGATTGTGTGATTCCGCCTTTAATTAAACTTGTCTTACAAAAAATGGAATCTGGAATAGCAATGCATTACTTGACTGTTGAAATTACCTAGCTCAAATTTGTGAGGTGTAGCTAAATCTATGTATCTCTTATGGCTTCTATCTATTTGAATCTGCCTCTTTAGTATGTTCGAATCGAGTTTAAATCTGGTTATGGCATTGGTGTTTGAGTCTGCCTGGAATTAAGAATAGAGTCCATATAGCCTGAAATCCTATTGTGTTTTGTCATTAAATGAACAAATTAGCTTGCCTCTTTTACTGATCATCTTCCCTTTCATTGTAACTTGAGCATGATTCTTTGCTAAAAAGATAACAAATTGTGATGAAGTCTTCCTACAGTTTTTCTACGATTCTGCTCATTGTCGAGAATGTATCAAAAACCTATGGCATCCCTTTATTTGTGTAAATATCTCCATGCTTGGCATCTTGCAATGTTTGTTGTAATCTTCGAATAAATTTGAAGGTTCTTTAAAAAATGCTAGGCTTAACGTTTTCGAATCTCGGTGAGCTTCTGTTTCTCTTTCGTATAAAGGATAAAAATACTTGTGCGATTAGGACTTTCTTTTAACATATAGCACTAGCAATCAGTTTTGTTTCATCTCTTCGTGTGATTATGTTATATTTGCAAATTAACGTAAGCTATTACTATTCATTTTCTCTTTCTTTCTCACATGTGACATCTGCGTCCACTTGGACTCACATCTCTCCCTGCATTTCCAGTTGGGCCTAGCCCAACACCATCGGATCAGTCCATTCCAAAGTCCTAAAAGGACTGATTTCATGGAGCAAAGCAGAATTAATTACAGGATTGGAGAAAGAATGAAAAATAGGCCAGGCCCATGCACACAGTAATGATGTAACAGTCCAAAAGGAACTGAACTCTGAATAAATTGGGCTAAAAGTCCCAGAGAGAACGGCGGTGGGCCTAAAGAAGGCCCACAAACTAGATTTTAGGACAGGTTCAAAATTAATCCAATGGCTTAATTATATTCTCTTTAACTCTTGTATTGTTTGGTCTAGGATTAATTGTAATTAATTTGGACTGACTTTTTAAAACTTAGTTGAATTACCCCTAATGAGTAAATGCTTTTTTTGTTAATCACTTTCGTATAAAATGATTAAATATTTTGTGTTTTAAACTATCAAAAAGAAGCATGTTCTTTCTCTTTTGAACCAACTCTTCATGTGTTTCCATTTTTCAAAGTACAAGTATTAATTTCCTCTAATCATGTCTCATTTGCTACGTTTCTCAAAATCAAGTTAAAAACAAGATGTTTCATACAAAGATCCTTTTAAAATTAGTCAAATAAGTTGTTTTCAAACAAGTCCGGATAATCGTGAGTTAGCGGATATTCCGAGTGCCTTCAAAACCTTCTCGGGATATTAATATGAACCTCTTACCCAAAATCTCTTGTATTTCTAAGTCTTTATCTGTTTTAGACTTTGAAATATTTTTTATAAGTTTTTCTTGGTTTTACTTTATAAAAACTAAGTGGTGACTCTTCTTTAAAATTGAAAACATTTTGGAAACTTTAAATTAGATTTTTGAAATGATTTTCAATACCAATTCATTTTTCCCGTAAAATAGAAATGGCGACTCTGCTGGGGATAATTCAACTAGGTTCTAACCTTATTGTTTGCAACTAACTTATTTGACTAACTATTCGAATTGTAATAATTAGTAAACTTTATTGCTTTCCTTATTTGTTTACTTTTTCACAAAATATAAATTGTTTATGGCATTTTCTGCCTAATTTGGCAAAGTATTAGAATGCATTAGGGGTAAAAATATGATTACGCAAGTATTTGCGATCGTTCTGAACTAAACACACAATTTTCAAAACAGACGAGCGAAGTAGTTGACCCGCGGTCGGTTAATGGTCACTTGTTGTTTTAGCGTTGGTTGTCCGCCTGGGTTCCCAGTCAATTTCAAAATCTATTCTAGAAACTCAGGATAGAGCGAAACTAAATCCCGAATAGGCATTGACCTAAGATGTCTTAATATCCGAGGGACATTAAGTCCATTAGTAAGACCACCTTGTGTTCAAAAGGGCCCACGGCCCGAAAGAACAATCATCCTATACGTGCTCGATTGAAGGATGTGATGTCGAGTTGTACAAACCGTTATCCCTTGGTATTGGGACATATTTAGTTAGTCTTTCATTTTCGAAGATTGTCATTCGAAAGGCGTTTAGAATTTTCAAGAAGTTCAAGAATGAAGGACTGGCCACGGCAGCCTAGTTTAGGATTGTGCCCCTGCGTGGGACTGATTTCTGATGTACATTCCTTCTTCCCTTATTTTGTATCCCCATTTTCATTTAAATGGTCTGTATATATTTTTGGGGCAATGAAACGTTTACAAATGACATACACATCCTTCAATTCGTTAGGCCTACCTTTGGCATAAAAAGGTCACATATCGGTATAGGATGCGTTATGAATTGTTATGTGACATAATTGTTTTATGTGCTATGTGTGTTGCTTGAATCAAGGAAAATTGATCCATTCCGTATCGAAATTTTCTAGAACACAGTAAGTCAAATATAAAGCCACTACACAAAATTGCTCTTGGAGTTCTTTAAATTTTCCCAGAAAAATTCAAAGACTTCTTAAAACCCTTTTAAGTCTTGTTCAGAAAATGAACTTACAATATCCGAACTACATCCTTCAGGACCCGTTCTATATCCTTAAGAGATTTTCATTTCCCCACTTCGACAAAGATACTAAAAAAAATTCAGAAGACACATCGAGTGCTGAAAACTTGACAAGTCAAATCTCCTAATAAGATCTACCTACCCCAAAATAGATCCTGTCTTTCGAACTCTCGAGCCAATAAATACCCGTGGGTCAATTTGCCTTGATGAAAAGCAACTTTATGTGTTTCTTCTTGATCGAATATCTTGTATTGTTTATCACTATCAAGATCTAACATATCGGCCTTTGAGTTGTTTTATTTCAACAGGTAATAGAAATTAATCAGTGTTGACAAAACTGACCAAACATCCCTAATTCACACGCTCAAAGGCACAAATAGATTCCTCCTCTGTAACGACCGAGTCCATCGTTACAGGTAGACCAATCGTGCCAAGTTTTAGAGTTAGAAAACTCCGAATTTGGGAGTTTGAAATTCTGAGCTAGGCTAGCCTCGGCCGATTTTGGAGTGAGGTAGAGTCTAGGGAAATCCGGGTAAAAATGGATTTAGTTGTCTTGGATTAAGCTAGTTTTCCACGTAGCCAAGACATAAAGGAGTCCGGAGGACTTTTCAGAATCGAATTTGGGTAAGTAGAACTCCTGGAATCTCGTTTGACGTGAAAGGGTTATTTTGGGACGTCAGGGGAACCAAGTGTGTTGTGAAATGGCCAAAACTGGCACATTTACAAACTTTATGCCAGTGAAGAGTGTTGTCACACGCGATAGTGGCCACCGCTATAGTGGTAGAAATTACCGCTATAGCGGCGGTCAAGGGGCGGTCAACTCACTTAAGACCGCTATAGCGGCGGTCAAGGGGCGGTCAACTCACTTAAGACCACTATAGCGGCAGGTGATCGCTATAGTGGAACGGGGACCACTATAGCGGGCCGATGGGTTTTTAATGCAGAAACAACTCTCAAAACATCAGAATTTTACAAGTTTGTTTTGGGAGAAGGGCTGGGAAAATTCAGGCAATTTTCTTCATTCCTCCGCTAAAAATCGTTCCCAAGGTAAGGTTTTGTTCCCCATACTTTGTACTACGTTTCCTATGCGGTAGAATTGCTAGGAGAGAAATTAGGGAAGGTTGGAATGACCTAGAAATGATGGAATTTGGGGAAGAAGGGGGTTCCAAACATGTTTGTTCTTGGGTGTTGATTTAAGTATGTTAATATGATCATAGGCTATTTAATTTCTTGTTTTGTCTGTAAAAAAATAATATGACTAGGAGAATTAACGGTAAAAAAGCCCGGGAAAAGGGTGGGATGATCATGGGTGGCCTGAGGTTTAGGAATTTAGTATAATCCGGGTAATATACATGCCTGTATGTTAATTGTATACATTATGTTTTATTCTTAGACCAAGAACGTGAGAGAAATTCGGAACACGGGAAAGCTCGGGTTGAATAGAGCTTGGAGCATTCGAGGTAGGTGATGGCTTTCGTATTTCTGTGAATGTGTAAATTCATTGTACTCGTTGTCTAAGTAATTGTGTGCATTACATTGCCTAGGGGATTTGTGTGGAATGTCTAAGTTCAGTTTACAGTCTATGTTTGAATGGTTTTTACTTGTTGGTTTTACAAGGGGTGTGCATTCATTCTATTGACTGTTGTTGTTGACATTCGGTTGACTCGAGTACCACACTTGGTATGGTTATAACACATGGTTAGCACGGGTACCACGCCTGGTACGGGTATAACATTCGGTTGGCACGGGTACCATGCCTGGTACGGGTTTACTTTATTGCATCTTGCACTATTTCATTAATTATTGTATTGCATTGGTTGATATTAGTTCCGTAAGAGGATCGGGTTGTCTTACTGAATGTGATACTTGATATTAGTTCCGTGAGTAGACCGGGTTGTTATTGAAAAGTACTACTGACTGGTGGTCCTTGAGTGGCCGGGAAACTATTGTATGATTGTTGAATTGGTCTTGGTTTAGGCTGGGTAAATCATTACTTGTGGCATTTGTCTAGAGGGGATTCCAAGGTGGGTCCCGGCTAGACGGTAAGGTGTGGTTATGGTTATTCTTGTTGGTGGAATAGAACTGTAAGAGATGGATTCATGTGGTAACAAGCTAGGTAGAGACCTATAGTCTAGAGATGCCTGTGATATTGTTGCATGTTTTTCATACTTGTTACTGGATTTTGCGTACTATTTATATGTTGTTTTCTTAAATACTGGCTGATGATCCTACCAGTACACAGTGGTGGTGTACTGATACTGCACTTGTATTTCTTTTGGTGAGTACAGGAAATCTTCCAGCGGCTGAGACGAGACCTCAGATTTAGCATCGACAATTCTGATTATCAAGGGTGAGCTAATGATTCGAGCTACCTTGGGATTATCTCTAGAGTTTTAGTCCATTTGTCCAGACTTAAAACCTATTCTTATTTTGTTTGGGGTTGCATCCCCGTACTCTAGGTTTGGTATTGATATTTGGTACGATGACTTTCAGTTCCTAGGTGGGAAATTTCCTCAGTTTATTATTAATGATAAGTTTTTGATTAGTGATCTTATTTCTATTGCTAGTTTTCATTTATGCTTGCTGGTTTTAGGTTGTTAGTCTAGGAAAGGGTGGAACTCTATTGGTTCGCTCATCCGGGGGTTGGGTGGGTGCCACTCACGACGGGTTGGGTCGTGACATCCCCTAACCCTCGCTTCGCTAAGGATAAAATGACTGATAGTGAAGAAGAGAATGCTTTGGCTGTAAGAGACAATGTCATCGCCGAACAAAGTGAAGTGATTGCCGAACTGGCAAGAAAGATAGAAAAGATGCAAGAAGAGGTGCAGAAAGCCAAAGATATGGCAAGCCTGGCTATTGCCGCTAACACCCCAACTCTGGGAAGTGCCCAAAACCCTCTCCAGATTCCTCCACTCAATTCTCCATTGACTGAGAACCAACCAAGAGATATCCCTTCCTCCTCCGCACCTAGACCTTCTAGCGAACCTCTCTCCAACAATCCTCCTCATATCAGATCCTCGTATCAAACTCATACTCCGCCTACCCAGCACACTAATCAAAACAACAACCCAAATGTCTATCTCCCACAAAACCTACCTCCAAATTACCAAAATACGCAACCGAATGCCTACAACTCCCAGAATAACCATCCCAACGTTATCAATCCACAATTACTATAACCCCACGTACCCAAATGTCATCTCACATGTCCAGCCTCTACCTACCCAAAATATGCCACCAACCGCTTTCCACGCCATGGTAGAACCATACACAGCTCTCCAAGAAAGCCCTGAGCTTGACAACTACAAGGAAAAGGAGAAAGAGTTGAGGGTCGCGGCGAAGAAGCGTGATCATGACATGGCTCAAATGAAAGAAGAGATAGCCAGGATCAGAGAATTTCGGGGATCGTCTTATGAGAAAGGCTATGACTACGATGATCTCTGTATCCATCCAGAGATGGACTTTCCAGACGGATTCAAGATTCCCAAGTTTGAGATCTTTAACGGTGTTGGGAATCCCGAGGCCCATTTGAGAAGCTACTACGACCAAATGGTTGGTGCTCGAAAGAACAACGCTCTGCTAATGAGACTATTTAGCTGAAGTCTGAGCGGAGAGGCTTTGGAATGGTTCACCTCTCAAAAACTAAAGAAGTGGTCCAAATGAGTGATCTGGCCCGAGACTTTGCTCAAAGGTTTGCATATAAAGTGGAAGTTATCTCGGATCGATACTCTCTAGGGCGCATCAGGCAAAAATTAAACGAGGACTTCAGAGACTACGCCTATCGATGGAGAAAAGAGGCGGCGATAGTTCGACCTCCTATGAACGAAGAGGAAATAAGCGCGGTGTTTATGCGCTCTCAAGAGTCAAAATTCTATGACAAAATGATATCAGCAGTTAAAGCAAAATTCGCCGACCTAGTTAAGATTGGTGAAATTGTCAAAGAGGGTCTTTGTATCGGCAAGATTACCAAAGCCTCGGCATCCTCAGGATCAGTAGGGTTTCCCAAGAAAAAAAGGGAAGAAGTGTCTTTGGTATCCTCCAGTCCTAGCCCGAGATCGCGAAAACCTTTCGGGGCTAACTACAAAAAATCACTTGTTCCAACAACCCCTCCCCCAGCTCCACAAAATCCTCAACCAATTTACTAAACGTGCATCCCATATACCAAACTCCACAACCAAATGCGCAACCCACTTACCAAGCTCCTCCCCAGAACTTTCAAGTGTATCAAAAGGCTTCCGAGAACCAGAATAATCGCTAGGTTCCCCCTCCCACCGATGCTAATCTCCCTCGTCCAAATTTGGAAAAGAAAGTTCCTCGAACTTTCACCCAATTGGCTTAAACTAGAACTCAGATGTACGAGAGATTGAAGGTTGCCGAATTTGTCCATCCCATTCCACCCAAACCTGAAAATCCTGACTCTTATTTTTCAAGGCTGACCAACATTGTGCTTATCATTCCGGAGGGGTCGGACATGATACCGAAGATTGCATTAACCTGAGGCACAAAATTTAGGATTTGATTGATTAAAGAGTGGTCACACTACAAGCAGCACCACCAAATGTTAATAATGACCCGCTCCCGAATCACGCGGGATCCACTATTAATATGATAGAGGTTGATGAAGAATGGATGGTGAGCAAGTCAATAGTGTCGGTTATCCCTAAAGAGCGGGAAATGCTAAAAAAAGCTATAGCTACTTTGAATACTGTTGAACTCCCCTTTGAAAGGTTAGCCTAGATGACAAGGCAAAGATCGAAGAGAAGAAGCAGTCAGGACTGCCAAAATCACTCCCTCACTTGTATCAGTCATTTTCGGTATGCATTGGTCCCCCGAGCGATGGGTTAGAAGACTGAATCGGAAAGCTGTTTGAAGAATGTGATGTTATAACAGAAGAAACCTCCAAAGCAATCATGATTAGGGATGCCAAGCCCGGTGAAAAGCTACAGAACTGGGCCACAACTCCCCTCGTGACTCTTTGCATGGCTGGGTAGACAAAGACTCTATTTTATGAAAATCGGTGATGGTCCGGATGAGGCTCCGTGACCCACCCTTTATGTTTTCAATTTTTTCGTACTATTTTACCGCTTTCCCAAAGGCACAGACCTGCATTCATACGAGTTCTAGCCATAGATTATAAATATTTTAGATTTCAAAGAAAAGCCTCCCTTATTGCGAAAACTTTGCTATATGATTACTGGTCATTATCTAACTTGCTTTGTTTATGATTTCAGTAATAATAGCTTAAAACCTGCTATTTTAATGTCATGTCAAGAGCTTAACGAACAAATCAAGCTAGATAATAATGATTTTGAAAGGCATATTGAAGAAATCATGGTCCTGGAACAAATAACCAAGAAGTCTAAGAACTTTGAAGATGAGGAAAGGCCCCACCTAAAAGAGTTTGAGGTGGTCAATATGGGAAGCAGTGATCCAGTTGAAGAAATTATCGTCAGTATTCATTTGTGAAAAGCGCAAAAGAAAGAGCTTATCAGTCTGCTCAAGTCATACATCGACACCTTTGACTGGTCAATCCAGAATTTGATCCAGGGAATGGACAATTAATCCTTCCCTCCCATAAGACAAAGGAAAGTTTGCACCTAATCGGTAAGGACCATACGTCATCCACAAAGTGTTATCAGGAGAAGCCTTGATTTTGCCCGAGATGGACGGCCAAGTGTAACCCAAGCCTATCAACTCCGATGCCGTGAAGAAATATTATGCCTAATGATAGTCTTTCTTTCTTTCCTTGTAATCTCATTTTCTGATTGTAATCGTTTTGCACTTAGTAAAAGTTTAAAATTTCCCCTATCCTCTACGTACGAACTACGTCTGACCTGAATTCTCAAGAATGAGATATGTAGGCACCCTGTGTCGACTTCGGACAACCCCTTAGGAAAATCTAGCTTTCCCCTTCCTATCTTGAACTACGATCGACCTGAATTCTCAAGAATGAGATACGTAGGCAGCCTTTGTCGGCCTCGGTCATCCCTTTAATTATTTCCAACATTATCCCGCCACAAGTGTGGAAACTACGTTTGACCTGATTTCTGCCTCAACGGGATATGTAGGCACCATAACGGTTCGGTCATATCACCCAGAAAATGAAAACTGGGGCAGAATTTTCGAGAAAGGAATCTCGAAAATTCAGAAGGTAAAGATCAATCTCCAGCAAGCAAGAATACATAATATGCCAAAGAGAAACCGAAATAAATATCAACTCATTGGGTGAAACCCAACTCCCCTCTTCGAGACAACCCAGCCAAGTCCTAAAAGGGCTGACATTACAAAGCAAAAAATTAGAGTTGATCACCGGCTGAAAATTGAAGAAATTGGGCCAAGCCCATAGGATGTAGCTGACAGTCCTACATGGACTAAAATTCTAAAAATGGGCCAAAGCCCGTAGGAGCATCAGCGGTCCAAAACAGACTAGATTTGAAGAATCGGACGAAAGTTCAAATGAACGACGGTGGGCCTAAAGAGGGCCCATAAATTAGATTTAAGACAGGTTTCGGACTAAAAGTCCAAGTAATTTAAGCCAAAGGCTTAATTATTTCCTTTTCCTTAAACTTTTTTTTAGTTTAGATGATTATTTTTGTATTATTTGAACTCTAACTTATAAACTTAGTTGAATTACCCCTTAATGAGTACGCGCTTTCTTGTTAATCACTTTATATAAAATGATTAATTATTTTGTGTTCTAAATTGTCAAAAGGCAAGCATCTTTAATTTTTTCATCCGAGCACATGTTTCCCTTTTTCATAAACTCTCCATGTGTTTCCATATAAATCTTTCTTTAATCAAGTCTCATTTACTATAAGTTTCTTAAATCAAATTAAAAATAAGATGTTTTAATACAAGATAATTTTCTCAATTTAAAAAAAAATGTTTTAAATCAAGACATTTTCATAAGTTAGTCAAATAAGTTATTTTCAAACAAGTCCGGATAATCGCGAGTTAGCGGATATCCCGAGTGCCTTCAAAACCTTCTCGGGATATTAATATGAACCTATTACCCTTAATCTCTTACTTTTCTTAGTCTTTATCTGTTTTAGACTTTGAAATTTTATAAGTTTTTCTTGGTTTTTACTTTCATAAAAACTAAGTGGCGACTATTGCTTCAAATTGAAAACGTTTTGGAAACTTTAACTTTAGATTTTCGAAATGATTTTCAATACAAGTCATTTTTTTCGTAAAACAATTATGTCGTTGAATTAAAGTTGGATTCCATTAGATTCAATGTCTACCTTAAAATAAGTATTTTAAATCTAAGGAATATGGCTTGACATGCTTTCTTGTTTTAGCTAGGGGTTGGTCTTCGGACAAGCTGTATTAAATGAACTCAATAAATCATATCTTCTTGTGATTGGTGTGTCAAAGAATGGTTATTGTTTACATAAATAAATAACTCAAGTAGATCAAGGGTTTAGTGGTTATCTGTTATTGTAAATACATGCTTAAGAAAGGTAAATGTTAAATGATATCCTAAGTGTTAATCACATATAATGAGATTATGTTAAAGGCTTGTTGATTGTACAAGTATGACTGCTTATTTCTCATTGTGATTGTTGTGATATCTGTGATTATTGTGAGATATATCAATATTTGGACATCTTCACGGGATTGGTTGATGTTATTCATTGGTTAGATTGGGTACCACACCTGGTACAATTCTATGATTCATTACATTGTTGGCTCAGGTACCACGCCTGGTACAACTTCATTGCATGATTGGCTAGGGTACTACGCATGGTATATATTCATTGCATGGTTGACTCGGGTACCACACCTGGTACAATATTATTCATGATTGACTCGGGTACCACGCTTGGTATAAGGTTGCATTGATATTCATTACATGTTGATTTCTTGAGTGAATCGAGCTTATCTGTTATTGGTGTTCATTACATGTTGGTTCCTTGAGTGAACCAGGGTTGTCTGTTATTGATGTTCATTACATGTTGGTTCCTTGAGTGAGCCGGGCTTATCTGTTATTGATGTTCATCACATGTTGGTTCCTTGAGTGAATGAGGTTTATCTGTTGTCGATATTTTTTATGTGTTGGTTCTCTGAGAGGACCAAAATTTATTATTACTGTATATATATATATATAATTCCTTGAGTGGTCGGATGATGCGTTTATGTGATAAGGTTATTTTTTCTGTAAATTGGGATTGCATGTTAGATATCATAGATGATGCCCTAGGAATCCTTGGGTGGTCCGGGTTACTTGCAAGTTGTGACACAATTATATATGGTGTGGTTACTTGCATAGTTGGGCATGACTTATATAGTTGTTAAGTCCGATTATGGACTGGGGGTCTTATTAGTAGTGATGTGGGCTTGACGGATTCATGTTGTCTGGTAATATTCTGTTAATATTGTACATTCGTCATCTCTATTTTGGTAAGAGTGACAGGTTGGCTAGCGGTGATGTCTGGGTAGTTGATCACAGGACTAGGGGTTGTGAGGTGTATTGCTTGGTAGGTCCAAGATGGGTGAGCTTAGAGGGACTAAAGTTCCTAGGGAGTCAGGTTTGACTGGGTTAGTAAAACAAGGCTAGTATTCTGTGAGTGTCATAACCAATGGGATGTCAAGAGTAAGGGACCTTGGGAGTTGAATACGCAGAACTCACAGGTAGTCCCTTGTTTGGCTAAGGGCTAAGGATCAAGGTGATTGACATAGGATCTTAAATTGAGTGACAAACCTGCTAACAGGGATAGTTAGTAATTTAATTACGAAATTAAAACTGATAAGGTTTTTTTAGTGTCTGGTAAGATGGGTAGGCTTGGAGAGTCTTAGTGTTATAAAGGGTCAGATTATGATCGGGATACAAGGGTGGAATGCCTGCTAATGGTGGAGTTGACAGTAGAATGAGGTAGAGAGGTTTGGAAAAAAATGTATAGAGTCCATGAATGATTTACCTAGGTAGTAAGGGTTGCTGATAAAGGACCTGGACTGTATAATTTTTAAGTTGTATATTTTTTTCTGATTATTTACATGATATTATGTGGTGAATTTGGGTCAACCGATGATGCCTACCAGTACGTGTTGTTTGTACTGATACTACTCTTGCTATGCTCTTTTGGGTATAGTCTGATTGCATGATCAATTGTTGTTTCTCAGGTGATGCGAATAGCAGTCTTCGGCAACTTTTACTCCTCTTTCCCTATGGTGAGAGCTGTGTCTTACTTTACTTGTATTTCTTCTTAGAGCTCTTGTACCTGTTTAGGCTAGTTACTAGGGAGAGGTTCATTTGTATTTTGAAAAAAATAATTATTCGTGTTACATATTGAGATTGATTTTCTTTTTAAAATGATATTTCCTGTTTCCTATTTACTTTCGCATGCCCTTTTTAAATGGAGTGGTAAGAGTTCTCCTATCTAAGTAATTTAGAGTAGGTGCCCAAACGGTCTAGTAATTGAGTCGTGACAGCTTCGGTGGTGCATAGACAGTGACAACTGACAATCATGCCTTTTTTTTAATTCTTTATGAAATTCTGTTGGAAGCATTCTTTGGTGCGAACCCACCTATGATTTTACAGATTTAGTTGAATTAGCTTATCAAAAAAATTATACTATGCATATTTAAAAATTATAGTTAAAATTGAAGAATAATCTTATATTATTCTTTCAAGAAAAGTGTTTTTATTTGTTGCTTTGTAAAGTATAACATACTTTCAACTATTAAAACTAATTAATCATACATAGAAAGAAGCTTATATACTATTATACACATTTGTATAACAACGTAAAAGTGTGTATACACATTTATTATACATTATTACATATGTTGATACAAATTTATACAATATAAAAGTGTGTATAAATACCTCTTATACACTATTATGCACGTATACACAAGTTTACATAGTTGTGTATAAAGTGGTATAAAGTTGTATAAAGTGGTATAAAATTATACATTGTGTAAAAATGGGCTATGCGGATGTAATTATTTTTATGAGATATTTAAATATAATTATTTTTCTTAAAGTGTATATTTTTGAAAATATCTCAAAATTAGGGATATTAACACAAATAACCGCTCATATAAGTTTTAAATTCAAAATAGCCATACTTTATTTTGACAACTTCATTATAATCAACTTCCAAATGTTATTTACTTTTATTAGTTCCTCTACATAGTTTGAGTAATTGTAGGATTTTGATTTTAATCTTTTTTTTGTAGGGGTAAGGAACAGTAGAAATCTTATCTACATTTATATCCCTTTTAAACATGGTAAACATGTCTATTATCTATAAGGTTATCCGACAAGAATAAAATTTGGAAGATCAATCGAATTTTTTGTATGATTTTTAAATATTTTAAGTTATTAATTTTTGTGGTTTATAGTACTTTTTACGTAATTTTCAAATAGTATATGTTACTCCATTTGTTCTAATTTATGTGACACTGATAGAATTTCGATAGTCAACCAAATTGTTAATATATTTCTTAATATATTTTAAGTCATTAATTATTGTGATTCATAATACTTTTTACGTAATTTTTAAGAATATAATCAAAATATTTAAAGTTATTAATTATTGTGATTTATAATATTTTAAACATAATATAATATATTAAAAGAATAACTGCCACCGTCTATAATCACTGTGTGCATCTTTTTCTCACTCAATGCAGTAGGTGGATCCCACACCATGATATCATAGTAAAATTAATCATGTGTTTGAATAACAAACCAAAAAAAAGTCTAGAATAATTATTAGAAATTAAAAAAATAACGTGGCCAAAATATTTTGGACTTTATAAGTTACTGGATGATCATAAGCAATTTTATAATAATTATTGGATTAAACTATTTGAGGTGAATGTCATTATTCAAAAACTTTCGTGTAAACAAATTAGGAGTCGTTTGGTAATTGAATTGGAGATAAATTATGTAAATATTAAATTTTGGATAAGCAATATTATATTTGATGGTTAGGAGGTGAGTTATTTATATGTGTAATTAATATAGTGTTTTATTTGCAATTTAAAAATTCATGTTACTCAGAAAATCTATATATTATTTTATAGAGGATAAATGGTGAAATAACTAATACATAAATAACCAATCTTTGCTAAATTAATACTTGCATAAAATAATTTTTTTTATAATTAATTCTGACATTATTAATAATTGCATAGCTTTAACTAATTACGAAATGACCCCTTATTATTCTACTTTAACGTGTTATTGGTCAAGTTCCTTTTCGAAAAAATCAAATAAGACCAATTTCATAAAATTAAGAATTCAACCACAATGGAAAGAAATGGCTCATGACATCATGGTGGGGCCCTTATGATGGAGATAAAAATGAAGGCCCGATGATTATGACGGTCGCCGTTAGCGTAATTTTTCTTATAATCTTTTCGTTTAATAATATTGCATTATCATTTTTAGTTGTTTGTAACAAAACAAATCTCAGCCTTGAATTAGTTAAGTTGCCACATGGCATATATCTGCAGGTGCATTGAGTAATACTGGACAGATCACCAGTGGGTATCTCAACCTCTTTTTATTTGCAGTTTTTTTAGCAACTTGATCTTTTAAAATATTTTAATGACTATAATACCCTCAGCCTTTTCTATAATTGAGGACATATTTGACTTCTTACAAAATTTCCTGTGCAATGTGTGTTCACATACAACAAAAATGCCACATTATGTTTTTGCCCCCATAATCTACACACAACTCAGAAAGAGCGTGCAGCAACAATTCATCAGAACGAGTAATAAGACTCAGGTAATAATCTCTTTTTGAGGTTCAAATTTGAACTTGTTCTAAATTTGTTTTTCTCCGTTCTTTCTTCGCATGTTTCTTTGATTTTAGGGTTTGTTATGCCTGTAAGTGAGAGTGAAACACAATTAGTAAAGCTTATTTTACAGATTTGGCAGCCCTAAAAATTTCAATTAGTGCAGATGTGTTTCTTTTTTCATGGAACAAATATGTGCAACTCTTTTACGGAAATCTCTACTTGCTTTAGGACTAAATTGAATTACAAGAATAACTTCATCAATAGTTTAAATATCAAAAAGGACTTTTTGATTTAACTCCGAAATATGAAACTTGGTAAAACACCAATACCTTCTGCAAACATGTGCGAAAGTTCATAATTTGCATATTACGGAAGCATTTTGATCCCCCAAGTACTATGAGAAAGAACTACTTGACCTTGACACACATGGTAATGTAATATATGGATAACTGAAAACAATAACAACATACCCAATGAAATTTCACAAAGTGAGGTCTAGGAATGTATTATATGGATAATGAACCAAAAAGATTGTGTTTTGTGTAAGATAGTGGAATCCCATTACTCTGTAGTTCATTCTTTATGCGTTTTCTGAAAATGATAAACTTGATTTTGATTTTTTAATCAAAATTTGGTTTTGGTGATAGATACATACTATTAGTGTAGGGCTACCTTAGTGTTGGTGTTGTTTTTTTTAGCTAAATCCATCCGAGGTTGAAGTAGCTGTTTCAAAGAAATTTTCGTTTTTCTTTGATTTGGAAAACATGATGTTACAGCTATAGCATTTACATTGCTGAACACAAGGCTATCTAATTTAGACCACAAATTTGTAACTTGCTCACCTCATTTGGAAAAAAATCTGGACTAGGGATATATTTATTGATTAGCTAATTTTGACAAAAATTTAAATTATCAAATTGAAGAGCTTAGGTTTTGTTTGGGCAAATGTGCTGTGATGTTAGCTATTGGTGTGATCTCATCTCCTTTTAAAAATTAGCTCTTCCGATATTCACATCTTTTTTTTTTCCAGATGGAGGCGGGTTCTTATGTGTTTGGTCCATACAAGATTGACAAAAAAGAAGTCTTTTATTCCACTGATTTGTCCTATGCCTTGGTCAACCTCCGCCCCCTTCTTCCTGGTATTTCTCATCTAAATCTCTTCCCTTTACATGAATGAAAATTGCACATGCTAGTAGAGCCCTGCTTTTTCCCACTTTCTATTGTAGATTTCTTGTATTTTTCTAATTTGTTATCCCAAAACTTTACCTTTTATCTTTTACCAAAAACTTCATCAACTTCCAACTATGGGATGCATCATTTCTTGGTAGGATTCTAAAATATGATCTTTTGAGCTGTAATACCAAATGGGTATTCAGTAAAAAAATTTTGGTTTTCCTCCAAAAGGCCAAATCTTTAGTGCTGCTTTAGTTGTGATAGGAGACTTATTTCAATTAACATGATTCTCAAAACTATGAGGCTAGGAGGCTTGCATTGATCACCACCATGACAGTGGCACCATCCATGATGCTAGTTCTGAAACTTGTATTTTCTGAAGCATATCCCTTGCTAGAAGGGGTGATGCCTTTGGAAGGTGTACTCAACAACACATAACAATTAACACCAATCATTTGGATGGTTGGAAAATTAAAGGCCAAGCTTTCACGATAAAATGACACAAGAATAAGATTCATCATTATGAGCCAGCCTGTCTGGATTAGTTGATTGTAAATAGATGATAAGTTTTAAGTGCTAAAAAGTACTTTAAGTATTGAAATTGATTTTATAAACAAGTAGTTATGTGTTTGGAGATAAGGGTTGAAACTGCTTATTATGTTTGGTAAAAGAAGTGTTGATAAGTTGTTCTTGACTAAAATACCATTAAAAGTTTTGTAAAAAATTACTCCCTCCGTCCCATTTTATGTGACAATCTTTGACTTGGCACGGTGTTTAAGAAAACAAAAAAGACTTTTGAAACTTGTGGTCCAAAATAATCCTTGAATATTTGTGTGGTTGTAAATCATTTTATTAAGGGTAAAAGGGGAATTTCAAAGTTAAATTTTTTCTAATTATAGAAAGGTGACATTCTTTTTGGGACAGACTAAAAAGGAAAGTATGCCACATAAATGGGACGGAGGGAGTATAAATTTAAAAGTATCCTTGTAAAGAAAAGGAGGAATGGCGGATACCGGTGAAGAGGAAGTTAGAAGTTTTGTTTTGGGAAAGATATTTTGAGAAATAGAAAAATATTAAGGATAAAACAAATATCAAGTGAAGAGGAAGTTAGGAGTTTTGTTTTGATGGGGTCCACACCCATTTAAAGAATAGGAAAACAAAAATAGAAGAAGAGAAAAAAGGAGCATATGGTCATAACAAATGCTAAAACATGTGATAGCCAAAAATAGGTTTTTGTTCGTATCACAAGTTTTGCAAGTTGTCAAGTTGCACAACAAGTTGCAAGGAACCAATTCTTATTGGTTGAAAGTGTGGCCATTTTTCTTATAAATAGGAAGCATCGTTTCCTCATTTGAAACACATAGAAAAGCAACAACTTAGTAGTGGTTGTGGAGAGCATCTCACCAACAGTGTGGGGAAATAATCTATGAGGAGAAATAGAGAGTGCATGCGGTATTATAGTGAGATGGGCAAATCATAAAAGGGTTATTTCTTTTGAGTGTGTAGTGGTTCCTGGAGTATTTACTCGGACCTACAAAGTGTAAATTCCTCATTATAGTGGATTATTTTGCTCCTCTCGGGCCCGTGGTTTTTTTCCTTATTCAGAAGGATTTTCCACGTTAAAATCTTTGTGTCCTTGTTATTCCTTTTAATTCTTGTTGATTATCGTATCACGGTGCTACGTTATTATTCTGCTGTTATTACCGCAAATATTATTTCTGTGGCGGGGTTTATCCCCAACAACTGGTATCAGAGCACAGGCTCTGCTCATTCACGGAATTAATTTTTTGCGGTTGGTAGTACTATACTCGGTAAGATAAAAATGTCCGGAGTAAAGTACGAGGTAGCAAAGTTCAACGGTGATAGCGGTTTCTCAACATGGCAGAGAAGGATGAGGGATCTGCTCATCCAACAAGGATTATACAAGGCACTAAGTGGCAAATCCAAAAAGCCCGAATCCATGAAATTGGAGGATTGGGAAGAAATGGATGAAAAGGCTGCTAGAGCAATCAGGTTGCACTTAATAGATGATGTGGTCAATAACATCATTGATGAAGAGAGTGCATGTGGCATTTGGACAACAACAACAACATACCCAGTGTATGCATGTGGCATTTGGACAAGGTTAGAAAATCTGTACATGTCCAAAACGCTGACAAATAAATTGTACCTAAAGAAGAAGTTGTACGCCTACATATGGGTGAAGGTACAAATTTTTTGTCACATTTAAATGTGCTTAATGGACTAATTACGCAACTGGCTAACCTCGGAGTAAAAATCAAGAAGGAAGATAAAGCCATTGTGCTCTTGAATTCGTTGCCATCTTCTTATGATAATTTGACAACAACCATCTTGCATGGTAAGGACTCTATTGAGCTGAAGGATGTCACATCAGCTCTTCTACTTAATGAGAAGATGAGAAAGAAGCCTGAAAATCATAGGCAGGCTCTCATCACAGAAAGTAGAGGCAGGAGTCACCAAAGGAGTTCAAGTAACTATGGTAGATCGGAGGCCGTGGAAAGTCCAAGGTCCGATCCAAATTAAGAGCCAAAAATTACTACAATTGTGATCAACCAGGTCACTTCAAAAGAGGTTGTCCAAGTCTAAAAAGAGGCAAAGGTGAAAGCAGTGGCCAGAAGAATGACGACAATACAACTGCCACGGTGCAAAACAATGATAATGTTGTTCTCTTCATAAACGAAGAAGAGCAATGCATGCACTTGGCAGGTCTAGAGTCGGAATGGGTGGTTGAAACAACATCTTACCATGCTACGCCAGTAAGGGATCTTTTTTGCAGATATGTAGCAGGTAATTTTGGCACTGTGAAAATGGGTAACACAAGTTACTCAAAGATTGCGGGGATCAGTGACATTTGTATCAAGACAAATGTCGGATGCACATTGGTTTTAAAGGACGTGCGCCATGTACTTGATTTGCGGTTGAACTTAATCTCGGGTATTGCTTTGGACCGAGATGGATACAAGAACTATTTTGCAAATCAAAAATGGAGACTCACTAAGGGAGCATTGATGATTGCAAAGGGAGTTGCTCGTGGCACGTTGTACAAGACAAATGCAGAAATATGTCGAGGTGAATTGAATGCGGCTCGAGAAGAGATTTCTGTAGATTTGTGGCATAGAAGAATGGGTCATATGAGCGAGAAAGGATTGCAGATTCTCGCCAAGAAGTCACTCATCTCTTTTGCCAAAGGTACAGCGGCAAAACCTTGTGACTACTGCTTATTCGGTAAGCAGCATAGAGTCTCATTTCAGACATCGTCTGAAAGGAAGTTGAATATACTTGATTTGGTACATTCTGATGTTTGTGGTCCAATGGAGATAGAATCGATGGGCGGTAACAAATATTTTGTTACTTTTATTGATGATGCTTCACGAAAATTGTGGCTTTATATCTTGAAAACCAAAGATCAGGTGTTTCAAGTATTCCAGAAGTTTCATGCTCGGGTGGAAAGGGAGATGGGTCGAAAGCTAAAGCGTCTTCGCACTGACAATGGAGGTGAGTACACTTCAAGGGAACTTGAAGAGTACTGTTCAAGTCATGGGATCAGACATGAGAAGACAATTCCTGGAACCCCACAACACAATAGTGTAGCTGAAAGGATGAATCGCACCATTGTCGAGAAGGTGAGAAGCATGCTCAGAATGGCTAAACTGCCTAAGTCATTCTGGGGTTAAGCAGTTCAGACAGCCTGTTACTTGATCAATCGTAGTCCATCAGTTCCATTGGAGTTTGACATCTTAAAGAGAGTTTGGACCAACAAGGAGGTGTCTTACTCGCATCTAAAGGTGTTCGGTTGCAGAGCCTTTGCACATGCTCCGAAGGAGCTGAGAACAAAGCTGGATGATTAATCAGTTCCCTGCATATTCATCGGATATGGAGATGAAGTGTTCGGGTATAGACTGTGGGATCTTGTAAAGAAGAAGGTCATCAGAAGCAGAGATGTAGTCTTCTGAGAAAGTGAAGTCGGAACTGCTGATGATCTGTTAGAGAAGGTCAAGAAACAGAATGGTATAGTCCCTAACCTTATTACCATTCCTTCTGCTTCTAACCATCCCAGAAGTGTAGAAAGTACAACCGACGAGGTTGCTGAGCAGGGGGAGCAACTTGGTGATTATACCGAGCAAGTGGAGCACCCTACTCAGGAAGAAGAACAATCTCAGCCTCCGAGGAGATCAGAAAGGCAAAGGATAGAGTCATCCAAGTACCCTTCCTCGGAGTATGTCCTCGTTAATAATAAGGGGGAGCCAGGAAGTCTTAGGGAGGTGCTGTCCCATTCAGAAAAGAGCTAGTGGATGAAAGCCATGCAAGAAGAGATGGAATCTCTACAGAAAAATGACACATACAAACTGGTTGAACTTCCAAAAGGTAAAAGACCACTCAAATGCAAGTGGGTCTTTAAACTCAAGAAAGATGGAAACAGAGAGCTGGTCAGATACAAAGCTCGATTGGTAGTGAAAGGCTTCGAACAGAAGAAAGGTATTGATTTTGATGAAATTTTCTCACCTGTTGTCAAAATGACTTCTATTCGAACCATTTTGAGCTTACCAACTAGCCTAGATCTTGAGGTGGAGCAGTTGGACGCGAAAACTGCATTTCTTCACGGAGATTTGGAAGAGGAGATCTATATGGAGCAGCCAGAAGGATTAGAAGTAGTTGGAAAGAAACACATGGTATGTAAATTGAAAAAGAGTCTTTATGGGTTGAAGCAGGCACCCAGGCAGTGGTACAAAAAGTTTGACTCATTCATGCAAAGTCAAACTTACACAAAGTTCTATTCTGATCCATGTGTATACTTCAAAAGATTTTCTGACAACAACTTTATTATTTTGTTGTTGTATGTGGATGACATGTTAATTTTAGGACAGGACAAGGAGTTGATTGCCAAGTTGAAGGGAGATTTGTCAGTGTCATTTTACATGAAGGACTTGGGTCCAGCACAACAAATTTTGGGGATGAAGATTGTTCGAGAACGAACAAGCAGAAAGTTGTGGCTATCTCAGGAGAAGTACATCGAACGTGTATTGGAACGCTTCAACATGAAGAGTGCTAAAGTCGTTAGCACGCCTCTTGCTAGTCATCTGAAGCTAAGCATAAAAGACGTGTCCTACAACAAAGGAGGAGAAAGAGAGCATGGCCAAAATTCCTTATTCTTTGGCGGTCGGGAGTTTGATGTATGCTATGGTATGTACCAGACTTGATATTGCTCATGCAGTTGGTGTTGTTAGCATGTTCTTTGAAAATCCTGGAAAAGAACACTGGGAAGCAGTGAAGTGGATACTCAGGTACCTAAGAGGTACCTCTGGAGACTGTTTGTGTTTTGGAGGATCTAAACCAATCTTGAAGGGCTATACAGATACTGATATGGCAGGTGACCTTGATAACATAAAATCCACTACTAGATATTTGTTTACATTTTCTGGGGGAACTATATCATGGCAGTCAAAGTTGCAGAAGTGTGTTGCACTCTCTACAACTGAGGCAGAGTATATTGCAGCTACTGAAGCTGGCAAGGAGATGGTATGGCTGAAACGGTTCCTTCAAGAGCTTGGCTTGCATCAAAAGAAGTATGTCGTCTATTGTGACAGTCAAAGTGCAATAGACTTGAGCAAGAACTCCATGTACCATGCAAGGACGAAACACATAGACGTGAGATATCACTGGATTCGAGAAAAGATACAAGACGAATTTATGCAGGTTGAGAAGATCTCAACAAATGAGAATCCTGCGGATATGTTGACCAAGTTGGTACTAAAGGACAAGTTCGAGTTGTGAAAAGAACTTGTCGGCATGCACTCAAACTAGAAGCCCGGTGTTATCTCCTTCTAGTGAATGGGTCTGGAGGGGGAGATTGATGGGGTCCACACCCATTTAAAGAATAGGAAAACAAAAATAGAAGAAGAGAAAAAAGGAGCATATGGTCATAACAAATGCCAAAACATGTGATAGCCAAAAATAGGTTTTTGTTCGTATCACAAGTTTTGCAAGTTGTCAAGTTGCACAACAAGTTGCAAGGAACCAATTCTTATTGGTTGAAAGTGTGGCCATTTTCCCTATAAATAGGAAGCATCGTTTCCTCATTTGAAACACACAGAAAAGCAACAACTTAGTAGTAGTTGTGGAGAGCATCTCACCAACAGCGTGAGGAAAAATAGAGTGTGAGCGGTATTATAGTGAGGTAGGCAAATCAAAAGAGGGTTATTTCTTTTGAATGTGTAGTGGTTCCTGGAGTATTTACTCAGACCTACAAAGTGTAAATTCCTCATTATAGTGGATTATTTTGCTCCTCTCGGTCCCGTGGTTTTTTTTCCTTATTCAGATGGATTTTCCACGTTAAAATCTTTGTGTCCTTGTTATTCCTTTTAATTCTTGTTGATTATCGTATCACGGTGCTACGTTATTATTCCGCTGTTATTACCGCAAATATTATTTCTGTGGCGGGGTTTATCCCCAACATGTTTTGGGAAAGTTATTTTGAGAATTAGGAAACATATTAAGGATAATATAGTAAAATACTTGGTCTAACCAAAAGTATTCATAAGCTAAAAAACCATAAGTTGGGGATGAACAACTCATGGCTTCGATTTTTGACTTATAAGTACTTTGGTGTTTATCTTGATTAAAAAGTACTATGGTGTTTACCAAACGCGTAGATAAGCTAAAAGTGCTTATAAGCCAGTTTGAACAGCTCATAAGCTTAGCCAAACACCTTTTGTGCCTGATGATGATCAAAGTTGGACTGCATAATTAACAAAGTGATAACACAGTGACTACATGTTTATTGGGTTTTGCTTATTCATCCCTAGACACATTCAATGCCTCATATTTCAAGCATGAATGCTAGCTGCTGGACCACTTCGTTTTTTGTTAAAGAAAATAACCAGCATCATACTAGGAAAATGAACACTATCATGACTTGGACATAAGACAATTGGTAGTGCTTGATCCTATGGCTGTGAATTAGCTGCTTGTCTAGACTAAGGTCTCACTTGCAGCACTTCTACTGTGATGATCTGGTAATTTGTCAGAACCAAACTTCTTAGGACGTGGAATCTATAGAAATTATCTTGATTCTGCCATTTGTATACAAAAATCTTCTCCGACCACTATATAAACAAACGCCAAGAACAGATTCTCATTCTATGCTCAGTGCTTTCCTTTTGCTACTTCATTTTTCAATTCATACTTCTGTTATTTGTATATCCTTCTGATAGTCCGTTGTACTTTGTGATAGATATTCATATTTCTCTTGTATCTTAAAAAAAGAACTTTTATACTTATGTCATCATTTTCAGTTCTTGCATGAATACCATCTATTGAGCTCTCTTTTCTTGTCATGCAGGTCATATCCTTGTCCACTCTGTAATTGAACGGTTGATGGAGATTCATTAAATATTTTTTATGTGAATAGTCACTTGTGATGATACTGAGGAAGCTAGAATGTCGCGCTTGTTTATGTCCTCAATTTGCTTTTAGTATGATCCTGTCCAGTCACCCTATGCTTAGATATTTCTCTTAATGCAAGGCGCATATGTATTTGGGTGTATATGTGCAATTAAAATGTGCCTCTGAGATCAGTTTACAAATTACAGCACTGTTTTAAATGGTGATACAATACTACTCTCAATCGATCAGTTAGTATATCAACTATGTCAATTGAACCCTTATTATCCAGTCCATTCTGTTTAGGACCATTTTATTCTGTGCAAGTACTGATATAATTTGTCTTTTAAGGCAAATCAAAGTTTTTTTTTTCTTCTCCAAATTAGAGGTCCTCTTTTCTTAAAATAAAAAGTTAATATTTTCTAAATCTCACACTTATCCTTGCATGGATACAAGTCACAACCATAATAAAATGACCCATGAAAAATATCAATCCCAATCTAAATGTAACAAGAACAATCAAGCATATTTTGCTTCTGTTCTGTTATGTTCTTAGGTAAATCTACATTGATTCCTAGAGGTTTGGATTTTCTTGGACAGTTTTCCTCTGTGATTTAAGGTCTACCCCGTTTGTTCTAAAACACTTTCGGTCATTATATTTTTGTACATGTATAAGGTCTATGAAGAAGAAGATCATGGCTAAACTACTTACACTCTCTTTCTTATGTGGTCATTTCTAATCTTGTCCAATATTGCATATTGCACATCCATCTTAATATTCACATCTTGTGGATGTGTTGAACTTTAGGGCCCAAGATTCTAGCTCATGCAGAATTGCTACATTTACAACCATTCTATAGTTGTTCCATTTCATTTGTGTATCTTCTTATCTCTAAGTGATTCCTTAGCACTCCTCTCTTTCAAACATCATTTTTTAATTTCATGTGTAACATTCAATCTATCTGGCTATTCTCCTGAAAGATTAGCCTAAATATTTGAATTGTCTTCACTTAGACACTATAATCCTGTCTAGTTTCACGTCACCTAAATTCTTCTCTTTTGAAACTGTAATGAAAAATTTGACTTCACCTACATATTCTTTATGAAGATGCTTACAGTGCATAGATGTTGTCTTCCTTCTACTTATTCTAGAACTCTTACTTTCGTGAATACTTCTCCATATCTCCAACTTTTGGTCAACTATTTCTCTAGTTTCGTCAATCAATACAATATCATTTGTAAAGAGCATGCACCATGTAACCTCATCCTATAGCTATTGAATACTGATTAGCTCATTCATAACTAGGTAACAAGTACGTGCTCAGTGCAGATCCTTTCTATTAGTCCACCCTTAAGGGAAACTCCTTTATATCTTCTCTCACTGTTCCATCACTTTTTAACACTCTTTCGTATATCCTTTTGAGTTTTGTGTATTTGATATGAATTACTTTCTTCTCAAGTACCAATTAAAGGTTTTTTCTTCACACTATATCAGATGCTTTCTTCATCTCTAGGTTAATGAATATCTTATGGAGATCCTTTTTCCTATCTTTATAAATTTCTTTCAATCTTTTTAGCAGAACTATGAACTTTGTGATAAATCTACCATGCATAAATGCAAATTGGTTCTCCGTCATCTTTGTAGTTTCCCTAAATCTTTGATCTATCGCTCTTTTCCAAAGCTTCATGATGTGAATCATACACCTAATACCGTGTTAGTTTGCAAGACTTTGAATCTCTCTTTTGTTGGAAACAAAGTACTTTTTTCCACTTGTTTGAATCTTCCCAGACCTTAGTATAAAATTAAATAGCCTTGTTTGCCATACTACTCTACAGGGATACCATGTGGAAAACATACTTTTCTCTCTCTCGTATTGTTCACGGTATCCTTTACTTTTGCAGACCAAATTCTACCAAAAGCAGTTAAAGATTTCTGTCACGAATGTATCAACATATAATTACTCGTGATTGTGTTGAGCAATTGATTGAAATAACATCTTCATCTCTCTGAGTCCCATCTTTGATCAAATTTTGTTGGCAGTTGTATTTACACTTGGTTCACTCCTTTACTGCTCTTCTCTTCTAGTTGTGCTACTTTCCTAATCATAGATGCAGAAAAGACATCCAGAAAGCTAGCTGTGATATCCTCTGGATGTATATGAATTAAACTTGCTTTGTAAATTCTTAAGGATATGTTTTATCTGATAATACTAATTTATGTAAAAACTCTGCAATACGGAAGAGTTGTCTTCCATGACTGGAGCATGAAAGTTCGCTACCAGTTAAAATAGTGTTATTTGCTGTATCCTGTATGATTCCTGTGTATCGTTCTAATTTTATCGACGTTCCCTAAGGGACTGCTGCAGCCTAACTCATCCTCCAAATGCAGTTAATAAACTTTTCAAAGGCCATCATTATGAGGTTCATATTTCTTGATTATGAATAGACAGTTAAGAACGAATTGTTGTCTGTTGGAAATGATGCTGTTCCAATCTTTTGAAATATCTGTAACTTTAATATTCTCCCACCAATGTAATAGGTTATGTTTTGTGCTTTATTGGCTTTTGCACACAGAATACTCTACATCGCATTAGTTTCTTTAAAAGTTCGTGTTCTTTTCTTTTCTTTTCCTTTGACCTGCGCATTAGGGACGGTATAAGGTGGCATTCTTCTAAACATTTTGCTAATATGGTTAGAGCCTCAGTTGTCTCCAATCTTAAAACTTTGCTGTGGTTACAACCGTCATATTTGATCTACTTAACGACATATACATGTGCTTGTCTGCCCAAGGCGTGAAGTACAGCGCTTTGCTGATCTTACTACTGATGAGACTAGCAATTTATGGCTTACAGCACAAAAAGTTGGCAAGCAACTTGAGTCATACCACAAGGCATCTTCTCTTACATTTGCAATCCAAGTAAGTAGGCTTTGTCGTTATATTTTTGTTGTTATCCTTAACCATAATATTGCTGTATGTTTGCGAAAAGGACTACGGAACCTGATATACTGAAATTTTCGAAAAGACATGTAAAGGCAGAATTTGACATTTATAAAGTATTCTCCGCATCAATGTTAGATATCAAATGGATAGGTGGGTTTTAACTGTGTTGGAATTGTGCATACTCCTTGCATTTTGTTGTACGTATTTTGTTATTTTTTATTTTTTTGGCCTATTTCTCTCCTTGGAAAGCTGGTCCTAAGTTGTTTGTTTCTGTTAATATCTCAGGATGGACCCCAGGCAGGACAGACAGTTCCTCATGTTCATATTCACATCATCCCACGGAAAAGTGGTGATTTTGAAAAGAATGATGAGATTTATGATGCTGTAAGATTCAAGTATCTGCTACTGATTAGTCATACTTAGTTGGCTGGATTTGAAACACACATTATATTAATCTTTTGCGTTGTTCATGCAGCTGGATGTGAAGGAGAAGGAGATGAAGCAGTCACTTGATTTGGACAAGGAAAGGAAGGACAGAAGCATTGAGGAGATGGCTGAAGAGGCAGATGAATATAGAAAACTTTTCTAGTGAAGAGGCATACATCATCTCATTATATTACCTTCTTTAGAGTCTAGCTGTTGCCCAAGTGCTTTTATTGATCACCAGCTATGGTGTGGATCTAACATTTGGATTTCTCATAAACTATGTGATAACATTCTGCTTCTTACTGGTATAACTGAAGCTGTTGCTGTTTTCTCCTATACTCAAATTCTTTTATTTGGGTGAACCACCTTTCTGAGAGCTGTTGGCTATTAGGGTGGCTATTATGTACCACTAATTTTCACAGTGACAGCTTGAATAGAATTTGAAGGGGATGAGAATTTATCTCCTTCGGGTATATATGCTGTGTCCACACTGGAGAATTGAACCTCTCATTTATCTCCTTCGGGTATATATGCTGTGTCCACACTGGAGAATTGAACCTCGAATTCATAGCAAAAATATGAGTTGAGGGAATCCTCAGGGTTTCTACCTAAACCCGAATTCTGCTTCGGAGTTCGGATAGGCAAATATGGGCGGACTACACTACAGAAGAATGTCTGCCTCTGATTGTAAAAAAAGGAAAAGGATTATGTCTTCTTCATTATCAGGAAACATGTTACAACCTATTGAAATGTACATGGTCTTTGAAAGTAACCTAGCAATTGTCTCAGTTGCTAGTTTTTACCCTGCAATTTAAGTTATATTCAGTTTTTTCAAATTATTTAACTTGTCGTTAGTGTTGGGCAAATTTTTTACCAAGTGTTGCTGCTTGTTCTTCTTCTTAGAATTGGTTGAAAAGACGCGCGTCACTAAAAACTACTCTAATCAGTAAGTGGTCGTTTTACAGGGTGTATAAGAATAATGCAGAATATGGTATATTAGTAATGCTTGTATTAGAAATGCTGGTATTAGCTATATTTGCATTAGTTATGCAGAGATTTTTCTTATGCAATGTTTGGTTTAGTGTATTAAAAATAACATGCAATGCATAATTTCTAAAAAATAATAATATTTGTTTACAAAAATACCTTTCACAAATATGATGAAAAGAATGTGAAAAAGGTTTTGAGGGGTAATTACGTCTTTAACATGTTAATGCATGTATTAGAACGCATTGCATTACTAATAATATGAATTTTCATGTATTAGTTATACACACTTTAATACCAAATAGAGGCTTCTTCTCCTAATCTCTCGCTGAACTCAATTTTCAATTTATAATTCTTTCTTCGAATTATTCACCTTTTTTTCAAATTTTGCAGGCATGTTTTAGAGTATAACTTTATTTTTGTTGTCTTGAACAGAAAATGGATTACGCCGGCAATTGTTAAAGCTTTGTTTCCGGCGATGACTTATTCGTTGACGGAGTATTCATTCACATACTCTCTCGGAAATCTACCGGAAGAAGCTAGAGCTCAAATTTGGCCGCTAGGGCCACCCTCAATGTCATTAACCTCTTCGTGTTCCTCCACTACAGCTATTTCATCCATAGAAAATAAATTGGCGATGAGAAAATCGTAGAAGAAGAAGGAGAAATGGCCAGGAGGGGTGGGGGTAGGTATTGGGAGCTCAAAGAAGAATAAAGGGGGGGTGGGGGTAGTGAAGAAGACGAAACAAGTGGGTCAGGGATTTTTTATTTGTTTTTTTTTAAATTTATTATATAATATATATATTTGTGGGACTATTTTTATTTTTTAAAAATAATACACGCTTTTATTTTTTTATTTTTTTAATTTTATCACGTCAGCATTTAGGGTTGTATTTAATTTATTTAAAAGTTATTAAAGAGATATTTAATTATTCGTGAAGTTAAAATACTAAAATAAATTGTGATACCAAATTTAAATAGATTTTTATGTATTTTCTCATAATTTAATAATAACAATACAATACAATACCATGCATAAAAACCATCCAAACAAAGTGTAAGTATTACATTTGGATACTTGATGCTTTTCCGGATATTCCAATATGTTCACGGATGATGACAAATTGACAACAGAAAAATACAAGGGACCAAATCATAAATACCAAAAATTCGAAAAAAACTCGAATTTATGAAATCCAATAACTATCTTTACCAATCATTCAAAATTCAACTCTCCAAATTCAATTTTTTTGAATATTATTTTAACTTTTATATACCAAAATTCAGCCGGAGAAAAAAAATATCATATGAGCTCCGATCATCGGAGAAAATCAAGGTTTCCGGCGAACCCCTTAAAATCATAGCTGATGGTAGGGGTAATATCAAATATATCATCGGAGCATTTGAATCGGGTCATCCATGACCTTTTCAGTAATTACTTGCCTCCTGTATGGGCAACACTAGTTGCTGGAGTATTCGTTGTTGTCACTCTCACACTCTCTATGTACCTCCTCTTTGAGCATCTCTCTGCTTACAAAAACCCCGAGGTTATCAATCATCTCTTGCTTCTTCTGCTGTTTGTGATTTTTTTTTTAGTTGAAGAATTCTACTCTCTGTTCCAAAATAGTTGTCACTTTTCGCTTCTTGAGGGTCAATTTTTACTATTACACTATTAATTCGATATTTTAACACTGTACAGAAAGTACTATAAATTGCATTTTTTCTCGTATCATCTTAAAATGTTGGGTAAAGTTCATATTGTTTGACTCTCAAATAGGAAACTGTGACCAGTATTATATTTGTTGTATCTAAAAAATAGTTGATTTCTTTTCATGTGGGTTGTTTTTGATTTGTCTTGGCAGGAACAAATGTTTTTGATTGGTGTGATTTTGATGGTGCCTTGTTATGCAGTTGAATCGGTAAGTTCATTTGGAAAATAATATTTTTTGTTAATTGTAGTGGTTTGTATCAATGTGGGAGTAGTATATAGTCTATATCTTTCTCCAAGGACAAGAAAGTACGTTTTTTCGGCATAATTTTGAGATGCTCACTAATAGAAGTGATTTCATTAGCAGAGTAGGAGGGGTTTTTTCCTTCCCTTTTGCGGTGAAGGTACTGTGGGCTCTTCAGCTTCTCCACATTTTGACCTAACTAGTTTTGTAAAGCCCTTGGCGAGTAAGCATCCGTGAAATGGAGAACATATGGTAGGTCTTGATTGCTGATTGGAAAAAAAGAGGAAAAAATTGCTAAAGGGCTGGTCTGCTATTGCTGGCTAATGAAGTGCAGAAACACAGTGACAATCACATGTCTAGTCAGCACAAGTTGTACTATCCCATGTTCCTTACTAGTGGAATGTACCTTTTATTATAGCTGCTCAGTCTAGTCTTTTTGTTGTTCATTGAAGGGAAGAAGACTTCATCTTTCAATCTACTAGTTTTGTGGTATCGTTGGTTAAATTTCAACTTTGATCTATGAAGGATTTCTGAGCATGTTTTTTCTTTTTTTATGTACATCCTATAATGTTCAATTGCGCCCTTCTAGTTCTTCTCTTACACATTCAATAACACTTATATTTCTTAAGCTTAAAAGAGAAGGATATATCTTTTTATTGTTAAACCAGTTTGACCGAGTAAGCACATTAAAACACCAAACAAAAAAGAAAGTAAGGGCAAAGAAGGAATAGCCTTATTTCTCAAGATTATTGTTTCCTAGATATCGGAAAAGTCAAAAGTTTACTAGGGATAGAGGAGAAAAATAATGCATATGGTGTAAAGATATCCATATTTATTGGTCATAAATAAAAATCGTTAGCCTATAGATTGCCAAGCACTTATAAGTTGATCTAAAATGAGTTTTCTGGAGAACTGCTCGAGTTTTAGCAAAAGTGGCTAAGTGGGGTCGTATCGATTGGTTGAAGGGCTTAAAAGAGAACGTTGTTTTAGGGGGTGGGTGGGGGTGGGGGTGGGGAGTTTAATACCCATTTGTACCAGATTCAAGAGATTAGGGCACTGTTAGCACCCTTTTAGTCTACCAACAGTTTACGCATGGAAAATTTAATCAGAAAGTAGATTACTTCAGCAACTGTTAATTCTGTTTTCCTATTTCTCTATAGGCAGTTATTAGCAGTAAGGATAACTTATCTATTAATTATGTTTTCCTATTTCTTTGTAGCAATTATTAGCAGTAAGGAGGTTATTCCTCCACTTTTTCATTTCAGTAGTTGTAAGAAGTTATTTCCTTGTTATTAGGTGGGTGGTTAATCCACCAATGTTGTATTCAAAGTTATTTGAATTCAATGGAAAGGTAAGCAGAAAATATTCCAGTTTTTGAGTACTTTTAACTCAAGAGATTACAGGTTCTCTCTTAATGAATCAACACCATAGGTCGTAGAAAGAAAACTTCAGATTTTATCTTACAAAGCCCCATAACTAGATCCATTAAAAGGGACCGTAACAATTTGGTATTGGAGCCAGGAGTTATGGGAGACCAGATTCAACATCAACAGGCACAATTGGTCAATTTGTTCCAAGAAGCACGTGCAACCAATTTAGCCAGACAAGAAGCAATAAATGCTCGCTTGAATGTACTCACAAAGGATTTAGCAAATTCAAAAGTCGATTTTGAATCATTTGAACATACAAATCAGAATCGAGGTTGCAAGGGTAAAACTAGAGTGGCAAGAGGATGAGGATATGAAGCAGGAGGAAGTTCCATCATTCCTCGACATACAAAGTTGGAATTCCCACGATTTAATGGCCATGAGGACCCTTTGGGATGGTTGAACAGATGTGAACACTTCGTTCGACACTAAACTCCAGAAGAAGAAAAAGGTTGAACTTGCTTCTTTTTATTTGGAGAGGAATTCAAAACTTTGTTTCTTCAACTAGAGACAGATATGCCTCAACCTTTCTGGGATGAATTCAAACGTCATGTAACCTTCGTTTTAGGCCTCCAATCAGAAGTCAGAAGTTGGGAGAATTGGCTAAAATACGCCAGACCGGGTGTGTGGCAAATTACCAAGAAAAAGTTTGAGCAGTTAGTTTCGCGGGCTGGTACACTCACAGTCACAAAAAATTAAACTTTATATCATTGGTCTTGCTGATAATGTAGCAATTGAGGTTGAGTTGCATAATCCTCCAGATTTGGCTACGGCGATGAGTTTATCCCGATTTATGAACGCAAGGAACAACCCATTTGTTCGCAACTATTAGATGCTTGCAGATCTAAGACAACAGATTTCTCACTTCAACATGCCAAATTTGTGAAGAAACTGACCAAATCTTAAATGGAGGAAAGGCGACTTAAGGGACTCTGTTTCAATTGTGACAAACTATTCACTCGGGATCGTCAGTGCAAGAAATTATTTTGGATTGATTTCATTAAAGATGAAGAATTTGCTGAAAAAGAGGGAAATGGTACTACTTTCCACACTTGGCGCTTGAACAAGCGCAATTTGAAGAAGGGGAGAAATGTTAGCACCCTTTTAGTCTACCAACAGTTTACGCATGAAAAATTTAATTAGAAAGTAGATTACTTTAGCAACTATTAATTCTGTTTTCCTATTTCTCTGTAGGCAGTTATTAGCAGTAAGGGTAACTTACCTATTAATTATGTTTTCCTATTTCCTCGTAGCAGTTATTAGCAGCAAGGAGTTATTCCTCCACTTTCTCATTTCAATAGTAGTAGAAAGTTATTTCCTTATTATTAGGTGGGTGGTTAATCCACCAATGTTGTATTTAAAGTTATTTGAATTCAATGGAAGGTAAGCAGAAAATATTCCAGTTTTTGAGTACTTTTAACTCAAGAGATTGCATGTTCTCTCTTAACGAATTAGCACCTTAGGTCGTAAAAAGAAAACTTCAGATTCATCTTACAACAGCCCCATAACTAGATCCATAAAATGGGACCATAACATGCACCCTCAACATAAAAACACTCCTCCAGAGAAACAAAAGAATGTATTTGAGAATGCTAGCAAAAAGGAGAAAAAAACAACATTCTCGATTATATAAGTAGCAATAAGTTCTTTTACATGGCCCTTTCATATCTTTATACATAAGATAACAACATTCATTAGCAAAGATGTTTTGCTTTGGATTGTATTTGGTTAAATTGAATAAACGAGACATATATTTAATGTTAGAATAGAAATGGAATTTATATATAGTATCCTACGTGGAAAAGAATTGTAATATAGTGTCTATAAATAGAGCTCATTGGAACAATGTAGATACACAATTCAATATTTTTCTCCATTGTTTCTCACATGGTATCGAAACTTTCATGAGAAACCTCCATGACAGAGAAGTCCGTCACCGTGCCTTCATTCTGGTGACTTTCAGATCTGACCTGCGCCACCTCCACCCACGATAGTAACTTAAGAGAATTAACACCACCACAAGGTCCAGAAGGCACCAACGATCAAACACCAAAAAATCAATGATTCGTCGTCATGCACTTGCTAGAGTTCTGACACCAACGGTGCGTCTGTCACACGCGCCGGCGTGTGAGCTGTTTTCGACCACTTTTTTTCGAGATTTTTCTCTCGAAATTTCGACCTTACAATATTTTTTTTGTAGATTTATGATCACTTCCATTTTTCCGGCAAGGTCCAACCCCATTTCAGACCATTAAGTTACCGACGCAATTGACACACTAGGCTAGATGTGTCGATTGCACACTTTATGGTCTGACCAGTCTCCACAAGCATGGTTTAAGAAGTTTAGCAGTAATTCAGGAGTTTGGCATGACTCGTAGTGAAGTTGATCACTATGTGTTTTATCGGCATTCTGCTTCAAATTTGTGTATTTATTTGGTGGTTTATGGTTTATGTTGACGAAATCGTTATTACCGGCAAAGATCAGGATGGTATCACTAAATTAAAGCAACGTCTCTTTTAGCATTTCCAGACTAAAGACCCTCGGCAGACTGAAGTATTTTCTAGGTATTGAGGTTGCTTAGTCCAAATTAGATATTGGTGTTTCACAACGCAAGTATGCCTTAGACATTTTTGAGGAGACAGGAATGATGAGATGTAGACTCATTGACACTCCTATGTATTCGAATGCTAAACTTTTACCAAGGCAAGGGAATCCATTTAGTGATCTTGGAACTTGAAGATATAGGCGGCTGGTTGGTAAGTTGAATTATCTCATGGTAACTAGACCTAACATTTCTTTTCCTGTGAGTGTTGTAAGTTAGTTTATGGATTCTCCCCGTGAAAGTCATTGGAATGCAGTTGTCTGCATTCTATGATATATAAAGTCAACTCTAGGTAAAAGACTACTCTTCGAGGACCGAGACCATGAGCAGATCGTTGGATATACAAACACTGACTAGGGAGGATCACCTTTTGATAGACGTTCTACATCTGGGTGTTTTAGTAGGTGGTAATTTGATGTCTTGGAAGAGTAAGAAAAGATGTGTGGTTGCTTGATTTGTGTTTTAGTAGGAGGTAATTTGGTGTCCTAGAAGAGTAAATGTGTGGTTGCTTGATCTAGTGCAGAAGCAGAATATCGAGCAATGACAATAGCAACTTGTGAGCTAGTTTGGATTAAAAGTTGCTCAGAGAACTAAAATTTGGAGAAATCAGTTGGATGGAACTTGTGTGCGATAACCGAGCAGCCCTTCACATCAAATCAAAAATCGGCATTTTATGAAAGGACTAAGCACATTGATATTGACTGTCACTTTATCGATAAAAGATACTCTCCGAAGATATTGTTACAAAATGTGAAGTCAAGTGATCAACTTGCATATATTTTTACCAAGTCCCTCACTAGTCCTCGTATTAATTACATCTGTAACAAGTTCGGTAAATATGACTTGTGCGCACCAGCTTGAGAGGAAGTGTTAGAATGGGAAATAGGAATAGGATATGTATATAGTATTTTACATGGAAAAGGATTGTAATGTAGTATCTATAAATAAGGCTCATTGTAACAACATAGATACACTATTCAATAATATTTCTCTCCATTATTTCTCACATTTAACATTGCTGCTTCTACAAATACTATAAGATATGAAATTGATACAAGATATTTCGCTCAAAAAGTTAAGAGTTCTGACATTGACTGAGTTAAGCATTTATTCTTATTGAAGATCAACTCCAAGTATCTGGTCTATCTCAACTTGAAAATCTATTCCCTTTTCAAAAATATACTTTGTCAATTTTCTAATGCATCATTTCTTTTTCACAGTTTGTGTCATTGGTACATCCAGCAATTAGTGTTTACATTGGGATATTGCGAGATTGCTATGAGTCCTTTGCTATGTACTGCTTTGGGAGGTATCTTATTGCATGCTTAGGTATGGTTATGTTTCTTACCTTAAACTTCATCTTGCAAATTTTAATTTAGGTGTCGTTTGGTTTGTACACTAGTTTTGTATAGATTATAATGCATGTTTTTTTTTTAATTTTTTTTTTATGTTGTGAGTAATAATGTAGAAATTCTTAAGTTGTGAATAATAATAGAAGGATTTATGCAGTCGAGAGTGTGACCTAGTGGTCAATAAAGTGGGTTGAGAATCATGAGGTCTCAGTTTCAAATCCCATCGGAGGCAAAAAACGGTACTTGTATTGGTTGGTGGAGGGTAACATGTACTCTGTGGAATTAGTTAAGCTGTTAAGGTATGTGCAAGTTGGCGGGACACTACGATTATAAAAGTAAAATAATAGAAGGATTTATGTGTAGAGAAAAGTAATACATTTACTGTTTATGCAATGATTATCCACTTTTAAGGACATTTTTATAGTGGATACTCTTATTCACGTATTATTAATACGTGCATTCTTGTTCCACATTTCCCCCCAAAATAATACAAAGACTACCTTATAAGTTATGTTGTAGCTCACAAGGGTATGGTCCAGTGGTAAATGAAGTTGGTGAAAACCTTGGAGACCACGATTCAAATCCCTGTAAAGACAAAAGCACTAATGATTTCTTCCCATCTGCCTAAACCTTGGTGGGCAGAGTAATTCGATACCAGTGCTTTGTGGCGGATCAAGGATTTTAAAGTAATGGGTGCTCGAAAATATTTAGCGATATAGGCATATGCCACATATAATCAATGGGTTCAATTAAATACAATGTTTTTCGACAAAAAGCATAGATATATAAGTTAAAAGATCACCGAAATTTCAAAAAACATTAAATTCAAAACCAATATGTAATTTGGAAAGTGTTATGGGTTTCATTGGTAAGATTTATGGCTGAACCCATTAAATTTAAATTTTGGATCCGACTCCATTAATGCATAGTCACTACAACTTCCAAGTATAAGTGCATAACTATTTGAAACCGATGTTAAAATATCTTACACGTAAACTCCAATAAATATTGTACCATTCAAAAAGAGATCACTTTATTCACAATCATTCTCGATGTTTTTATTTGAAAATGATGTATAATATCATTATTGCTTACACCAAATTTATTTTTTTAACATAAAAATTGTATATTTTGATTTATCTACACAAATTAACAAAATTAAAATGGAAAAAAGAAAGTAAAAAGAAAAATAAAGAAAGCAAATAAAGGAAAAAACAAAAAGAAAGGGAAAGAAGCGATCAACAAGAAAAAATGTCAAAAAAAGAAAAAAACTGCTAGAAGTGTGTATCGATCTTCCTGATTGTGAGACACAAGGATTTGTCTCCCGGCATAGCAACCAATGCACCCAATGGCTCTTTTAGCTCCTGCGTGCTGGTTCTTTTAATTTATCCATTTTAATTAATAGTTTATATAAATATATGAGTTCCGCGTCGGAAGTAATGGGTGCTAGAGCACCCATAAGGGCCTATGTGGACCCGTCCTTGTCTGTGCTGATTCTAGGTGGCATAGTCGAGATAGCGCAAACTGACCTAGACATCCCCGTTATAAAAAAAGAAAGTTGTGCATGTATACATATTGTACCACCAACCAAATATTGCTTTAATTATGTGGAGATCCTTTTTACTTATGCGGCCGACAAAACATTGCATTAGTTATGCGGAGATTATCTTTTCTTATGCAACCAACTAGATATGTATTCTCTCCATTCCAATTTATGTGACATGCTTTGATTCGGCATGGAGTTTAAAAAGAAATGAAGATTTTTGAAACTTGTTGTCTTAAACATGCCATAACATTTTGTGGTTATAAGACTTTTGAAACTTGTGGTCTTTAAACATATCATAATACTTGGGGGTTATATCAAAACATTTGTGTAGCGGTAAATGTTTCTCATTAAGGGTAAAATTAGAGGTTCAAAGTTAAATTGTTTCCAAATATAGAAATGTGTTATTTCTTTTTGGAATGGACAAGTGAGGAAATAATGTCACATAAAATGAAACAGAGTATTGTGTATGCAGAATTTTATGCAGGGATTATCTTTACTATAACAATCAACTTGCCGCTTAATGTTTAAATTCAGGACAGTAACTTATATGCTTTACTGCCTATAGAAAGAAAATATGTGGCTTACTTGTTTTAGCAAGCCGAGGACTTCTGATAGTGTAAATTGTTCTTCTGTTTTCCTTTGATAAGAGCTCTAAGAATCACTGTAGTCTAATTTCATCGATGAATCATTTTCTTTTTTCTCTCTCACATATTAACACATGTTTGACCCTTTGATATAAAGGGTTGACATGCCTTCTTGGCTGTGTTGAACTTTCTAAGTAGTTCTGTATCATGAAAATGCCGATGGAATATTGCCTAGATTAAACCTGTGTTGAAAGTTTTGATTTACAAGTCATGTACATTTTGGATTACTTGAAAAATATTTTTTGATCATTACTTGCAAAATTTTGTTTTTTTTTTTCTTTTTTGCAATTTTTTTTTTGTGACTTAGGTGGGGAGGAGAGGGCTATACTATTTATGGAGAGGGAAGGACGTGCAGCTTCAAAGATGCCACTTCTAGAGCATGACTCTGAGAAGGGAGTTGTCAAGCATCTTTTTCCTATGAATTATTTTTTAAAGCCATGGAAACTTGGTCAGTGGGTCTACCAAGTTATCAAATTTGGAATCGTCCAATATGTGAGCGTGCTACTTGACTTAGATCTTATATTCCTTTGGACATAAAAACTGTGCTCATCTTTTTCCTTGTGATTAACGTGATACAAAATATTCTTTGTAGATGATCATAAAAGCATTTACTGCTATTTTAGCAGTGATTCTTGAAGCATTTGGTGTCTATTGTGAAGGAGACTTTAAGTGGAATTGTGGGTAAGAAATACCTCTTATTATTCTTGTACAGAAAATCTAGCACTCCCTTTGTGCTACAATCATTGCCTTTTCAGAAGAAGAAAAAAAAGAAAGAAGAAAGACCTCTTATTATTTTATGGATGATGAGTGCTCATGCCTCAAAAGTTGCAAGTTTCATCTATTTACAGCTCTCTCCTGCGTATATCATTTCTCTAAAGTAGGAAAATATCTTCCTTTATTAGCACCAAGTTTCATGGCATAAATTTTCAGAGCATTCATGTGGTAGATACTCCTACAAACTATTGTAATCTGGAAGAACTCAGTACTGTGCTTGACTTACTGGGCTGATCCACATTATTAATATCATCTCTTGCTTTAATTCTGCTTTTTTATAGGTACCCCTATGTAGCTGTGGTTTTAAATTTCAGTCAATCATGGGCACTGTATTGCTTAGTACAATTTTATGCCATTACAAAGGATGAATTATCTCACATCAAGCCGCTGTACAAGTTTTTAACATTCAAGTCAATTGTATTCTTAACTTGGTGGCAAGGTGTGGCCATAGCTCTTCTCTCTACCCTCGATTTGTTTCGAAGTCCAATAGCTGAAGCTTTGCAATTTCAATCCAGCATTCAAGATTTCATCATATGCATCGAGGTAATTGTTCTGGAATTGGGCATGCATTTATTACTTATACTGTATGCTTATAAGCATAATTGCTTTTATGATTTCTAAAATTCTATTTGGGTACAGTGTTATGCTTTTTAAGTTTTTATCGGTTGTCCAGGGATGCTTGATATTCCTTCCACAATTTGACTTTTAACAGTTCTGTTTATTCATCCAGTACAGATGGGTGTTGCTTCTGTAGTTCATCTTTATGTCTTCCCAGCAAAGCCATACGAGCTGATGGGAGAGCGGTATACTGGGGATGTTGCTGTTCTAGGGGATTATGTGTCTGCAGACTTGCCAGTAGATCCTGAGGAAGTTAGAGACAGTGAACGTCCGACCAAATTACGTCTTCCTCAACCTGACATTGATACTAAGGGCGGAATGACAATTAGAGAAAGTGTTAAGGATGTCTTTAAGGGAGGTCGAGAATATGTAAGTGTCTCTTTTTCTTTGCTAAAAGATTTGAGTTATCTTATATATTGTGAATCTCCATACAACTGAGTCAAAACCTCACAACTTTGTTTTACAAATGATGAGACAACTGAAGTCTCATCCGGATGCTTATACTCCTAGTTGTCATGAGAGAGAGTTAACAATAAAAGAGAAGACAAATAAATAGTTGGGGAGTGAACTAGTCTTTTTGGGGGAAACATTCCAAGGAATTGATCCTATTGCATTTTCTGCACCTTCTCTTTTCCGTTCTTTAATACCAGGGGATACACCACGATATTGGTGAATCAACTGATGTTGTTCTTGATATTACTAAGAAATATATTGAAAGGAAAGAGTCTATTTGCCATTTTCCGGATAGCTCCTTAACTTTCTAAGTAGGCGTTTGGCCATAAATATTGTTCACAATATTCCGGAATACGTTTTCACTTTATTCCAGAATACTTGTTTGGCCATGAAAACCAAAAAATATTCCGGAATATATTTTCACAATTTTTGGTTTTTTGAAAAACACCTCTTGAGTTGTATTCACTATTTTTGGATTCAATTTTCCCTCTCAGTTTATTTTTAAATACTACACCAACTCAATAGTCTAAAATATTTTTGAAAATACTATGGCCAAATACAACTCCAACTCTATTTTCAACTTTAAAGTGAATACCAAATAAAGTGAGTACGTTTTTGGTTTTTATGGCCAAACGGGTCCTAAGATATCCTCATTGTCCAAAATCAAGTTCCTGCTTTGATTAATGACAAGTGCAGGAGCGGGGTCATTATGATCGTACCTGTGATTGAAGTCGTTTGGTACGTACACTAAATTATCCCGGGATCCCAGGACTATTTTATACCATATGGAAGGTGGTATAAATAATCTCATGTTGGGTGGGATAAGATGGGATATCCCAAGACTAAGTTTGGTATTAAACTTATACCATGTTTGGTTGATGGTATAAATTAGTCCCGGGATAAATTTATACCATCAACCAAACATGGTATAAATTTTGTACCAAACTTAACCATGGGATATCCCACCTTATCCCGCATACCAAACGACCCCAATTTTAATACTAATTTATACCATCAACCAAACATGGTATAAATTTTGTACCAAACTTAACCGTGGGATATCCACCTTATCCCGCATACCAAACGACCCCAATTTTAAGTTCTTATTTCTTTTCAACATCCATGATCTCTGTTTTGCACAGCGGTCAAAGATAGGAATATATGATCCAAAATAAGTACAGGGTGACAAGGAGTGAACAAAAAGGGATATTGAACCTATTGTGCTGTGTTCAGTTCCAACTATGTGAATTAATATCTCTTGCCAATGCAGAATTTTGGAATTACTCTGGATTCTGGTTGATTTTGCGGATGATATTGGACAATTGAGATGTGGGGAGACTCTGAGTTTCCTAGTTTATCCGACAGTCTCCCCACCTTCATCATATTGTTCTTGATGTGTGATTGGAATATGTGTTTTGCTTAATGGTCTGAGTTATCTTGTTATGCTTCTTCTTGGCTTGTAGAGGAGTGTCAGGTCTATTCGTGAATCGTGACACAAGGATAGACTGATAAAAAGGATACCCAGTCTTAGGGATGTTCCGATGGACCATATCTCATCACACAATCACCATGGTTGGCCAATTTTAGGTTTATTTTTCTAGCTCAAGTGAAAACAGAATCACCACAGTGATTATTTGGTTTTCCAGTGCATCTGAATACGGGTCAATTACTGTGATTTCTAAGCGATTGCTATTACTTTCTCCTTAAGTAACTAGTTCAGTGACTGGCTTCGTTGGTGATGTTGACAACCTGTTAATTTAATTTATGAAGCTAAGAATAGTTCTTGGAACATTCTTAGATATAAACGTGTGAAATATATTAATAATAAATAATCATTATTGGCTGTCCAATTTATTTGCCTACTTAAGGGTCTTTAGTCTTTAGTTACTTTAAGTTGTCAATTAGCCAAATGGAATAGGAACAAAGATTTATTAGTGGAACAAAGCTCTAAGAAAAAAATACGATGCTCTGGCATAGGCACTAGAAATTTGACACTTGAATTCAGATGAAGAACTGGAGTGCCAGAAGCGTCTTCAAGGTTGTATCTTTGATATTCCTCTGAATTGAACTCCTTGGAGTAAGATAAAATATATAATTAAGCACGAGGAAAGCTTGTGAAAGGTGTTAGGTAATGACAATATTCATTAGACTTCTCTTCCATACCTAGGGGTGAGCATAGTTTGGGTAAAACCGAAATCAGAATTATTCTGATTTTTGGTCCAGTGTTCGGATTTAATTTTTGGAAAATAACAGCCAAATATCATTCATCCATCTAGTTTACAAAATATGTACACAGAGTCTTTCAAAGAGTTGTTAGATGACGATGTAATACGTAGGATGATTGAAATGGAGGAGTGCTGGAGGAACATTATGCAATAAGAAAATGCGTAATTAAGTGAAATACAAGTTATATAAAATGAGTTGTGAGAGTAATAAAAGCTGTATGACAGTGTATGTACTTAGACCTCTAGAGGCCATACCATAAGATAAATGTTTTAAATATACAAACATTTCTGTTACCTTATAAAAAAATTACAAAAGTTAAGATAAATGTGTGGTCATAAGGATTGAGCAAAATTAGAACTGATCATATCTTAACAGAGGATTCAAGCAACACAGATAGAGGATAGGATGACAGGTCAACCTGAGACGGTTTGACACCATGTCCTTTGTAAACCTCCAAATGCAGCGGTTTGTAGGTGCTATAGTATAATAGAGGAAGATAGTAAAGAGGGTAAGATATCGATCTAAACTTATATTGGACCGTAGTTTCAGAAGACATACAATACCCTGGAAGAAAAAAATTATGCTCGATGTTTGTCACAAGTACTTTATGTTGGCTCTAGACTTGTATATCAGTGTTGAGATCTCAAAGATATCCTCTATTTTTAGATATCTTGTATTTTGCTTTAAACAATAAGGAAATAGGCTTCAATAGAGTGGAATGGATAGAAAGGATCCTATAGCCAACTTTAACATAGTTGACTGCTGTATATGGTGTTGATCTTGTGAAAACTAAAATATGGATCTGCAACAATTGGCAATTTTTATTTGTTCCATCTCCCTGTTATCGTTAATCCCATTTTTAACAAATGTTTCTACAGATAGTGAATGATCTGAAATTCACGGTGACCCAAGCAGTGGAGCCTGTAGAGAAAGGAATTCAAAAATTGCATAAAATCTCTCAGAACATAAAGAAACATGAGAAAGAGAAGCGAACAAAGGATGACAGTTGCATTGCAACATCATCTCCAGCACGTAGGGTCATACGTGGGATAGATGATCCGCTTTTACATGGAAGCGTTAGTGACAGTGGAACTTCGAGGAAAAAGAAGCATCGTCGGAAATCTGGATATACCAGTGCAGAAAGTGGTGGAGAAAGTAGCAGTGATCAGAGCTACGGTGGTATCCAAGTTCGTGGCCGAAGATGGGTTACTAAGGATTAGTCAGGAAAGAGAAGGGCAGAAAGTAATTACTTTGAAGACTTTTATGCAGTATGCACGCCTCTGCCTGAAAATCTGGAGTTGGTTAACTCTCTACAGCATCATTCTTCTGCTCCAAGGAAGTTGGAAGTATTTGCTTCAGCAAAGTCCATCTGGGGCTTGTTTCTCTCTTCAGAGTCGAAGTGCTACATTATGAAAGCACTTGCATATTCATTCACTCGTCATTGTTGTTGCACATAATGGTCTTCAGTGATGTATAGATGTATCCTCATCGGTGTATGATCCCTTGTTGTACCAGGATCGGTCTGCCTTATATAGAAGGTTTCACATTCAGATTTTGAATCTTCAGAAGATGTATGCCCGTCCTTGATGAAATTAACTCGATGTCAGTTATCTCATCAAATGGTGTTTTCTCCTGATTCTTTTGGTAATATACTGTGACATATTACCATTGACAACAAAGAATTTATACGCCTAAAGAGCATCTCGTTTTATAACCACCTTCCAGGAAGGGGTGCTATTAACATGTAGACCTCAAGCTGGACAAAAAACCAAAACTAGTTCCATAATCTTTGACTCAAACTGTGACATCGACGAGCTCTCTTAGAACAATGAAGTAAATGTATCCTCTCCCTAATCTCTTTTTGGATCAGTGTCATGACAAAACTTGTATTTACAACTGCGTTCTTGAACTTCCAATTCCTGGCTTGTCTAGTATAATAGATCATTGCTCCCCCATAAAGCAGCCACAACCTCTTTCTTGAATTGACTCGGGGAGAACCAGCTAGCTCTGGGTTCGAGTGGTATTTCACCTCTAACCACAACTCATCCACTGATTCTCTATTGAAAAAAGACTACTCTCATCCCTCTCCTTTCAGTCGAGTGAGCTGTGTAACTCCTTTCTGCTGGATGGGCACACCTGCCCATCTGCCCAGTGAATTCCTTACTTGGAGTTCAAAGCTCCTGAAATACTACTTTATTTACTGATCAGTTGCTATAGGTTAAGCTAAGCGTGTATTAGTCTAATACTGCAATATAATGCATCAAGTGTTTTTCTGTTCAGCACATATGCAAAAAGGTATTTGATAAAAGAGAAAAAGCCTTGGTCAGCAGAAACACTCTCACAGTCTACTACGCAGCAGAATGAGTTCAAAATTTTCAAATATCTTGAACAATTAAATGTTGTTATTGTATTGTCTTTATGTAGTTTTTATTTATGTAAATATCCTAATTCATAATTAGTTAGAAGCGTTGACGTGTTTAATTTGAATCCCATGTTTCCTTTTCCATCTTCCTATCCAATGGACTTGACCAAGATAAACTTGTTTGTTTAACTAGTCAACTTATCCGCGCTTCGCGCGGTTAGAAATTTTTAAAATCAAGAAAAAAAATTGTGAAACGAAATTGTCTTTCTTCTTCGTTGAAGAGAAGTAAGAAAACATTTTTAGTATGTATATTATGCTTAAAAAGATATAAAATGCATAATAAATAAGTAATGTAGGAGAATGAAAAAGTTTGATCCTATAATAGATAGATTGAAACTATTTTTTAAAACAAAATGATATTATAGTGGAAGAGGAAAGCTAAATAGTTATAGGTAAAGACTTTTGGGTTTTTAAACAATTTTCTTTAAATTAGTTGATATAATATTTTTTATATATGTATATCTCTCTGTGTGTGTGTCTTCACTTTTGATAGTTTAATTTTATTGCAACATTAGTTTTTGTTTAAACTTATATTAGAAATTCGATAAGTCTTTAAATACACAATCATGAATAAATATTATTACAATAATTAATATTTGTCACAATATATTTTGCATTACCTAATTTTAAATAGTTCAAGTCTTTAGATATACCCAATTAACTTTTCCTCTTTCACAATAATAGTAATTATTTATTACTCTATGAGTTAATATTTATCATTAATAATCATAAATATCATTTACTACAAGAAATTGATATTAATATTATTTATGAGTATTATTTTTTGTATGTATCGCATTTAAATAATTCAAAAGTCTTTAAATATAACTATTGTACTTTTCTCTTCCACTATAATATTATTTTATTTTAAAAAATAATTTCAATCTATTATGGGATCAAACTTTTTCATTCTCCAATATTACTTATTTATTATGCATTTTATATTTTTCTAAGCATAATGTACGTACCAAAAATATTTTCTTACTTCTCTTCAACGAAGGAGAAAGACAATTTCGTTTCACAATTTTTTTCTACAAGAACAACATGCAGAGAAGTAACTTTAAGTTTTAATATTTAACTGAAAAATAATCTTTAAGCCTTACTCAATATATAGTTTAGCTGCTATAAAATATATCCATATCTCTAAGTGATAAATTGACGCTAGTTGAATTATTTATATTATAAATATTATTTCAAAAACTAAATAGGTAAATGAACGTACCGCTTCAAAGCGAACCATCTTAATTAGTGAAATTTCGAATGTAGTTTAAATGCTAGATATTTTTTATTAGAATTGTTTGATTTAAGTGAGTGGACTGAAATTTGGATTCCTTGACAACCTTTTGTATTTCAAGTTCCATCAAATGTGCTTATGGAATATATAACCCCAAAAGGTTCATAATATAATAAGAAATTGAAAAAAAATACATTAAAGCAATTACTTTGCCGCGCGAGAGAGAGAGGGGGGGGGGGGGGGGGATAAACTTATACATCAATTTTTAGAGGTTATAACCATGAAAGGTTGACAATTAAATGATCATTAAGAACAACACTAATCAATTTTTAGAGGTTATAACCATGAAAGGTTGGCAATTAAATGATCATTAAGAACAACACTAATTGAGATAATTAAAGATCAAATCATAAGCTTTATGTTATACAATAAATAAAAAAGATTTCTACTATATGAAACATGTCATGTTACTTTTCTTATGACCACATTACATGAGTTGTGAATTGGAGGGTTAAAAAAATGTCAACAGGAATATATACATATTACACCTATTAAAAAAATAGGAGATTATCATTATTTTTAATACAAAAAAATAGAAATATCCAAAAGCAAAGACAAAGAATAAGGTTATAAAAAAATAAAATATAAGGTGATTTTGAGGTTCATAATATAATAAGAAATTGAAAAAAAAAACATTAAAACAGTTACTTTGCCTCGCGCGAGAGAGAGAGAGAGAGAGGGGGGGGGAGGGGGGTTAATCATAAACTTATACATCAATTTTTAGAGGTTATAACCATGAAAGGTTGGCAATTAAATGATCATTAAGAACAACACTAATCAATTTTTAGAGGTTATAACCATGAAAGGTTGGCAATTGAATGATCATTAAGAACAACACTAATTGAGATAATTAAAGGTCAAATCATAAGCTTTATATTATACAATAAATAAATAAAAAAGATTTCTACTATATGAAACATGTCATGTTACTTTTTTTATGACCACATTACATGAGTTGTGAATTGGAGGATTAAAAAAACGTCAACAGGAATATATACACATTATACCTATAAAAAAATAGGAGATTATCATTATTTTTAATACAAAAAAATAGAAATATCCAAAAGCAAAGACAAAGAATAAGCTTATAAAAAAATAAAATATAAGGTGATTTTGGTATGATTTTAAGGCGATCACACTCAAATATATACATATATCGAATTTAAACAATTAAGAAAAAACTTAGAAAAAATAGATTATTCATTTTCGAGATTATACATTCGAAATTAAATTTAAAAGTCACCAGATCTCAAATTAATATTTTTTTTTGTGATTCTTTGTGCATATGTATCCTCATTTCTTTAAAACACTATATATAAAAAAATAATAGTATCAATTAAATTAAATAAACGATCATATCAATACTAAAATTTTCAACAACAAAAAAAATGAAATTACAAAAACTTAAACAATTAAAGCAAAACATTAGAAAGAAAAGGTTATTCAATTTCAAGATTTACACACATCCGAAATAAAATTATAAAACTCATCATTTCTTAAATTAACACTCTTTTGGTGATTCTTTGTGTATATGTATCTTCATTTCTTCAAAACACTACATAAAAAGAGAATAGTGATAATAGTACTATTAATCAATTAAATAAATGATCATATCAATAATAAAAATTTTAACAACAAAAAAATAAATTACCAAAATTTAAACAATCAAGGCAAAACGTTAGAAAGAAAAGGTTATTCATTTTTGAGATTTACACACATTTTAAACCAAATAATGAAACTCACCATTTCTTAAATTGACACTTTTTTATGATTCTTTGTGTGTATGCATCTTCATTTCTCCAAAATACTACATAAAAAAGAATAATAATAATAGTAGTATTAATTAAATTAAATGAAACATCATATCAATAACAAAAATTTCAACAATAAAAAAATTAAATTACAAAAATTTAAACAATCAATGCAAAATGTTAGAGAGAAAAGGTTATTCATTTTTGAGATTTACACACATTTAAAATTAAATTATAAAACTCACTATTTCTCAAATTGACACTTTTTTGTGATTCTTTGTGTGTATGTATCTTCATTTTTAAAAAAATACTACATAAAAAGAGAATATTAGTACCAATTAAATTAAATGAACGATCATATCAATAATAAAATTTTTAAATTTTTTTACAAAAAGTTAAACAATTAAGGCAATACATTAAAAAGAAAAAGTTATTCATTTTCAAGATTTATACACATTCAAAATCAAATTATAAAACTCATCATTTCTTAAATTGACACTCTTTTTGTGATTCTTTGCACATACTATTACAAACATGATTATTCAAAAATTATATTAAAAAAACTATCATCTACATAAATAAATAAAATACGATCAATATAAATATGATTACGATAAAGTTTAATATCATGAGGATAAAAAATAAATAAATAATTATCAACAAAAAGAAAGAAGAAGAAGGTATGAATATTTTTCATGTGTCTCAAATATAATATTATTCCAAAAATAAATAATTGCCATCAACATTGTAAAATACGAAAAACTCTCATCACTTTGCATGATGTAAACCTATTGTTGATAAACATATTTATCAAAAGTATCCCTTAAAAATACCTTTCAAAGTTTATTCCACTAAATTGAAGATCTTATTCCATCAAAATGCACACCTAAAAGAATAATGAACAAAATCAAAAGAAAGAATGGACAGTATAGTGAAGTCAAAATGAAATATGCATTATTAGAAGAACTCATCAATGGACTGTCTCATATCCTTTTTTTCAACTTTATTGTCTTCTCAATTTTTTTTTTGGATAAACTTCTTTTTACTACAAAATGAACTTTGCATTATTATATTAGAAGAAGAAGGAAATTGCTAAAAATGATGAAATTAGCTAATAGTGTAGTTTTTATTTTGTTCCGAATCTAAATGGTCAGCTAATTAAATGATACTAATCAATTAGGAAAACAAAAGGCATATGTAACTTATATGAATTAATGGCTTTATTAATTAAATAAGATAAAATATGATTAATTTTTTAATTAGAAAATGAAAGAAAAATTAGAAAAAATGTCAAAAATCTCACAAAAAAGATAAATAGTAATGGAGGCTATAGAGAGGTGCCACATCACATTGTCTATAACCCTCCTTTATATATATATATATATATAGATTCCATTGAGAGGCAAAAGAAGGTGAAATGGTCGAATCTATGTGTAGATGCGGGGCTGAGATTTTTAGTTTATGAGTTATAAACTACAATATTTTTTACCTATTCGGTTTTAGATAGGTTATTTGTACATATTAAATGATTTTTTAATACGATAAAGGATTTGAGCCGAATCTATTAGGTTCTGCTGAACCAGTATCTTTAAGGCTGACTCTGACCTTGTTTATTAGGGTCATTTGGTTAGGAAACAAGTAAATGTGTGTTTCGTTATTTTATTTCAGAATCATTAATTTCGGAATTATTATTCCCAGAATGTGGCATACACATAATATTGCAATTATGGTATAAAGAATCCCAAAATTACAAATCCAAGAATAAAATCGTACCAAATATAAGATTAAATAATCCCACAATTTAATCAGGGAATTATAATAACAGATTCAACCAAACGACCCCTTATGCCACCAACCAAACGATGAGTTTCTGATCAAGGCATAAGCTATGAAAATTAGGATCTTGAGTTCTTGACTTAACACAAATGGATGTGTTTAAACATTAATTTAATTTATCTTGTTATCATATATTATTAAAAATAAAAAGCTCCTATTTTCATGGTTGATTACGATTTTACCTTTGTTGTAAATCAAAATTATTTTAAATATATATTAATTAAAAATAATAAAAAAAATAGAGTCATACATTGAACGAAATAAATGAGGAGGATTGTTTCACCTCCCCAATAATTATTATAAGTTACACTTTTATAATTTCTTTAATTATTATTTAAAATATCACCTTTACATCTTCCAATTGTTTCATCCCCTAAGCTTCTATCGGTTACAATAGTATTTATACATGTGGTATACGCTCATGCCACATGTTTTCTCCTAAAAATACAGTAATAAACTCTTTATATATTTTGCGAGCCAAATTAAATTCAACGATTTTAATTTTCAGGTTTAGATGACATCGATTCATCTACACAATAATAGTCAAATCATCAAACAACCTACCGAATATCAATAATAACTCATGAAAAACCTATACTATTCTGTAAAATGAACTTGTAATTCTCGTAGTTTTATTTTCTATTACTCATTACATGAATGTATTTTATAAAATGAATATATATAGTTCGAATAAGTTGATACAGATTAACTGAGACACATGTGCAATGCACGTGCCAAAACTAGTTAATGAGGATAAATGCAAAAATAATTGGCATTAATTTCCACATTAGTGCAATTTTTTGCCGATAACAATTGTTATAAACTATCTTTTTATGCTTGCCATGTAAATACATACAAAGTGTTAATAGTCGATATAAACCCAAGTCGGTAACTGAATACAAAAGGATATGAACATACTTCCAATGCTACATTATCTAGATTTTTATCATGATGAGTGGATATAAGATTAGAGTAATCATTATTTTTCAGATTAGTACTCCGTCTATTTTTTTTTACTTGTCCCTTGTTGGCTTGACATTCTCATTAAAAATTATATTTCATTACACTAGTAAAAAATAATAAAAATTGACTTCCAGAAGAAAAAAAACTAGAAAAATCAACCTCCGATACTAAATATATTTTAAAAAATTATATTTTTTTAAAAAATACCTCTGAAGGTCAATTTTTTTTTAAAAATGTCTCCTTTTTTTTCTTTCTAATATCGAAAGATCGATTATTTTTACGAAAAAATAAATTTTAAAGATTATAAAAAAGAAGTCTTAAACCAACATGCACGAGTGATCTAATGGTAGAAATGTATCCTACCATGTTAAAGGCAGGGGTTTGACCCTAGATGGTACATCTTATAATTGTGTAATTTTAAAATTTGACATTCGGAAATGATACTGATTAGGACAGTACCTACCTTCGGAGATCAAATTTGAAGACCTATTTTCAGCTTTTTAATAGTGTTAGATATTTGTTTTACTGAATTATTCTGATTAATTATACTTCGAAGACCTACGTTCATGGGCGTATCTAGGGGGTTTCACGTGAACCCATGCTCCCCTCCCTAGATCATATATAGTAGTGTTATATTTTTTAAAAAATACTTAATAAAAATGTGTGAACTCACGCTCGAAGTATCATACAATGCAATGATGATTGAGTGAACCTCTGTAAGTGAGGTTAGAAATTTAAATCTTATTGTTTTTTCTTTAAAATCAGTCAAATTTATATCTTAGATCTGTCACGCCCCGAGGTTACCCCCTAGACATAACACGGGACTTGGGACCACAAGTGCCCCAAGCTAACCCTTGGTCATAGCATTCTCAAGCATAACAAAAGATAAGCGGAAACATAATAGATAAAGTCAGAATAGCATTGTTGACACCCAATTTTGGCTCTCCGTGCTTAAAATTAGCGTCTTCAGGTTTCCTGATCGTTAAAACAGCACAAAATACATCTTTTACACATTTTTCATGAAATATAATAATTTATTGATAATCATCCTTATTTTAGGAATTTTATCAATTTATTGATATATTTTATTTTCTCACAATTTATTGATAATTATCCTTTATTTGGTAAATATTAGGATTTTATCAATTTATTGTCATTATACAATTTTGACAATCGCAATATTTTTTACAGTCATCCGCACACGTACACAATACAAATACTACAATTTCAATCATTTAAAACACATTACATTTTATTTTATTTCTTTTTATCACATACCAATGCACACATTTTTGTACATTATTTATATTCTCTAATACATTCCGCAAGCACAAGAGGTCGGAGCAATTAATTCTAATACGCAGAGCAACGAATCAGTCAAGTCAGGGTCTTGTCATCTTTAATAAAGGTGACATTTGACATGACTGAATACGGCTATCGTCCTCTAGTTAATAACCTTGTGCATTGGTTAATAATTTGGGTCAAGTCAAGGTCTTGTCATCTTTAATAAAGGTGACATTTGACATAACTGATTAGGGCTATCGTCCATCGGTTAATAAACTTTATACATTGGTTAATAGAGTAAATAATCTATCGGATAATAACCAAAAAATAAAAAAGATTAGTCTTTTATTTTTGGGGCAAAGGGGGGTTTTGTTTTATATTATAAAAGGGGGGAGGGGGCATTTTATTTTAGGGGACAAAAAAATATACACACACACATTCACACACTACACACACACCTACTCTACACACTACACTACAAACACACACATTTACACACTATATACACATACATACGCTACACTCTACAGAGATACACACACCCATCAGATATCTTGCTCCCTCTTGCTCTCTCTCTCGCTGCCGCCGCCGGAATTGATCACCGGCGGCCGGAGACGATGAGCCACCACCAACGCCCCCTGCTCTCTCTCTCCCCGCTCTCCCCTTTATGTCGCTGCCTCGCCGGAGGTGGTGACCGGCGAGCACTCCACCACCCGGCCACCAACGCCCCTCTCCCTTCTTTCCCTTCCCCGTCGTTTTGCCGCTACCACGCCGGAAAACATGGCGTTGAGGTATGCGGATCTGGCCGGATCTTTTTGTTTCCGGCGTTGCTCCGGCGAGGCCGTTGAAGCAACGCCACCCACTGCCTTCTCTCTTCATGGTTTCCGATATCTTGTTTATGTGATCAATATATGCTTATTTTCCAGATTTTTGGTCGGATTCTATAGGTTCCTTATGGTTTGATTCGTTGACGGAAAAAACAATGCTCCGACAACCTCCATTTTTTTCAGATCTTTATTGTTGTGCTATGTTTATCTACTATTTTCAGGAACTTATCTGCTTCTACTAGTGGTTGTTGTGGACTGATTTTACACCCTTTTTGGTTTCAATTTTGGACCTTGTTTGGTCGTTGCTTTGATCTTGCCGGTGTTGAATTCGTCTTGCTCACCACTGTTTTACTGCTGTGTTTTGTTGCTATTGTTGGACTGTTTTGCTGATTTTTTATGTCATTTTTCACCCGGAAAATTTACTCCGGAGTTGGGTTTTTGCTCGGTACTGTTTTAACCGATTTTGGGGCTGTTTGGACGATTTTGTCCGTGCTCTTTACTATTTTTGATATTACGCTGATATCGAACAAATACTACACTACATTGGCCAATGAAAAAACTCCCGTCGATTTTTGAGGCCTCCACAATATAAAAGACGGATACATATAT